>CAIIXF020000010.1:0-600000 GCA_903813345.2 Owenia fusiformis
TTTAAACCCCATTTAATGCAAAATTGTCTCCTTCTTTCAACGTTCTATTTAATTGAGTTTTGTATTAAGCGATTAAAGTGTGCTCCTGACCCGGCTACGTATAGCACAGAGTTTATACTGGCGGATTAGACTAGTTCATTTTTTATATGTGTGTGAAAGCTTTCTCTAATTTGCGTTTTTTTCGTTTAGTACGGTTTTGTTATAATTGCCGAGGTCATATAACCGGGATAAAACAATGATTATCGTTGACTGCCCACACACAAAACATACGTTGAGTGAACAGTGTTATTACAAACAACAGGCTTTAGAATACAAAGCGTAGTGTGATAATAAGCTGCACACTACCACTGCTGCATGTACATATTACTAATTTACTAGGGCTCCCAAAGAGTGGATAGGGAGGTTGTGTTTGTCACTTTTAAATTTTGCATTTCAAAATTGTCATTTTACATGTCATAATTTGTTGGTTTCATTCGTTTAGCCAATCAAAACATTGTAAAACAATAAATTGTCTGTTACGTACAATCAATTTTGTTCAGTTTTGATTAGTTGTCAGAATAAAGTTACGTTCATCTGAATCCATGTATCAAAACAAAAATCCTATTTTCACTTCAAAATACTTCAGTGAGATGAAGGCTCGGAATTGTCACATGCAATAACTTATTGTCGTATTCGTTATTTTATCTTCTCGATAGTGATAGTCGCACATTTGATGCCAGGTCACCTTGTCGCGTACCTCTTGGGGAACCCCACATTTATGTGTGTACTCATGGAAGTAAATTCCTCGGTGTAGCCGAGAGCCACAAACTTTTCAACAGGTTCGAAATGACCAATTTCTCTCATATATACTCTAAATATTTTATTATTTAGCACCTACAAAGTATTGCTAATAACCATATGTAATTTCAAAAAGGAAACTTATCTGGCTACATATAAATTCAATATCAACACTAGCTGTTCTCTCAACACGTCCTGGCTTACCTTGTGGTGACAAACCCTGGATTTTCGCTATTTATAGTTTATCAACACCTGGACACATGCGCATTTTATACTTTATCGGGCACTTTAAGCGATTAATACTATATCGTCAGGAAACAAAAGGGCTGGGACACTCTTATCTGCAATAGGGATGTCAAGTCTCTCTTGCTAAAGTCAATCAGTTAAATCAGTCATCACAAGTGAGAATAATGTTGAAGAGACAGCAACCCTGTTTTAGAGATTTCGTTGTGCTGTATTCCAACCATTCACTGAAGCTCAGACCAAAGATTACCTTATTTAAAACCCCATCATACACGATGCCCATGTCAAGCAGCGTGCCTACTAGGCACGCAGTTTGAAACTCTGACAAACTGCGCACATATTTCAAAATGTGAGACGGGGAGGACACGACTCCCTAAAAGAGCCAAAATACGAAAAATACAAGGTTAGTCTCGTTCTAAAGATAGTACCATTCTGTATGTTTTTCCCGATGTAAACCTAGTTATCTCAATATAAGGGTCTCAAGTAACTTCTGTGTTCAAAATTTACAGTGTAAAGTTATATCTATGTCTTTTTATCGTCATTTGCCGTTTATTCAGCCATTGTGTCTGTGTATGCTAGAATATATAGGATCACTCCATCTGATTAAATCAGCAAAGTTTGTGTTCAAAACGATAATACGCCATAAACGTGATTTAAACATTTTTCTTGTCAAACTGCGCGCCTATATTCACATGTATTTCCCAAACTGCGTGCCTAATATTTCCAAACTGCTTGCCCATCCAAGCTTGTTTTGTATTACTAGAAAACATAATCGCCATACAAGGAACATATGTGTCTAATAGTTGAACCCCATAATTGAAACACCATGAGAGTCCATCCACCAAGATGGTGATCTGAAAATAAAAGTTTTTTTCGTTCCCAACTTAATTGTCACTTCTATTACATTTTGACTTTCAATATGAAAATCTCATAAAATCTGACGATAAAGCAAAATTGCCAAAGCTACATGAAAAACACCTACACGTGCCTCTGTAGAAATTCCAATGATAATATGTAGTTTTAATAGTGTATGCGCACAGTTTGTAATTTCTGGCTAAAATAGGCGCGCAGTTTGTGATTTCTTTCTTTTTAATCTCCTGATTATCTGTTTTATCTTAAATATTTTGAATGATACATGATAAATGTGTAAGGAATTAAATATAAAACGAGTCTCAAGTATTTGTCATTCATGTTTAAAGTGCTAGATCGATTTACGTATAAATTCCCATTTATATCCAAAGAACATGTGTACGTTTTATAGATTTTATTACATAAAATATAACATATTACAATTTAACCTTTTTGGCATGGGGAGACGGCTATCTATCGATCAGAGCTTGCGTAATTGTATACCAAAGAAACGATTACGTAATCATGAGATAATGTTACGTAATGACAGCGCAAAATCATGATTATGCAACCTTATATAATCATTAATCTTTGGGATAAGAGAGACCATAGAGGACCGAGTGCTGAGATAGATAGCCGCCTCCGAAATCCGGGCCACCCGATACCCCCTATTAAGGGGGCGAAGGGGTGGGGGCGGGTAAGCGTCCGACTTCCTCAAGATGCAAAGCTAAAACTGTGTAAACCAAACTACTACAGAACAGTTGGTATAGCATTAAGATAAGTTATTGTCCCGGCCTAACTGGATCTGTCAACAGACTTTTAATTGGGCTGGTAGGACAGACACCGTTCTCTGTGATATAAACCAGATTTAACAAATACTTGTTAAATCACAATTTATATCCAAAGAACATGTGTACGTTTTATAGATTTTATTACATAAAATATAACATATTACAATTTAACCTTTTTGGCATGGGGAGACGGCTATCTATCGATCAGAGCTTGCGTAATTGTATACCAAAGAAACGATTACGTAATCATGAGATAATGTTACGTAATGACAGCGCAAAATCATGATTATGCAACCTTATATAATCATTAATCTTTGGGATAAGAGCCCAAAAACAAGTATACTTGTGAACGGAGTTTAAATAAAAAGCTCTGTGAACGATAGGATACGCCGTTCCCCAATTCCCATTAAATCAGTGACGAAAATGCCATTAATCTGCTTATGTTTTAAAACTTAGATTCATTTGCACATAGTTTTTGCTAGTATTTGCGAGATTCGTATATTCGCCACAGAATGAACGCATTGAACAAGAAAACAATGCAGGATAAATGTCTTTAAATTACGTTTCAAAATACAGACTCCAACTTAAATGATGCAATGTTCTTAGGCACGCAGTTTGTGATCGAAACAAACTGCGCGCCTAAGTAGGCGCGCAGCTTGACATGGGCACCGTGTCATAGAGGGCGCGTGAAAGATGCAAGACTTTGCCTTGCACACCTTTTTCCCATAACTTAATGAACAATTTGTCCCCGTCTACAATGTCAACCGCTTTAAGTATGTCAAGAAATACAAAGTATGTTTTAAGGTTCTTGTCTTTTCTCATGCTACATAAACCTTTGAGGGCAAAAGTTTGATTTTCCAATCTCAGGTTTTCGAGAGAAGCACCTTGAAGGTCACTAAGAATATTATTATCTTCAAAGTGCAGAGTATTCTTCTCTGTAAGAGAGGTGAAGATTCCTATACATTTAATTATATTGTAATACCTCTATAATTGTCTAAGAGTTCTGTGTCGCCAGCCTTATGTTTTTGCTGCAGGAGACCCTTTACCATTCTGACGGAATCTTTTTTTTACTTTTAATCTCAGAAAAAGCTGGAACAGTGAACTATGAAGGGAAAAATCTTTTGATTTTGGTCAATCCCGACAGCTTAACCAGTATCAATATCTATGCACAAGTGCCAACGGAAAAGAACCAAAAGTTGTAATGGAACTCAGCAAGAAAAAGCAAACTTTAAGTGCATACCAGTCAAGAAAAACAAACCTTATATACCACAAAACCATGAACTAACGTGAAAAGAAACAATGTCTAATACCCCTTTTCCCCCACCATTCAAGAACCGATATCACAATCCAAGACCAGAGCACCAAGGAACATTTCATTCATACTGAAGTCATTACAATACATCTTGAAGAAAAAATTAGAAAATGATAGCCAATACTCATAACATCAAAAATAGTTGTAGATACAAGTACTCATACAAGATAGAGCATTGAGTCTCAAATGATGTGGGATAGATATAAATCCATTCAAGTCCATAGGCATTTCAAAGGGTCAACATCCATTCACAAAAGCCGTCGCCATAATCCATAAAACACAATAATTCACAATGGTCATCAGGAGAAAACTATGGCTGGTTTCGATCCCTATTTCTCAATCATTAATGCCATAGCCGGGATCCACCTCAAAAGGTGCCAAGTGAAAATATTGTGAGTTCAGCGCCAATGTCACGCTACTTACACAACACGTAAGGTCATCAACGTGAAACGTAAAGTTAAAAAGAGTATTGTCAGAAAATGTAGAACTTGACACTAAAATGCCAAATTGCTCTTTAAGATCAACATGCATAGTGTTAATATTCATATTAGCTATGCCAGCACCTTTCCAATTATCAACCAGCGTCTGGGAATGAGCTTATGGTCAGTGAAAGTAGCCCGCGGATAGGATGGATCTTTAATTTGAATTAGATGACCAGCCCATGCATTGAACATATTTAGAGTTTTCCAGTATGGTTAAGATTTGGATCGCTTCTGCGCATTTTTTGTTAACATGATTCTGAATATGACGACGTTGCTTAATAGCTTCATGAACTTGCTGCTACGTGTTAAATACATTTCCCATAATTTATTAAGGATATCAGGGTCACAAGATTTTGATCTACTCCAATATCTGTGGATACAAAATGCTTGTTTACTGGATCTTATGAGATTCTCAATCTCGTCATCCCAAAATGAGCCCTGGCTCAAAGATTCTGTATTAGTGCCAATGGTAAGCTAAGCATCCTTAAAGTTGTACTTTAACCAATTTCAGAATCTCTTATTATCTTGTATTTAGCACAAATAACATCCCTTTTGTTATGTTGACCACAAAGCTTGTCATATTTCCCCACACAACACGATTTATTAAGATAAGACTGTCAACCTCTAAAATGTTGTTACTTTAGTGCACTTTTTGAGGTCACCTGACCATGGCAATTTTAACGTACCGTATGCCAAGTTAATGGAGAGGTTAAGCTACCGTATAAAATCCAGAACGCAACTTAAACGTATCAATCGGCCCTATACAAATACATGTAGAGTTCACACATAAATAGCCGTTCAGCTCTAGTGTTTGTTTAGACTACACCATAGCTTGTAATGATTACATAGTATGCCATTGATGAAGTTCAATAGCTGGTTTTCTAATACATATTTTAAACGAGCTCGTTTCGTAAGATTATTGGAGTTAAATCATGCGTTACACACATCATCTTCTTCAGAAAGAATTATACTTTGCATCGAAATCAAAATTCCAAGGATAGCATTCAACAGACATGAGTATAATGATTCCCGTTGATAGCAACGTGAAATTTTAAAATCTCCCGTTCTAAACACGCAACTTTGAAGTTGAACGGGTATCTGAAGTAGACTAAAGCGATACAATCCTATGTTGATTAAATGTACTTTGCGTTTACGTATACGTTTTGAAAAACCGTATTTGCTTAACCTCTCCATTCTGGCATTAAACATCGAAAAATTGTAATTGCAAACTACTACGAAGGCTGAACTAAATTAGAAATATACATTAGTTCCATATCCGCACACATTCCAACAGCCAAATGAATATTTTTATTTGATTGAACTTCACAAAACATTCTTGTGGAAAAAGCACTGCAATATTATTCATTACGTTTACAAGAAATTGATTGAAGTGCATTCGTTAAACCATATATCGATAACTGGAAATGTTAACCCAATAATTATATTTTTGCCTTACAGCATTACATTTGGGTTCGAGTTTTAATCCTCAAACACTGGCAATGTTTGCTGTTAAATAAATCAAATGCTTTCAATAGCGTTTCGGCTCAATAGATTCCGCACTAAATTGCAAGTGATATTATCCCCTTCGCAAAATTGATGAGAATAGACTCAATCATGCAATAATTAGCTCAACATAAGAGCGAATAACTAAAAGCTTGAGTTTCATTTTTATTTACAAAATCGTATTTCGGGGCAAATTGTTTCAACCACACACGTCATGTCACGTGACGTAAAAATTTCTGCTTTGAAAATGACATCAGTTTAGCCGCAAAACAGACACATCGTCCCATTATTTCCACATTGTTACAATTGCATTTTAGCTGATATTGAGAAATCAGAGGTTGAAGTTTAGATCCTCATAACTTTGGAGTAGTAATTCTTAAAAACTTTTTTTCATATAGGTAGTCATGTGCACATGTAGGCCTTGCAGAGCAAAAATCAATGATTAACAATAAATAAAACACACCTTTTTCATGGTTTCTTGTTTTGAAATATCAAAATAACCCTCACTTCAATTTTGTAATTGTCTCGTATACCTGTACCATTATTCGCTTCCTAGTCAACTCGTACCCAAGACAATTCGTACCCAAGACAACTCGTACCCAAGACAACTCGTACCCAAGACAACTCGTACCCAAGTTTATTTTCAGTACTAGGTGTGCATATTAGGAAAACATATTCAGTCTGTATAATAATGTTTCAATGTTACAATGTAAATCAAATAAGTCTCACTATTTTTTTTTGAATTTAGCAGACATTTTTTCTCAAATGGATTGAGCAATTAAATTAGATAAGTGCATTATTAGAGAAAAATAGTTTACTCATTTTGACATTAATCTTATCAGTAATAGCATTGTGTGAATAAGTACCAAAATAATATAGAGATTTTTAAGCCCAAGTTTTGATAAATCTTTGAAATTCTTTCATCAAGGATAATCATTTGTTATTGCTGAAAAGTTTATATCCAACACCTTTTTAATTATTATTGATTAGATTGAAGTGAAAAAGAATTTATAACCAATTGTTTAAAGTTCTTTGTTGGATTAGCATGTCACAAACAACACCTTTTTTCAAGTAAAGGATAAAGAGATGCTGGTAAAAAACAAGGAGATTAAAGGTGAAGATTAACTAATGATGATGTCATAATAAAAACAATCATCACTTTAATCACTACAATTGTGTCACATTAAGCAGCATCTAACAATGTGTCATATAAAACAATATTGTTGAAGTTCTTTGTTGGATTAGCATGTGACAAACAACACCTTTCTCAAGTAAGGGATAAAGAGATGCTGGTAAAAAACAAGGAGATTAAAGGTGAAGATTAACTAATGATGATGTCATAATAAAAGCAATCATCACTTTAATCTTCATGTGACACAAATGTTATATCTAAAAAGTTCTTTCATCCCAAGTTTTTAAGATACAACACCTTTTTAATTGGATTAGGATTAACTGAATTCTGAGTATAAAGGCTCTAACATTTTACTTCAAATTTAGATTTCTATCTACTGCTCTACTGACAACATTACATGCCACAAAATATAACATCTACAATCTACAATGCGTACAGTTCATCCATGCCTGTCGCAGTGGCGTAGGAACAATGTACGCCAAAACGCCAGTGCGTAGTGTTGAAAAGTGAGAATAAAAAAGACTTTTTAACTTTCCTATGTTCTTTAGTCATATTTTCTCATTGTTTAAATTGTAAAAGTAATCTCGAGCACACTAGCCTAAAGAAATGTTTTGTGGATACCATATCATTAATGGTCTGTCTGGCAAATATCATTTAACAGATTGAATTCCCTTACCAACATGCTTTATTTCATGAAAATCGAGCCACTATTGACTGTTTCGCCAAATATTCGTGAATCGCGTTCTCTTCACGAATTTGAGAGGAAAGCTGTTTTTTTTCAAAAACTACTCGATGAATACCTTTGACATTTTTTCTGCATTTTCCGTAATGCTTATGCTAACTATGGTATCATATAATTATAATGATGAACCTCTTTAAATTTAGATGTATATTTTTTTTATTCTCCCCTACCCCAATTTTTCAATTTCACTATCGATTTATATTCTGTTGCTATGCAAAATCATAGACACGAAATTATAGTTAAGTCAACAATTATCTATTTTCTTACTAAATCACTAATTGTTATTGGTAGTACTTTTTGAAATATGGATGTTAAAGACAAAAACAACTTGAAAATGCTGATTATTCAATTACACGTCCCATTGATTTCAGTTCTAGAAAAGCGATAACCTAGTTTTTTTTTCATTTGACAAATAATAGATTCTTGTTTTATAACATTTTTTGGCATCCCCTAAGTCACGTTGACCTCGATTTGACCTTTGTGGTGGGTGTATTTATTTGTTTCATTGATCACGAATGCGTTTCTTCATATCAATTGATCAAACTAGTTTCTTTAATCTGTACGTATTGTATTGCACGGTACACGATGGAATCCGACAATACTATATATCTTCAGATCTTAATTCAATTATTCGAAAATGATTAAAAAATCTCTAATTGTTTTTTGGAAATTGGTCGTCTCAATCGTTCGAGATGTTAGCAAAGTGAGAATGATTTGTGTTGAGATTTAAAAGATAGGCTTTCCAAGGTGATTTTAAATGATGAAAATCATTCGAACATTTTAAAGCACATTAAAAAGGTATCGGGGATTTAAAGCTTGCATATGAAATCGAAACGCCAACCTACACGTATGACCAATCGCCCATACAAATGCATCGCTTAAGTATTTCCGTTCACATTTAGGTTGTGAATATTACAAGCTTGAAATCTCTGTTACCATGAAATGACGTTTTACGAGCATAATATAGGCGTTTTGATATAGAATATTGACACAATTGTTTCATATTTTTTGGCGGGATTTTTGGCGTAGTGTTGAATTTACACCTTCCTACGCCCCTGTGTCGTGTGGAGTCAATATACGTCTCAGACAGCAGTACTTGACATGTGTCTCATGTTCTGGATGGCAACATCGGACATGTACAGGTTTCACACAGGGAGAGTACAGAGAAGGAATAATAGCCTGGAAATGCTCAAGATGTCCTGCTGTAGATCTGGAAGCGATCATAAATACAACTACAAGCACCAGCGTAGGACCCCCTCAAGCAGAGAGTACTGCATTGGAGTTCATGGATTCTGAATCTTACAGCCAGCCGCCTGTGATGGATCAAATCAGCCTAGCCCAACAAGTGAATGAGGAACACACCTGCAACCAACCCGAACTGTCAACTGAGTACAACACAGACATTCCGCGCATAAATGTAACAGACAGTCGTATACACAGCTTCAATATAGAACGCCCTTATGACATCCCTGATCGATTCACTGAAGATACAGTGCGTGAAGCCACACTTCCAATGGATATAACAGAAGCTAGTGAAGAGCCTCTCTCATATAGAGTGCTGCCTGGTGCCTTCCAGCGTGGAAACTCACTTCTTTCGGACTCAGATGGATTTCTATACACAAAGAAGAAGTCAAACTCTACATCCACTACCTGGACTTTGAAACTAAGATGTGGTGCCATGGTTGTACAGATCTAGACTGGCGATAGATTCTCCAGTGGGCATACACATTCTCACCTTGCCAAGCCTGGTGAGGTGGTGCAGGCCAACCAATCCGAACAAACAATGATGTTGAAGGTTGGCATCGTCGCATGAACTCGAAAGCCGGGCGCACTCAACTCCAGATGTACCTACTGATCCCCCTCTTGCACAGAGAGAGTAAGCTGGTGTCCATCAATCGTCGCCTTGTTAAGGATGGGAAACTAAGAAGATACCAGCGCAGAGTATACAAAGCCAGCTCTGGAAAGATCATCAAGTACTGGGAGGAATATGAAGCTGGGACCCTTACAACATCCAGATTGCTGAAGAAAATATCCAAGATGATTAAAGTATAATCAGGACTCTAAAATAGTGGCTGCAAATATACATGTTTTGCGTACTTGTCATTTCTGTCATTGGTGTTCACTAAATTCACTTTACAATTGTGTACTTGAGTATTGTATTGTATTGTATTCTACTGTATTGTATTGTACCATGTATTGTGTATAATGAATAAAATACATGATATATTGAACTTAATATAATTCTCCATGATTTTGTTATCATTGAACAATACTTTCCAATCCCATTTTAAATATATATTCTAATTGCATTTTAGGTTAGGTTAATTAAATAAATAAACATACAAACATGCCACCAATAATTTGAAAAATAATTATAACCATAGATCTTTCCTTAAACATAATGAGTCGGTGACCAATATAAAATAATAGTCAATATAACTTAATTTACACTTAATTTTTCAAAGCTCAAAATGTCACAAAATTATATCTATTTTTTTCCGAAAACTCATCTACAAACTATTCTAAACAGTATAGAACAATTAAAATATGTATATCTATACCAATTCCCAGTCCAACACTTGATTTAAAACAAAACATAAACTTGGGTACGAGTTGTCTTGGGTACGAGTTGACCAGTTACCTATACCCCATTATTCCAGAAGCACTCGATGCCGGATACACATTAAACACGTGCTAAAGTTTAGCACGTGTTTGAGATTGATCGAACCCGTGCTTAAGTTTAGCACGTGTTTGAGGTTGATCAAACCCGTGCTAGAATTTAGCCATGTTTGAGGTTCGATCAAACCCTGGGCCTCAGATCAAACCCGTGTGTGAAGCTCCAAGTGTTCCGGGCTACCCAAGTATTCCGACTCCTGCCGAAATATTCTGAATTGACCCAAGTATTCTGGGTTTACTTATTTTAGCAAATACACTCGATATGGTGATTTTTCAATTTCTAATCCAATTTTAGATTTCTACAGAGATGACTGTTGAAATTAAGTTAATCAAATCACTTATAATGTGGCTGTCTCATGTACAAAAGATTTTCCTTTTTTTATATATAACTACACTCCCCTCTATAAGTTTGGCAACCTTAGCTCCCCCATTGAACTACGTGTTAAAGCCTCTTTAGGTTTGAATTTTTATTTACTTAACCGGCGATGAGATAACTTATAATATTAATGGAAACGTAACTTGACCTTATTTTCAATACCTCCAAAATTTCTCAATTTTTTCCTCAATTAGAATAGGTCGAAAATTGATGATAAATTTAATGAATTTTTGAAAATCGTCATTCCCATGTAATTCAATGGGAAATGGAGGGTTCGGGCAAATCAGAAATCAGGATATATTTTCAGTAAAAGATTCAGCAAAAAAAAATTATATAGAAAATTGAATTGTCTAACTTTTTTGTACACTAAGTGTTTAGTTTATTTGATGAATACTAAAGTTACAGCGCTTCAAAGTCATTTTTGAAAATAATTTTCGCCTCCTGAGTTATTTCAATGGGAAAGGTTTTTTGAAAAACTATTTTGACTTTAAAGCCCTATAACTTTGTTGAACCTGAAGAAACATATCAATTTTTTGTTAAATAAAGTTAACACTAATTCAATTGCCTGCCTTATTCGTATTTTTTTGCAAGGACTCGGATGGATGGATATTCTGTCATATGACTTGCGGCAAACCTATCATTTCCCATTGGTTAACATGGGAATGTCGATTTTCAAAATTCATCAAATTTATCATCAATTTTCAACTTATTGTAATTGAGGGAAAAAATTGAGAAAATGTTGAGGTATTGGAAATAAAGTCAAATTACGTTTCCGTTAATAGTATAAGTATTTTCATGGTAGGTTAAGTAAATAAAAATTCAAAGGTAAAGAGGCTTTTAACACGTAGTTCAATGGGGGAGCTAATGTTGCCTAACTTATGGAGGGGAGTGTAACAGGGCACCCATTGAGGAGTGTCAAATCCCCGGGTGTTCGACCTTTGCACCATGGAACACTCCTGAGCAATAGGATATTTGGACAGAATATATCGATATATGTAGACTGGGTCTTAGCCTTGCCCAAGTCGGTATTTTTTTTACTTATCTGATCTTGAATTATTACCGCCTTGTACAATCCAATACATCGCTGCTGATATTATGCTAAGATATTCAACGGTTTCGAGATTTCCATAATACCTACGCTATCAGGGGTATCGCGAAACCTTATATATTGACAGATATACGCGTGGACACGACGTGTGACTTCAGGCTAATTGACCAATCGTTGACCCGCATGCATAAGCAAAGCAATCTTCCCGTCTACGACTTGAAATTCAATGATCTGATCGATCGTTTCTTTAGAGTTACAATATATTATGTAATTAAATGTACATAGGGAATGTAAGTCATTAATATAAATTAAATCATGCAATAGATTTAAAACTGATTTTGCGATGAAAATGCAAGACCTAGTCCAATGTAGCGGGTCATGTAGTCTTCGATCAGTGATCGAATCTCAGCCTACATCACATGTACATGTTCATTTGAATTCAGCGATCGTTTCAACGTTTATTGTTGAAATCTTCTCACCTCCGGTTACCGATCGATGCATCCACTAAACTCTGATTGATATTTATCTGATATAATATTTGTATTTTGATGATGAATTCATGCAGGATTTGTTCGTGAAAAGTCCCGGCAAAAACTAAAAAGTGTACTTGTTTTTGACCGCGCATAATAATGAGCTAACGCTGCAGGGCCGTCGTTGATTGGTCAAATTTTACCGACATAAACATTGAGTCGGTAAAGCACGTGGCTTTCTCTTTGGTACAAGGCGGTCATAATAGAAATTAAGATAGTAAAAGAGACCGACTTGGGCAAGGCTAACTGGGTCTCAGTTTCAGGAATATTAAGTATGTATCAACTTGTTCAGGAAAATTGTCCTTTTGAAAAAAATGGGTGCGTATTTCTAATAATGGACAATTTTTGACATTTTCTGGCTCTCTTTCTTAATCGTGTGGCACTTTTAACTTTTGGCACCCTCTCTTGTGAATTTTAAGATATTATAAAATATATGTGAACTCGGAACACTTAGGTTGTCAGAACAGTTGGGCAAGAGACAGAACACTTGGGTAGCCCAGAACAGTTGGGCTTTCACACCCGTGCTGGAATGTAGTTCGAAGTCCAACCGATAGAGGCGCTCCTAACCCGTGCTACAAATCCAACCAATCAGAGCGCTCTTAAACCGTGCTATTTTGCCGAAATATCTTTCTGGAAGTTTTGTACCGTTAGTTTGTAATCAATATAGCCGATCTGAAGGTAAGAAGTTGCTCAAAGTGAACAAGACTAAGCGAGGATCAAACAGGGTAATGATTTTTTCTGATAAATTCAACATAAAACTTGTAATTTTCCCGTAAAGTGAGTATGATGAATTATCGCCCATTGATTTTGATTTTCAAAAAATTTCACTGCCATATTCCTATTGTACATAAATGACTTTCGTTTATCTTGAATTAGTTCTAGTTTGGCTAATAAAGTGTGTGACCTCTTATATGTTGATGCTTCTCGAGACCCTATCTACAAGACTTACATGTATGACTGGCACAATCGTCACCATGTTATCAAGTATTTTTATGGAGACCCTATCTGTTGCAAGACCTATGCCTGGCACAACCGTCACCATGTTATTAAGTAATTTTAAGTTTCGCAAGGATCCTGCCATGACCGTGGAAGTGTTATCGTGATAGCCTGGTATAACAGTGACAATGCTATATTATATCGCATGGTCTGTCATGACCGTGGTAATGTTAAAGCCTGATATGACCGTGACAATACTATACTATATTGCAAGGCCTGACATGACCGTGGTAATGTTAAAGCCTGATATGACGGTGACAATGGTTACAAGGCCTGTCATGACCATCATAATGTTAAAGCCTGATATGACCATGACAATGGTTGCAAGGCCTGTCATGACTGTGGTAATGTTAAAGCACAATATGACCGTGACAATGGTTATATTAGTGACATTTAGTAGCATGAGAATACTGTAATCGAAAACGTCATCATTTATCTACCTTAAATATGTAAATCTAGGATACTACTACTACTTTAACTCATAATTCATTTCCACAAACTATAATTCTAATCTCATTCAAGAACGTGAACATTGTCACAGTTATATCAGGCTTTAACATTACCACGGTCATGACAGGCCTTGCAATATAATATAGCATTGGCACGGTTATACCAGGCTTTCACGATAACAATACCACGGTCATGGCAGGATCCTTGCGAAACCTAAAAACACTTAATAACATGTCGACGGTTGTGCCAGGCATAAGTCTTGCAATAGATAGCATGTGTTTTTATGTTGCACAATGATCCTGCCATGACCGTGGTACTGTTATCGTGAATGCCTGGTATAACCTTGACAATGTAATATTATATTGCAAGGCCAGTGTCATGACCGTGGTAATGTTAAACCCTGATATGACCGCGACAGTGCTTTATTATAAATAAGGCCTGATATGACTGTGACAATGTTTCTCGTTCTTGAATGAGATTAAAATTATAGTGTTCGGAAATGAATTATGAGTTAAATGATTCTAAAATTTTATGTATCGATGTGCGTGAGTACCATGTTCATGTATAGAAGTCTAGATTCACATATTTAAGGTAGTTAATCATTCTATGAAATTTGCAATGCTACTAAATGCTATTTAATATAACCATTGTCACAGTCATATTGTGCTTTAACATTACCACGGTCGTTACAGGCCTTGCAACCATTGCGACTGTCATATCAGGCTTAAACATTACCACAGTCATGACAGGCCTTGCAATATAATATAGCATTGTCACGGTTATACCAGGCTTTCACGATAATACCACCACGACCATGGCAAGATCCTTGCGAAACTTAAGAACACTTAATAACATGGTGACAGTTGTGCTAGGCATAAGTCTTGCAATAGATAGCATGTGTGCTTCTCTGCCATAGTATTTTCAAAAAGATACATTGTAACATGGCTGAAATTCATTATAAGAGGGCACAGGGTTATTGCACAAAAAAAACTAAATAATCTGAAATATCCAAATGTCATTCATGTACAATATCAATATACTTTTCCAAATATTATTGCACAATGGTCTCCTGATTTCTTATTTTTGGGGACGGGACCACGGACGGGCTGTCCAAAAATTCAAGTAAAAATGTCAATCAGAATCAGTATTGTCGAGTTCCCTAAGAGATCTCTTGTCTTAACTTATGTCTTAACTTATGTTTAAGCTTATCTCCATAATGTGGAGTTGATCAGCCAGCCATCCAGCCACCCAGCAAGCCAGCCAGCAAGCCACTTACTCAGTCACTTAGTAAGTCACTTACTTCCTTAGTCATTATCTCACTCTCAATCAGAAGTTCAGTAACTCATTCACTCTCTCAATCAGTCTCTCTATGTGAGAGTTCATATGTTGGAATATTGATTGAAATAATCCTACTTCATTTGGAATTATTCACAATTGCTGTTTTCTACTTTTTGAGTTTAAAAGAGGAATCTAGTATAATAATTTGAGTTTTTTAGAGATCTGTTAATTTCAACAAATGAATGGATTAATAGAGAGAAACATGTGAATCCATTGAGGATTGCATCAAAATACCAAGCATACATACTCAAACTTAGCAAGAGCTGCTCAAATGTTTTAGATCTAAATTATGAACCCCATTTTGTACTTTCAGAAGATGAATGTATGTCTGAGATGCGATGTCCTGGTGTTTAAGAAGAGGAAATGTACTATTATGTGAGTATTAAAAATATATATTCATTCTGAATTTTCCAACATTTCCAAGAGTTTTCATAAGCCATGATTCTTAATAATCACAACCTTTATGTTGATTTAATGTACTCTTTGGGTGTGCCTTAGTCCTTGATGTGTCCACCTTTCTTTTGAATGTATTGTTAGAAAGATATTTGTGTGCAATGATGATATGGAAATGATGACTGCATAAGGTTGCAGAGATTTTTGGGAAGATGTTCTCAGCTTGGCAACTCAACACTATTCAGTACATCTTTTAAAACTAAAAAATGGAGAGAGCTGTTAAATGTGATGTTGATTTTTTTATAAATCAGATGGTTTCCATAAAGTCATGTTATTTTAAGTCATGTTTTTAATTGATCTGCATTTGTAACCATTAATTAAAGACCACAGTTTCTTCTATTTAATAGCATATTCAGTGTTCTCCCTAATTTTTCAAAAGTGAGCGGTAAAATTTTGAATGAAAATTAATGGGTGGTGACAGTATTATTACAGTGGTGCAAAATTAAATAAAAAAGTGCCTTAAAAAAATCGGCTATTACAAACAGTAACAGAGTAAAGTTGCAAATTACTTAATTCCACTCATTAATAACGAATAGTATCAGTTATAAGTTCTTTGAATTCTATATGTTATTTTCTATCAATATAGCTAGCTTCAATTAAATCATCTGAAAAAGCTCAAGCTAAATCCCCATTTACACAATGTTGAAAAACCTTTAAAGATTAAAAATTCATTTACTCTTTTAAGTGTCACAATTTTAATGTTAAATCACAATCAATATGTCAATAGGTTCATTTAATTAGATGCAACTGGCAGTGATCTCCCCAGCATAAAGCAAGATGGGCGCAGCAACCACCTGAAAATATGCTTGCACCCACCTGAAAATCAGTTTGCACCCACATAAAAATGAAAAAAATCATTGGCATATCTCACCAATTTTTGTCTAAATGAGAGTTTTTGCACCCACCTGAGTGCCACCCACTGAGATTAATTATGCAAATATACTCTAAGGCATTCAGTGATCTCCCCAGCATTATTTTTCAAGCGGGGGGGGGGGTTATCAAGTGTTCCTGAGTTACTGAGTTTAATTATCAACTCACAAATTTGTGGAAAGGATGAGTCTGGATATATGCCCTTTTGGTCCCTCAGTTAAATGTATGTGATAAGTATATTTAATTATTTTTCAAATTTTGAATTTCCCGCCAGTTTAATTTGAAGGGGGAAAACAAGATAGCTGCCATTTGATGTAAGAAATATCAGAACAAAAGTAGCTTCACTTTCACAATGAGCAATGATATTTTCACAATGAGCACAGTTTTCTGGTTTAGGTTTAGACATATTACTCCCCCATCCATTCACCCCCCCCCCCTCTGTTCAATTTTGATTGTAGTTTATATTAGAATTACTTTAATTAGCCAGCAATGACATTCTTTTTGTGATAATATAAGTTTTGTCAAAATAATCCCTGACATGACATGTTATGACATCATCCTGAAACACTTAACTAGTCTTTACCAAAGCTTTAAACACTTGTTGTTCAATTAAGATCAATTATTTTTTTCATTAGAGGTCCAAACAAGATGTATAATGTTTTATTTCCAGACTGCATCAAGAGAGATGATAGTGTATGGATCAGAGCTTGACTCTTTGAGTGAGAATGGGTGGAGCCTATCAGTAAGCACATCTAACACCAGAGTAGCCAACCTTGCCTCACAGATAATTTCCAGGTATTTTACAAAGATCTGTTATCACTGGTAACCCACTCCGAATGTCCAAGGTACGATTTTTCTTTTTTCCTTATTTCACACATTATAGGCAGATTACCACAACATTTTTATCACAAACCGACAACATATATCTATCACATATGTTTAAGAAAATGTACATATTTGCGAACAAGTAGTTCAGAAGACAACTGAATCGTCATTTTAATTCCTCACTTAAGTTACAGAAACAATATTTTGAAAAACAGTTAAGATGTGCACTTTTAACGAATATCATTTCTGTAACTAAAGTGAGGAATTAAATCGACGATTCTGTTGTCTTCCGAGCTATTTTTTCACAAACATGTACCTTTTCTAAAACATGATACACGTTTGTGTGAAAAAATGTCGTGGGGATTCTGCCTACAACGCGTGAAATTAGGAAAAAAGAAATATCAAACCTTCGACGTTCCAACATTTTGTTACCGAAACGAACCTTTTCGGTAACCATCGTAATCGAGTGGATCACCAGTGTGTTATTAATATTTTGGATATAAAAATGTGTAAAATTGCAATATTAACACAATATTACTACATAATTCTTGTTTTATATTCTCACTTTTTTGATGAATATGGAGTGCATTTAAAGACAACTAGCTTCAAACCCTCACAAAACTACATGCAACTGGGTCTTAGTCATCATAAAAACATGTCATTCCTCAAACACAATGAGTAACACTTAATTGTCCTATCTGTAGGTACCATGCACTAGTTAGTAGCTGTAAGAAACAGTGTATGAAACAGGAAAAGGCTGTGATTGAACATGAGGGCTATGGAAGACTATACAAGGCTTTGTAACAGAGCCTAGATGACCTCGAGGCCAAACTTAGAAGCAATACATTCACACAGGGGGACAGATCACCTGTGCATGCTAAATTACAGAATGTCCAGGTATGTTCAATGAAAGTCTGGATCTTTATTTCAATGAATAATTTTAATATTTAATTTCCAAATATTTTGTTATGTATTCATTTCAGAACTTACTGTCCTACAAGGAAGAAGAAAATCATAATCTTAGAGCTAAATCACCCAAAGTTACATTAAATCACAAAGTCTCATATTTTATACACATCTCACTGACATTATCCACATATTTGTTCAAGTCACTGCCATATACAATGCATACAGTTATCTGCTCAGCATTAAAGCAAGAAGGCATAGCACCCACCTGAGAATTTTAAAACCAGCTTTATTTCATCTTCCTAAAAATTCATTTGCACCCACTTAAAAATGAGAAAAATAATGAAAAATGGGCATAGTTTTACCAGTTTTGGTCTGAATTGTGAAATGAGAATTTTGCACCAACTTGATTAAAAATGCCTTATCTGGTGCCTGATAATTAAAATCCTGAAAATATGGCAAATTGCCATGTTTCTAGTTTTATAGTCACTTCAATTGATTCAATGTAGCAATTTGTGACATTGATTTATAGGAATCAGATATATGATAATTATGTAAGTTTGGTCGATCTTTCCATTGATATATTAAACTTGATACCATCTATTTTGATTTTGGCTGTAGAGGGGGGGGGGGGGCAGGGCTTATTTGACAGTTAAGAATAGCATTTTAGAGTCATATTACCGTTTGAATTTTGGAAGCTACTCTAGCTTTATCAATATGCAAATCTAAAATTTTATGAATCATGTTTTCACAGAACACAAGTAATTCGCATATATCTTTTGAAGCTGACACTTATGAGTGAGAAAAGTTTGGTAGACAGAAGGAGGGAGAAATTCTCAGAGTTGCTGACACAGAGTGGTGACCCTCATTTTACCTGAGAGAAGAACCTTGTTGTTGAGAGATACCACATGCTTCTCGACAAAGTGGAGGTATGATCTACAGATACTTTATATGATGCACTGTTACATTGAGTAATTTTAATATTACTGGTACAAAAATAAACTTCCAACATTGAGGATGAGTTGATTATAGGATCAATTGTCTTAGGGATGAGTTGTCTTGGGGATCAATTGACTTTGGGATGAGTTGGTTCTTGGCAACCAGTTGTCTTGGAAATCAGTTGTCATGGGGACTAATTGACCCTGCAATCTATCGTGTACAAATGTATATGTAAATCAGGGTGTTTGTTCTTGCAAATGGATATCCATTTGATCTCATTTCTTTAATCTGATCTCTCTTTAAGGATTTATTAAGGGAATGTGACAATGTATTGTCAAACCACATATACCAAGAGGCACTGGACCATGTCACAGAATGAATAGATGGAGAAACCACTGAATAACCTGGAGGGGGATAGGCACACCACACAAGCTCAATTACTCAAGGTTTTTGGGATATTTTACAGAATGAAGCCGAAATTATACACAGGGTGTTCCATAAAAATTGTATTCCCACATACTTGAACCCTCAACCCTTATAAACAGATGTCTCAAAAGAAATTGTAGAGATTATCCAAAGTTACATTTCTCTCTCATATGTACGAGTGAAGGTCTTCTTATTTGCTATTAAAAACCCTCTCGTAATTATACAGTACAAATGTATTTCTCTAATATATTTTACATTCAAAATATTACAAGTTCAATGCCAACGGAGAATGAAAAATGCAACTCATTTAAAATTATCAGGCGTAATTGCTCAGATTATTAAAGCTCAAAGCTAAAACTAAAAGCAAACAAAGTGACTGTAAGTAAATGAAAGTATAATTTCTCCAAAAAGGATATTCCTGTACAAATAGAGGATGGTCAGAGCCTGCTTCATACCATGCAGACACGGGGAGAGAAAACTCTGACAAATTTCTTGGTATTGGGTCGAGACACCATCCGGCAAAACCTTCACTACGATTATGAAACTTTGACAAAACGACTCGCAGATACCAAGGGCACATTAGAGAGCTGTCTCCTGGAGTTGTCACAGTATGGTGACCGCACAGATCAGGTGAGAATGAGTACCTTTATTCCAAAAAGTTGGGAAATGATGCTTGCACTGATTTTGAGGAAAAACACTGAAGATTTTTTTTTTCAGAGTCCAACAATTTATGCAATTTTTAAACTATCTCTTCATATGACTTGAAATAAGAAACAATTAAGGCACAGGGTGAGCCAAAAATGTTATTCTAAACAAATGTTAAAAACTAAGTCATTCAGCATTGTTTAAGATCATATTTATCACCATTAAACCTTTTCAATTTTCTTCATCTTAGAAGTATGGCTATATATTATACTAAAACTGAAGGGATTTTAGAGTAGATCACAATTATGGTATTGTTTTTCTGATTCTTTTCTCAGAAAATTAAAAATGGCTGGAATAGGCCATAACTTAGAGATATTATACTACAATGATCTATTTATTGAAGGGAAGAGTGCGATGGTAAATATTACATTGTGACTGTACAATTCATGATTTATATATGTTCGTTGGGATTCCCTACACCTTGGAGTTGCCAATTTCTAGTTGTAAATTGTGAATTGTAGGTTCTACAACATGAGTCAGAACATCCCCAGGTTCTACAACAACATGATTCAGAACATCCCAAGGTGCTACAACATGAGTCAGAACATCTATCACCAGGTTCTACAACATGAGTCAGAACATCACCAGGTTCTACAACATGAGTCAGAACATCCCAAGGTTCTACAACAACATGAGTCAGAACATCCCAAGGTTCTACAACAACATGAGTCAGAACATCCCAAGGTTCTACAACAACATGAGTCAGAACATCCCCAGGTTCTGCAACAACATGAGTCAGAATATCCATCACCAAGTTCTACAACAACATGAGTCAGAACATCCCCAGGTTCTACAACAACAGGAGTCAGAACATCATCAGGTTCTACAACAACATGAGTCAGAACATCCCAAGGTTCTACAACAACATGAGTCAGAACATCCCCAGGATCTACAACAACAGGAGTCAGAACATCATCAGGTTCTAAAACAACATGAGTCAGAATATCCATCACCAGGTTCTACAACAACATGAGTCAGAACATACCAAGGTTCTACAACAAAATGCGTCAGAACATCATCAGGTTCTACAACAACCCGAGTCAGAACATCATCAGGTTCTACAACATGAGTTGTTTGGTTGTTTGCAAGCTAACGAAATATTGATGAAATAGTGATTAATAGAATTTATTAAGTAAATTGATCAGAAGTATTTGAATTTATAGTACCTACGAAAACATATATTTCGTGAAAAATATCACAGACTCTCGATAGCTAATACATTTTTATAGTCTCAGGGTGTTATTTAGATGGAAATCGGTGTTTGTTTCAAGGTTACAATGAATGTGTGCAAACCATCTTTTGTTGAAATGCCTTGTTAACTTTATGTAAAGATATTCATTTGCAATAACTTTGTAAAGTACATGTAGTCATTTAATAAGAGAAATCTTAAATGGATGAATTGTGGTGCCCCAATAAGTGGAGAGTATAAGATTTCTACTTGGCGAATAAATATGAACACTGTTATTTCAATACAGGATATATCATGCAAAAAAATTGGAGATTGGTTAGCTCATTACATTTGGAAGATCTTAAAGATATTCAATTAGTGGTTCTTACACAGTTTGCCTCTGAGAATAACAAGGCGTCTGTTGTTGGTAAACATTGGATTTCTTCTAAAAATTCAAAAATTGAAGTAGCATTAAGCGGTTCTTTTGTTTATTGTATTTTTGAGTTTTTGAGGGCTTCCATTGACATTTAATCATGGGGTTATGGAAATTGTTTTTTCTTGTCAAATTTAACCAGTAATTGCATTATTCATTATGTAGGCATTTTAGTTTATGTGGACATACCTGAATCGGTGCATTTTCTGTTGTGTTATTGCCAACTCAAGGGTATGATATTGAGAAAAATATCGATTATGATCCTTTTAGCTGTGATCACTTAGGTTTTCATACTCTACAGCTACTATTTTTATTTGCATTAAACATGTTGAAAATCATCACTCACTATAATATATCAATCAGTTCTGTTAATCAAAATCAATGTGTTAATATTGAGACAAAATTCAATAAAAAAGTCACATTTGCACTCATTGGAATTGTGCGCTCATTAGAGATAATATTACAGGTATATGTATTACATTTTTTATATCTTATATACAACAGTAAAACCTGTTTTAGTGCACACCTCTCTCTAGTTATCACCACTTTAGATAGATTTCACATCGACTCCTGTATATAATCCCATCTAGTTAGAAAATACCTACCGTGAACACTTTTTGTGGCTCAATAGGTGGTCACTATTTACAGGTTTTACAGTATTTGAATTTATTGGAATATATGTAAATGTGCCTTTATTTGTGATCGATGTACAATGGACTTGATGTTTCAATACTGAATGCATACATTTTTGGCTTTTGCAAAATATATATTGTCACTAGTCCACAGTAGGGGCAATAGGAATTAGCCACATCCAAAAATGGAGACAAAATTAATGTTTATGTTCAGGATTGAAGTGAGTCAACAGGTATATGCATAATTATAAAACTTTATAAATCGCTTGATAAAATGAAAAGTCACATGGGTTGACCTTGAAATGGCATGTGTAAATAGTTATTTGCAATAGAAATAAATAAATCCGTACATCAAACTTTCTTTATTAGTTTATTTGGTCCAGACTTGAATACAGCATCAACTCCAAATACTTCAATGTAGTTCAAGGCCAGCTATTATCAGAAATTAAAACATTAATTAAAACCTCATCTAATCCCAAATACCTTTGAACACGTAAACTTGAACACATAAGGATTCCAACTCCTAATTGCTATAGCCAATTCATCTTCGAGAACAAATTTTATTCTATTTGAGAGCCTATATCGGCATGAATTCAAACTGACAGAAAGGTAAAAGGTCGGGCAATTAATCCAATTCATGAATACCAAAGGATGCTACATCCCGGGTTTAGAGTGTTTTGCATTTCGTTCAGTTTATGGCGCCTCTCACTGGCAAAAGTTAAAATAGCACTGGTTTCGAGACTATGTAAATACGGGTCAAGGGATGCAGGATAAATGAGTCGGAGGATGATATATCTCCTGGGTTTTATACAGCATTTTATTGTTTTAAGTTAAAATCTGGGCTGTAGCCGGGATTTGACGGGGGGGGGGTCATTTTTATAAAAATCCAAGGGATTCACTTTTGAAATGGCCAAAAAATGACCAAAACCCTTGAAAAAGTGCTCAGCTGCATGGTTTTGAAAGCATTTTTGGCAATGGTAGAAGGTCCTGGCTACGGGCCTGTTACATAAGTTTGTTAATGATAGATTCAAACTGATAGCATGGTCGGTCATACGGGGGTCCTATCCATAAAAAAATCCATAAATACTCTGATAGGACGCTGTCCCGGGGTTTTTGTGTCGTTTCGTTCAGTAAATAGCACTGGTTGCGAGACTATTTTAGTACGTGTTTCGTATCCATATATACTCTGATAGGACGCTGTCCCGGGATTTTCGTGTCGTTTCGTTCAGTAAATAGCACTGGTTGCGAGACTATTTCAGTACGTGCTTCGAAAACCATCAGCACGGGTTTAGGAAACCCGGGTTCTGTCAGTGTTTGCCATCGACCCTTTCTCCATTATTCTGCCCATCTTATTATACAGAATATGATTCTTGTTCCATTTTGACTGACAAGGTACTGGATAACAGGATAAGCTTGGACCATGTTTTTGCTTACTGTATTGCATTTTTCTAAGTATGTTAATTATGTGTAGTATATCATTTCTTATTGATTTTGAAAATAATAGGGTTTAGTTTTTCAGCATCTGCGAATTATTGCCATTTATACCCCCTGGCTACTTTTTTGAGGGGGTAATATGATGATCATCAATAATTTATTTTCTATACCTTCAATCACATTCATATTTCTAGGGATTATGTATCTATATATAATAGTTGCTATGACAAGTCTGATCATGATTGGTCAAGTGGTTGCCATAACAACACATCTTAAGTGCGAAAAATTGTAAATATTTTGGATAAATACACTAGATCTTTAAAAGGCAAATGATAAAGGTAAAAAGGATATAACAGGTAAATAATTGATTAAGTTCACTGAATGAACTTTTTTTGTTACAATTAATGTCAACTCTGCTTTATTTTGTTTGTATTCACATGTATAGTGTCATGCTCTATGATCTCCTTTGTAAATTACTTGTAAAGTATACTAGTGAGTGCTCTTCCCATTATTTTCACATTGTTATTAGTCACCTGATCAAAATTATGTATCTGATTGGCTCTGCTGCCTACCTAAAAGGATATGACAAGGTGGGCTTAATTTTTTTCTTCATTTTGCACTTATAACAAAGTGCCACAGGATATCTCCAAAAGAAGATTAGACCTATTGAAATAGACCCCAGAAATGAATTCCTCGTGAAAAATTGAGGAAGATAGTATACTTACCTCAAAACCTGTAAAAAGTGAGTTATAACAATGTGGAAATAATGGGACGACATGCTTACTTTATATCGCCGATATCATGATAAAAACTTTTGGATTTGTTGATGGTTCACCATCGCAGTGTCGCATTCACACGGTAGGATAGCATAAGTTTATCTAAATTGAGTAAAATGGTTTAAGTACAACTTTAACATTCCTTTTACAGTGCAACCAAGCATCATTAACATCTGTATTCTTAGATATGTCCCAGGTTTTTAAAGTTACATGCCAAGTTATCCTTAAATAGTGATCAATCAGTATTTTCAGATATATCCCATTTAGTATCCCATTTACAAGATTATTCTTTTGTGAGTTGGTTTGCTGAGCTTAATTATTAAAGAAGCATGGACTTCTCAAAATGCATGACTACTGCCAACGGGAACATCATGGTCTTCATGAATGGTCATGTAAATTTTAATATCTGAAAATGATTTGCTGACAAACATGTAGTCTAATGTTTATGTGTGATTGCTTGGTGCCCATGTTATTTTGCCAGTGCATTCTTTTGTTGTATTCAAAATAGTAATACATGTATATACACATCAATCAATTTTCAATTGCAGCGTTGTTTGCCTTTGGAAAACTGTGTGATGCGCCCATTGAAGTCGCCCATTAAAATTGATATATTCATTACTTTCAATTCATTAATATTACGTGCAAGCTCGTCAGGAAGGGCTTCACTTATATTCATTTTCTTCTCATCATTTGGGAAATATACAACACCAAAGTTAAAAACATTATTTTACAGCTTAACCTAAATCCAGTACGTTTCAAAAGTGACACCATTAACCTTATTGTTTGCAACCTTTTTAGATAACACTAAGTCGCAAGAGAGGGGCGTCATTTGGACCCCCCCCCTATTTAGACTGATAGAAATTCTTGATAATCTAGAAATTAAGGCACCTCTACAATTCCAAGCATATAGATGGAATTTAATATTTGTGGAGTTATGACTAAAACGAGCCGAAACCCTGATTAGCCCGCAATAAAAGTGGTGACCATTATTAATCTTTGTGATTATTGTGCTGAAACCTTTAGGCTTTATTGATTACCTATAAATTAAGAAACTTATACAATTTCAAGCAAATTTTTCGAAAGGTTGTTATGTCCAGAGAAGAGCTTAAAATTAAGATCTAATAATCCATACAAATACATAAATCATACAAGTGACATGAAAAATGATGTCCAATCAATTCCCTATTGCCGCACGCCCAAACCCTCATTCTGACTGGACTAAATTATAGATATTTTAATGCAAACCAGTGCATCTCCATAGGTTTCTATTTTTTCATGTACTTATATATCGTATTCAAGTATTCAAATATTAGAGAGGTTAAGGTACAAGTATAAATGTAAACCAAATTTTCTGTTAAGCTACACGTTTGAAACCATGATCAGTGGACGTGGTACATATTTATGTGGTGACTGTGTCTAACACCCCAGTCGCACGGCGGCCGCAAGTCGACCGCAGAACAATTACATCGGTGAATTTCTGCGGCGAACTGGCTCAACAAGATTGAATCATTATTTGTCAATTTTTCACGATCACTTTTCATTTGATGTTACATCCTAGCACTTTGAATAACATTTATAAATTGTCCCGATGTAAATAAAATGAAAAAAGTATTATTTATCAACAGAAATTTAAAATTCACCGTGCGGCTGCCGTGGGAAATGTGACTGCAAAAGTATGAGAGCGCAGAAATTCTGCGGCGAGCGTAGAAAAGCTACTGGCCGCAGAAATGATAGACCGCAAGGTCGCCGTAGGAAATGTGACTGGGGTGTTAGGGACATGGCTCTTTGGTGTAATGATTAGCACTTAAGACTCGAGTCCGTTTGGTCTGGGCTCAAATTTATTCGCATTAAAGCTTATGTTTTTATTTCATATTCAACCCTAATTCAATTACTTTGGTATTTGCTCATAACAAGGGCAGACGTAATACAAAGAAAATGCCTCGTTCGCAAATCAAATGTAGTGATAAGGCAAACGTAGGACCATAATTTGATAGGACCTCCTACCCTTCTACACCGGGTATAAAATTAGCCCTTGCTATTTATAGTGTGCGGAATGAAACAAAACGATCACATTTGAAGTTGTCATTTACCCATTAAAATGTATTGTTATTTCCAATTAAGGATTGGGGTTTACCAATATAACAAGTAAGATTGTCTGTATCAAATATGGGCTCCCGGGCCATCCTAGAACATAGCTAAGACAATCACGTAATGAGCGAAGTGTTATCACTCATCTACACGTAAAAACCTTCAAGCTTACCTGTAAAAAGTAGACTGATCTGACGTCATTTATCTGGGGCGCATTGAAGTTCATGTTCGAGTTTTGTTCAATACGTGTAGCTTAACCTCTCTATTTACTTTTGGTGCTTACCTGATGGCAAAACTGTCGTCTATCTCATCAATGTTATATACAAATCGTTTACGCTTAGAAGGTGCATCACTACTTATGGTGTCCCATTGGTCAATCCCATCCACATCTGGATCTGTCAAGATACAAACCTTTAGATTAAAAAAATTGATCACTGATTATGGTTCCACTTTGGTCAGCCAAATCTACATCTTGCTCTATGGACACAGAGTTTTTACTTTTAGAAGGAGCATCATGGTTTCCAATTAATGGTTTCCAATTAATGGTTTCCAATTGGTCAACCCGATCCACATCTGGATCTGTTAAAACACAACGCATCTACATTTAGAAGGAGCATACCAAACATGGTTGGATCTGTAGACACTAAGATTTTATGTTTATAAGATGCATCATTACTTAATGTCTCCTATTGGTCAATCCCATCCACTTATGAATCTGTAAGGATACAAAGCTTTTGCGTTTAGAATGTATATCATTAATTACGGTTTCTATTGGTCAATCTCATCAACATCTTGTTCAATAGTATTAAAATATAACAATATACAGAACTATAGTTTTGAAAAACTAATTGAGATAATAATATAATAATATATATATATAATAATATATAAAATATAATCAAATACATAATCATGTCCAATCAACGCTATGCCTATCTGTCTCTCGATGTTGATAAATATCATTGTAATCCTTTATAATGTTCGTGTAATCGATAATAGTCCTACAATAATGTTTGATGATAATACACAAATGTCTAATGATAATCCACGAATGTTTCGATGCTAGTACAATAATGTTCCTTATAATCCACTAATCGTTACATGATAGTCCAGATTGTTCTTCTGTGATGTTCCGTATGGAGTGTCTTGTGAAATATGTCAATATAAACTCCTCAGGTTGTAGTCAGTTTTGTTTACAAGATAATATAACATGGTTACCTTGACCTAGAACCTTCTTATGAATAGCAGTTTGAGTATTTGTATACTGAACATACTTCAAATAAATATAAATATAACAGACTATAGAAGTCAATACTGTTACAGTAAAGACACAAAACTGTAAGTTTAAGAAGCTGCGTCATTTATTATGGTTTCCCATTGGTTAATTTCATCTACAGGGTGTCAAAAACAACGTAACTCCCCTTTACAGCAAATAGTCCTCAATGTAACATATCGTGTCATACCTCAATCAAATGATAATCTTATTCTGGAGTTACTCATTGTTATCCTTTGAGAGTGCTGGATTACCTAGGTTAATTACATTGGGAAAGACAGCATGTCCTCTTTCTCGCCTGTAGGCAAGCTTCACAGATAAGATTTCCTTTTCAACTAGTTCCATTCGGTGACGTATATATGGATAGTTATAAAGACTGGGTCAAATCTGCCAGGTGGTTTACTAGAAGCGGAATATAAGCCGTAAACTTACCGACTGAGATGTCCAAGTTTTTATTTTTTAGTCTGTTCTCGTGATTTCTCAGTATATGTGCCTCAGAGCTACTCAACTATTAACAGTAAGTAAACTGTGTATAAACAAGCCATAAAATGACAAAGCCAAAACAGGAACGTGGTCATATTGTAAATGATAAGGTTTCAAACTCACGTTAGACGACTACATATGAATTATATGGGCGGTAACGTATTGTATTAGATGTACATTAGATATTTAGCGGACGGTTACGTGCATGTACATCTTTCAAGTCAATGTTGCTAGTTCTGATAGCCTCTTTCCATGTTATTGTTATAATGGGTAAGAAATGGAATATTGAATTGCTTATATTTTTTAGGACTTTCAATAGACGCTCTTGTTTAGGGCTCTATAGGGCATGGAAAAATTGTGTCTTGCTTTATTTATGAAACCAATTTAAGTCAAAAAGATAGCAATGAAGAGGCAAAAGAAGAATTAGCATCAAGTACTGATGAATATGACAAAATTAATAACAACGAATCTGAGATACAGTTTTGAACGAGGTTCGCGTAACCGTCAATCAATTATTTGCGTAACTGCAAATTAAAAATACAATACTATGGCTTAAGTAGAACATATTAGGTGGTTTCCAATACTCAATTGGCTTTTTATGATCGTATGTAGGTTACATCTATATACCCCGAGGTCGTTAGGCAATGTAGACCATACCCTAATGACAAAAATTAACAAATTACTAAATTTTGTGTAGTTTTGAATTTCAAACCCAACAGTTTTTCGCTTATTTCATGTTATCCTCGGGCATCAATTTGCAAAGAATACGTTCAAAATATACATTACTAAATGCATCACCGAATTCGATGACTACAAAAATCGTTCATCCTTTCATTGATACACAGTAGAAGAAAGTAATGCACCAACCTTAGTTTTCTGTTCCATCGCGGCCATTTTATTGGATAAATCAGTGATCGTAGTCGTCTAATCTCGTTTTCAGAGGTGTCGTAACCGCCATGCTATAACACCGTGAATATACTTCTTGAACAGCAAAACTAGCTTGTTATACTGCACTTGATAGAAGGGAGTTTGGTCTGATAAACATTGAAACATATGAATACTAAATATCAACAGCTGAGTAAAGGACAATTCCACAACAACTATAACACCATAATCAATAAATAGGTCAAATATCACAGAACCCATAAACAATAAAACAACAAATCACTTGAATAATTTCACTCATCAAATTTTATTTAATAAAACTATATTCAAAAAAAATTTACCGGTTCATTGTTTCAAAGTTTGCTACTTCTGCACTTTGTTTGCTGCTCTGTTACTGGTTAAAGGTCAAATCTTTAGAAAGTGTAATATGAAAGAATTAGCACAGATTTCAACTGCACTGACATATGGGGTCAGTTCCGAAAAACAGGGTATAGGAATTGATGAACAAAGAGCCTCTTGAAAACAAGATACAGTAAGGATGTTATTCTGAAGAATGTGAGGAAAGTGCTAAAAGGATTATGCGATGCTATACCTTTATCTGAATTTTTATTGAAATCATATCTATCCAGGTAAGCTGCTGTTCGAGTAGCAACTGGTGGTCATACCAACTACTAAGAATCAGCTGTAAATCTGTAAAATTATATAAATTAAAATTGTGCTACAGATCTTAATCTGGATCTGTAAAGACACTAAGCTTTTTACGTTTAGAAAATCCATCATTAATTTAGCCTGGTCATAGGAAAACCGGTCTTATCACAAAAATTAAAATTGTACTTCAGAGCAAAAAATGTGCCCAAGATTAAGAAGGAAACGTGCTTAATTAAAATCCGACATTTTGGTCTATATATACAAGGAAACATCGTTAAGTCATAAGTCATGGCTCATTTGAAAGGTCTTTTTGTGCTTTTTAAGATAAACAAAAAACAATATATTGAAAAATCTGTGATAATACCCCTTTTCCTGTGGCCTGACTCAATTATGGTTTCCCATTGGTCGATACTAATTACATATGGGTCTGTAAAGACACAACAAACGCTTTTATGTTTACAAGGAGCTCACTATCACTACTCATGGTTTCCCAATGGTCAATTCCATCGACATCTGGATTTGTAAAGACAACGTGCATCACTTGCACTACTTATAATTGGTCAATTCTCTGTAAAAACTAAGAGCTTTTACGTAAAGAAAATGCTTCATTAATCATGGTTTCTCGTTGGTCGATACGATCCATATCTGGGTCTGTAAATACATAAAAGCTTTTTATGTTTACAAGGAGCACCATTACTTATGGTTTCCCATTGGTCAATTCCATCCGCATCTGGATCTGTAAAGAAAAGAAACACGGTTTAAAGGAGGATCAGTACTTAAGTCTTATGGTTTCTAGTTGGTTTCTTTCGATAAAATGGCGGTCGAAAATGGCGAGAGCGTCACCGTACAAAAAACTGTACTACAGTATTTTTTGACGCTGTACGGTGACACCTGTTAACACGATAGTAAGGCGTGAGTGTACGATATCCTACTAATTTCTGTTTGATTTTTCCAGCTAATTGATAAAGCTGCCGTACTATGGTGTTGCCTAATTTGACCGTACTCAGGGCAAATCCAAGATATTGGAGGCAATTCACTGGCGTCTGGTCAGTTTAGAAATCGACCTATTCCTACTCATTCCACCCATCGCAGGTGTAGCCTAGACATGAGAATACTATGCTTGGTATATGACAAATGATATACAATTTGCGATGTGGACAGGGTTTTTATTATCTAAGAAGTAGCTTAAATTTTGCTTTTAATCAGAGTTTAAATGTGGAATATTTGATAGCTAATTTGGATGCATAAAATAATGTGACCCCAATTCTGATTTTACTTGTGGATTTTTCGGGTCTCTATCCTATTCTAATTGACATACCTACTTTTCCCCCAGCTATACTGAGCAATGTTGCATACCAGTCCACAGCATGAATCATTCTATAAATGAAATCAATTAGAAGTTATTTCAACATTCAAAGAACTGTACGGAATTCAACTGCCTTATGACACTTTTGATTTTCAAGGATGGAAAATTATTCATTGAGTACGTCATTTATAGAAAGTTTGCTATCATCTCTATTAATTACATGTTTCCGAATACGTGTGTCGCTTTGACAAGTATTTTTCCCTCAAAAATAGATTAATGGAATTAATTTAATTTCTTTTGATAGTTGTGGTACAAATATGTAAAATATATATTATATTTTATTACCAGGTAATACCATATTGCAATCAGTTTTTGTCTCAAAATAGCTGGTTAAGGGTTACGTGTTACTGTAAATAGGATAATGAACAAAAAAGCTCTATTCGGCTTATCATTTGTGAAGAAAATACTTGTCAAAAGTTTTTCGAGACACCAGGTACATATTGAGTGCCATATATATTTATATACAAGGTGTTTTAAAAGGCTAAAAAAGTATCATAGGCCATCAGGTTTGCCCCAAAATCTAGGCTATCGGTATCAAGTTAGGGGAATAATCACCATAGTGATTTTTGGAAAGGTAAAGACCTCTAGAGTAAGAAAATATGTGATAGCATTGCAACAGTTGTAGCTACAAATGGGTGTTATCACCCATTTTTCAAAATGGCCACCGGTGCGTGAGTTACAATATAAATGTAGGTATATTAAGCATACTGAGATACAAAAACTGTTAGGATCTTTGTTTGGGTTTAAGGGGTCAAGGATTTCATTTATGTCTAAATCGGAGTCATCAAATAATCAATTTACATAGAAATCCAAGATGGCTGCCAAAATGGGTGCCAAAACAAATTTGTAATTATTCGATTAAACTAAAAAACAACACTTTATAACAGTGAATTTGTAGCCCATTTTGGTTGCCATCTTGGATTTCTATATAAAGTAATTGTTTGATAACGAAGAAGATTTATAACATTAATGGAATCCTTGACCCTTAAAACCTAGCCATGGTCTCCAAAATGACTGTTGTTAACTTTCTTTGAGCTTAAATCAAAAGTTACATATTCGTTTTGGATTTCTATATAAAGTAATTGTTTGATTGCGAAGATTTATAACATTAATGGAATCCTTGATCCCTAAAACCCGGCCGTGGTCTCCAAAATGACTTTGTTTTGGAAAAATCTTGGATTTCTATTAATAAGTAATTATTTGATGACTCAGATTTAGACATAGACGAAATCCTTGACCCCTAAAATGTAGACATGGGCTCGGAAATCACTGTTCTTAAGTGTGTGTTTTTTTTAATTAAATCAATAATTATATATTCGTTTTGGCACCAATATGGCAGCCATATTGGATTTCTATGAAACAAAATCATTTAATGACTCAGATTTAGACATAAAAGAAATCTCGACCCCTAAAACCTAGACATTGTCTCCAAAATTACTGTTCTCTGAGCTTAAATCAAAAGTAACGTATTCATTTTGGCACCCATTTTGGCCATCTTGGATTTCTATATAAAGTATTTATTGATGACTCAGATTTAGATCCTTGGTCAATAAAGCTCAAAATTCACTGTTCTTTAGTGTTTTTGATGTTAAATCAATACTAACATATTCATTTTGGCACCCATTTGGTGGCCATCTTGGATTTCCATTAAAAAGTAATCATTTGATGACTCAGATTTAGACATAAATGAAATCCTTGACCCCTAAAATGTAGACATGGGCTCCAAAACCACTGTTCTTAAGTGCTTTTGAGCTTAAATCAACAGTTACACATTAATTTTTGCACCCATTTTGGCGGCAATCTTGGATTTCTATAAAAAGAAATTGTTTGATGACTTAGATGTAGTCATAAATGAAATCCTTGACTCTGAAAACTCAAACATAAATTCTAAAATCACAGTTGTTGCATCTCAGTGTGCTTAGATACGTGTGCAACGGTGACCATTTTGAAAAATGGTTGATAACACCCATTTAGCTACAACTGTTGCAATGCTACCACATATTTTCTTACTCTAGGAGTCTACACCCTCCACAAAATCACTATGGTGATTAATCTCCTGATTTGATACCGACCAACCCCCTAGGCTGACGGACTATCATAACATTAAGGTATAGGCATAAAAATTATTTACAAAAACTTGAGGATAGGCATATTAAATTTTTACCATTCAAATACTAATTTTTAAGCTAAAACTGACTTCGATCTTTTGTCAGATGTTTGAATATCAATGGTCAATTGTTCATGTGTCCGAGATTTACCGGTTTTACCGGTTTTATGTGACCAACAATAACGCATTCATTATGTTAACTAAACCTGCTGCAATCTTTCATAACTGTTTAACCAATGTCTAGTTCAGGTTTAAATCAGTATATAGTCACTATGGTATTGTGTTTTACTGTTAGTATCTATTGGTTATTTATCAACAACAACAACAAATGTTCTATGCGCATCCGCCTTTCACCTTCACTATCGCACAGAGACAAGGACGGAATTGGTCAATGGCATGATATAGCGATTCTTGTAGTTTTCACCACTTCTGCGGAACTTCTTTTAGTGTATCAATAGTTTGTGGGGGATTACCATTAACTGCAAAAAGCTGCTCCAGGTGTCCCCATGTGGGAAAGTCACAGACTCACAGTGGTTGGCATCTAGTGTATTGGGTAGCCATTCATCAGCGGGAGATTTGTAAGTACTCATTTATTTCGACGTTTTGAAAGAAAATGGTTCTTTCCCTTTCGTAGAAACATTAACCATACATTTTTACAAAAATGATCATAGTTTCTGTTGTTCTGACCCTAACATCTTGAAATATACGACGCTAAGGAGGTTTACCACGTTTGTCATGACATTGTTTCTTTATATTATCTTGATCTTACCTCACTAAACACGTATTAAATATTAAGAGTTCATGGTAATATAAATTTATTTTCTTTTAGTTTGGTCAGTATTAGAGTTTCCAGGCCATGGAAGCTAAAATTGTCCCTTGGAGCAAAAAGAAAAAAAAGAATAAAATTGAGAGGGTTTACTTCTCCCCCAAAGAGCCCGGTGATGCAATGCCTGTGATGCACTAAAATTCTGAACGCCAGAAAAAACTCTTACTAAAAGTGTTCATACTTTTTCATGCTGTAATTATTAGAACATATAGCAAGTATAAAGATCACTCACAATAATAATATATTACTATAAACTGGCTGGAGATCACACGAGTGCATTGATTATGAAGAAGATGTTTCAACAATTGAACACAAATGGCTTCATTTTGTAAACACATATACTCCTCAAAAAAGTTAAGGACCAGTCTTTTTCCTCATAGGTTTACATGTTGTCTGTTTGAACTCTTATTTTCAAAGCCTGAAACGAAAGAAAAACTGATAATGTAATACGTTACAATATGTCAAAAATTGATGTCGAATTTGAGGAAAATTAAAAAATGGCAGAACCCATGTAATCGAATGGGAAATTGTTGGGTTGCCAAAAGTCATATTATAAAATATCCATCAATTCAATTGCTCTCAAAAATGGAAGGTAAATGGACAATTAAAAGATGGGTATCGATATTGCGAACCTTTTGAACACACGTTTCTCTTAAAGGAACATTCCTGGCCAAACCTTTTCTATCCTGATGTGATAGCTATAGTCATATATATACTTTCCATATTTAGCAAAACATGGGGAAAAGTTTTAATTTAGTCAATATTGATAATTTTAAAAATATAGTGCTCATTTCCAGTAAGCAGCCATCTTTTAAGATTTTACTCAGGAAGTGATGTCATCGACTCTCAACTTTCATGACCTTGCATATAACAGTATAGGAAAATAGCAAAATATCACTTCTAGACGAGTGATCCTTACTTTATGCGCAAAAATATGTTCAGAGCTTGTCAGCTTAGAATAAAAGAAGAGACTTTTAGAAGGATTAAATCATAGACAAAATTGAAAAAGAATATTCAGCTGGTTTTGTAATTCTTAATAGCTCCTTATAGTGTTAAAGTTGAGAGTCGATGACATCACTTCCTGAGTGAAATATTAAAAGATGGCAGCCTACTGGAATTCGGCACTGCATTTTCAAGTGATCAATATTGACCATATCAAAACATTTTTCCCTGTTTTGCTAAATATGGAAAGTATATATATGGTAATAGCTACCATATTAGGAGAGAAATGGTCTGGCCAGGAATATTCCTTTAAACCAGTAATAAAAAAAATTCTGAACATTTTACACATTGTCAATTTAATGGTCATCTTTTGAATGGAAACAATATATTTTGAAATAGGTACATACCGGTATACCTCTCTCTATACTGTTTTAGAAAACACATCGGACACTTCTTTTGTTCTTGGTATCATATGTTCGGAATGGAATGAAACATCTATCCGAACCTCATTGGAACAAAATGACATAAACACAACGTGTTTATGACTCTCAATATTATAATTATACAAAGGAAAGTTTGGTTGATTTAAAAAAGTATCTTGTTAATGGAATTGAAGGTTTATCTTAGTTTTTATCTATTTGGTTTTTTTTGTTTTAATTTTTTGAATACTTTTTCTTAAATCAACCAAAATTTCCTTTGTACAACTATAATATTGGGAAGTCTAAGAAAATGTTGTATATGCTATTTTGCATATTTTGGGATGATGTCTTTGAAATTTGGGGGAAAGAACAAGGTAGAATGTTTGACAAGTGTTTTAAAAGGTTTTTAAAATCAGTTTATATTAAATACTCAAAATGAATGTTTTTAGTAAGTTGTAATAATTGTTTTATCTTAATATGTACATTCGACGCACCTTTGCATTGCAGAGCGTGCCACTGTTTCAAAAGTGTAGATCGAAATAAATAAATAAATAAATAAATAAATATATACCTTGTATTTGAAGAGCACATTCTGCAAGTGATTGAAAATTCAAAATAACTGTATAACATAACCTAACCTTGAATTAAATTTGGACGGTTCTATATTTCATAATTTCTGTATTAACGTTTGTGCTCTGTTATGGTCTTGAGCTATATATTTTGCTGACTTAATTATTCAGGGTAATTGAAACGTAAAATTTATTTAGAGATTTACTCGTAAATGGACTTATGAAAAGAATGGGCCAATTAGAGAAATATAAATTATAAGTATTCCCTCAAATGTTCCAAATGAGCAAAACTGGTCAACGTCTGGGATATTTTTGAAATTTGACCAGATTTAGGCAAATTCCGCAACATTTAAGTAAAAGCAAAGTTTAAGCAAATTTGGCAAAATGTAAGCAAAGGCATAAGTTAAGCTAAAGGTAAATGTTTCGCAAAAAAATTGACGAAATACATGTAACTAAGTATCGTATTGTTGTTGTTTTTTTTTTTACAAAAGTTGCATAAATAAATGATTATAGATGTATGTCTACTGGATAGATGTTTGTATAAACCTGCTGCTCTATTCTGCACCTATAGAGATTTTCACAACCTGACGTGAATCGGGCAAGGCAGGAGAGACATATTTACCAGTCCAAAATACTTTTTAATTAGGTTGGCGTGGACGTGGAAACAATACGTTGACATTGTATAGCATGACTTGTATACATTGAACAATCAATATGGACAGCCAAATGCTAGTTAAAAAGTTTATGGTAACCCCGGATTTACTTACGTGTTTCCTGAAACAGTTGTCTTTTGAAAGACTTTGAAAGTGGCGACTTCAACTCAACAGACTTATTTGATGCATATGGTGACTGAGAATACTTTCTTTTCCGATATGGTTAGGTTTTGGAGGATGGTAACCCGATTGAAAGGGGAGAAGTAACAATGCCATGGTGAACACATCCTTGGCTCAAGAGTAATTCATTGCATTACATGAGCTCAGCTGCTATGAAAGCAGTAAACGTTTCAAAGAAAAAATAATTTCTCGGAATTCTTTCATTAATTTGGGAAACTGGAGTGTCTAGATGATATATAAAAATGGTATTGTTATTATTATCAATATTCCAAGATCCAAGATGATAGGGCTACAATTATAGAAAGTATGATGGCTTTCGTGAAAAGTTATCTTTTTTCAAGGAATTGACGTGCTTTCTAGTAGGTTTGAGAAGTTATAGACCGTGTTCAGACGAAATGTTGAGACATAGTGATACAAGATGTATATCTGCATGGTAAGGTCAATGTTTCCACGAAAGGGGAAGGACCATATTCTGTCAAAACGTCGAAATAAATTAGATATACAAATCTCCCTCCGAAAATACTGGGTATAACATCGTAAACGTGTTACGACGTATAAGCGAATGGGGTTTGCTAGATACGGATATAAACTTGTAGTAAACATTTTTAAAGAGTTATCCAAGATTGTAGCAGATCTAGTTAAAGGTAACTTTCAATAATTTAAAAATTAAAACCCTTGGAAATACTAAATATGGTTTAAGTGCCATATATAAAATTTATTTTAGAAATATTGTGGATCAAAATGAAAAAAAACAAAAATAAAGAATAAAAACATATCCCACTTGTGGGATTTGAACCTAGATCTTTTGGAATAAAAATCTTGGGATATATGCTCTAACTACTGCACCATAGAGGCAAAATTTTCCGTGGGAAGAAATTCTTTATCTATATAATCGTGCTTAAATTTCTTAAAAATGATCAGCATTACGACTAATAATAACATTTTGCATGTCTGAGTAAGTATTTTGATCTACATTTAGGGTAAATGTTGTTTTATCCAGTTTTCATTTTGGGTATGACTTCCTGTCAAAACAGTGTTAAAAATGCAGGGCTCAACAAAAAATTTCAATTAAAAAATGATATATATCCTTTGATCAGCTGTTTTTGGCACCTGAACGCATTTTCTTGAGACATATGGCTCGAAATCTCAAATTTCTCCTTCTAAGTCTTTGAAAGACACTTTAACATAATGAATGTGTTATTCTTGATCACATAAAATCATAGAAAGTCACATTTTCTAGGAAAACGGTAAATCTCGGACATATTAGCGATTGAACATTGATATTCAAAGATTTGACAAAAAATTGAATTCAGTTTTAGCTTTAGTATTTTGATGGTAGCCTTGCCCAAGTCGGTCTCTTTTACTATCTTGATTTCTATTATGACCGCCTTGTACCAAAGAGAAAGCCACGTGCTTTACCGACTCAATGTTTATGTCGGTAAAATTTGACCAATCAGCGACGGCCCTACAGCGTTAGCTCATTATTATGCAAGGTCAAAAACAAGTACACTTTTTACTTTTCGCCGGGACTTTTCACGAACAAACTTGCATGAATTCATCATGAAAATACAAATATTTTATCAGATAAATATCAATCAGAGTTTAGTGGATGCCGGAGCATCGATCGGTAACCGGAGGTGAGAAGATTTCAACAATAAACGTTAAAACGATCGCTGAATTCAAATGAACATGTAGGCTGAGATTCAACCACTGATCGACTACATGACCCGCTACATTGGACTCGGTCTTGTATTTTCATCGCGAAATCAGTTTTAAATCTATTGCATGATTTAATTTATATATCTAATTTATATTAATGACTCTTACATTCCCTATGTACATTTAATTACATAATATATTGTAACTCTAAAGAAACGATCGATCAGATCATCGGCATTGAATTTCAAATCGGGAAGATTGCTTCGCTTATGCAGGTCAACCTGATAACGTTTTTGATTGGTCAATCAGCCTGAAGTCACACGTCGTGTCCAGACTGTCCACGCGTATATCTGTTAATCCATAAGGTTTTGCGATACCTATTAAGTTTCTGTAAATGATTTTTTATGCCAATAACTTAATGTTATGATACTTTTCCAGCCTTTTAAAATAAGTTGTTTAGCACACCCGGTATATATCATATTAAGACTTAATATTAATATTTGATGCTGACACTTCAGGATATAATATATAAAACTTCAATTGTTATACACACAAGATTTCAGCTGATTTTAAGAATATTAAAGAAAGTTACAGCATATAGTGCATTACTTCTTGGACAACCCTCGTATACATATATTTATCATTCATCATGAGCATCTTATGCCATCTATCAATTCATCAAAATATCATTTACATAAATTGCTAAGTTAAAGCCTTTTAAACACACTTACCCTGTGTTTGTGTAACCCCTCTTTTTGAGCATCGGTCCATGTACAAATGCAGACGCCTTGGTACCCCCCTCCCAAAGTGTCACTTTGGCACCCCTAAGGGGCCAATTGTTGGCGCCCCAGTTAACAGGGCCCCCATTCTAAAAAATAACAATTTAAGTTAATATATCACATATTGAATTTTGGAGTTGTGAAATATCATCAATTCCAGGTCAGAGGAATTGCCAAAAATGGCACCTCTATAGCTAAAAGATCAAGGCAAATATAATTTATCTGCCCAAATGGAAATTTTAAGATGTGTCAGTTTTGCTTACATCAGTTGTGAAAACAATCAATGTGTCATCCATATATCCATATTTCTTCAGTGTGTCAGTAATGTTTCCAACAGCCTCGTCTAAGGCTGACACCATGGCTAGAATTAAAAAATCCCCAAGTAAAAAACAGCTTGCCACATCTCTCTAATATACCACTGATAGCCTACTAATGATAAACTAGTTGACCATGACCCAAAGTGATCTGTAAGGGGTTATTGTCGTTAACACAGCACTTTTTGCCATTAACATGAAGTCATATAGAACAAATGTAGGCAGTTATGTCAAACTCGCGTTTCTCTTAAACCAGTCATCAAAACATTCTGAAAATTTTACACATCGTAAATTTAATGGTCATCTTCTGGATGGTAATATGATAATTTTAAATATATGTATATTATATATATAGTAGCCCGGACAGAATTGTTCAATGGTCACTTTTTCTTTAATAACTTTTTTGATTTTGAGAATTATCAAAATCTGATTACATATTTGAAAACTAGAGTAAAATTCTGACATACAAAAAAAAATTTTAAGTAACATCTCTTTATTTATTGATATTATAGGCGTTCATAGTTCGAGTGACGCAAATACATAATTCTCAATTTTGCCTAATATTTGTTCAAAATGGCGGCACATTTTGTGGTTTGAATGTTCAGTTGAAAGTTAATATTGAAGAAACAGCATAGGCCTATGAAATCATGTAGACTGCTGCTTTGGTATGAGGTAATGACTGCATTTATAACCTTTTATTTGAAATTGACTTGCATGTATACCAGTACTTAAAAAGGTTTGTACATTGTATGTACAGTATATTGGTAAGGTCGCAGGACTTAAAGTTTTTTGGCCATTCTATTGTTACTCGTAGTGGATTAGCAACCCTAGTTCATTTAACGTGTGTAACTATAGGGTCATACTGCCACAGTTCGTAATGTCACACGCCTCTTGACCCATCCTTGGCATGCATATGAATTGTTCTTCAGCTTTTCGATGGCCTCTGAGATGGCTGTTTGGAGCTCTTGAAAAGATCGAGGACCTTCTCTCGTCACACCCTGCACATTGGGGCGCCATCTTTTAACATCCTCTTGAACACAACCCCGAACATTTCAATAGAGTTGATTTCATATACCCTTGGAGGGAGTTGACTTCTTGTATTTGATGATTGGTCAGTTGATGCATTACAGCATTACATCAGGATTGTAACGGTGGCAGCATGGCCCTATAGTCCTTTGACAATCTTTAAATATTAACTTTCAACTGAACATTCAAATTCACAAAATATGCCGCCATTTTGAACAAATATGAGGCAAAATGATGAATTATGCATTTGCGTCAGTCATACTATGAACGCCTATAATATCAATAAATTAAGAGATGTTCCTTAAATGTGTTTTTTGTATGTCAGAATTTTACTCTAGTTTTCAAATATGTAATCAGATTTTGATAACACTGAAAATTAAAAAAGTTATTAAAGAAAAAGTGACCATTGAACAATTCTGTCCGGGCTACTATATATTTCTCTATATTGTTTTAGAAAACACATTAAACACTTCTTTTGTCCTCGGATTGAAATGAAACATCTATCCGAACCTCATTGGAACAAAACGACATGAACACAACGTGTTTAGGTCTCTCAATATTGTAATTATACAAAGGAAAGTTTGGTTGATTTTAAAAAAGTATCTTCTTAATGAAATAAAAGTTTATCTTAATTTTTATCTATTTTGGGGGTTTTGATTTAAGTTTTTGCATACTTTTTGTTAAATCAACCAATATTTCCTTTGCCTAACTATAATATTGAGAGGTCTAAGAAAATGTTGCATATGCTATTTTGTTCCAACAAGGTTCAGAAAGACATTTTATTTCATTCCCAAGAATTCGTGGTAGAAAGGAACAAAAAACAATTGCACTAAAAAACGAAAAAACATGTTAACAAAAACAGTTATATAAAAATGCATATAAATAATTTTTGCATTAAATTGTTGCCAATCAGTCAACATTATATAAAATACCGTGTTTTTACAAACTGTTTTCAATAATTAGTTTAAGAGAAAAATATCGTTGAATTGAGTTCGTTCACCATATTGATTTGTATCCTTTCATATAAATAACACCTCAGCTAGATACTAGGATAATGCCAATTTGTATAACTGTGGGATACCAGAGATTTCTCATTTTGAAGCCTATATGTCAGTTCTGATAATTCATCATCCAAATTCTTGATTGTGAACTGACCTTGATGATATCATCAAAAACGTGTACAATACCTCTATTGGTTTACATTGAGAGGTCAAAGCCTCATTCTGAACATGAGATCACATGACCTTTAAATGGAGAATGAATACTAGATTTGATGAATCAGAACATTTTTCATCCGTTAAATCACAGTCTAGTGAAGGTCTTACACAAGGCAGATTATCCAAACCCTTGTAGTTGTACATAACCTTGGTTGATATCTCAGCTTAGTAAGTAATATTTTAGATGATCTATATGGCTCAACCAGGCGGTATACTAGTTCAAAAATCACTATGATAATGAGATAAAAATTATTGCTCGATCGAAGTGAAACGTGATAATCTACTAATACATCACTAATAGCCTACTAATACATCATTTTCAAAGCCCTTAAATATCACTAACACACCACTCATATCCTACTTACATCACTCCTGAAATAATGTTTTCCATCCATTGGGTACAAAATCTCTATAGAGCTAAATATAAAATATATGGAAGGAAGACCCAGAAACCATTCATTAAAGGAGTCATGTGTTCTTTTATGTGCACTCAAAGACAGACATCCAAGTACATGTCACAGTTTTTTGTATGAGTTGTGGACCACTCAGTCAAGCAACCTGAAGTACTTTACATAAACACTCAAATTAAGGCAGGGCTTTTGAACTGCCCTCGGCGCAAGTCACTTGGATAATATTTAACGAGTTTTCCCCTAGGTATCACAAAAAGAACAATAGGCCCTTGTGTTTTCAACAACAAAAAGCAGGTCATCCAAGGGCACGCCATACTACAAAAAGGTTGATACACAACTTACGCCCGAATCAACCTATACATTCTACTTCTACATCACGGTGATGTATAAGTTGACTGTTGCCAGTTTTGAGACTAAACTCACAAACCACTTGACTAAATCACTTTTACACGATGTATTGGTGTTGTATTATTAGTATATTAGACTAAATACTGTGTCATACTTCATCTTAGAGATAACTGAGATTTCTCAATTCACTATTTTCCGGATACTACTAATAAAAGGTTCAACTCCACATCTTAATTGCGAATAACGAGTTACTAAATGTGTCTTAAGTCATTCTGTTCAGTGATCTAACAGTTATAAGGCTTACCAAGGTAGGTCCTTCTTGCTTGAGTTTTGACGGCAGGGTAAAGGTCTTTATATCTTTCAGGTACCTGCAGGTAAACAAAGTTAATGGAAAATTATTCTGGGCATAGGGGAACATTATTTGTGACAGTTAGATGCCCATAAATTCCTCTAGACCGAATATTATTATTGGTCACTATTATTTTCCGCTGAATGAAGTCCATTTGAGATATGGAGATGTTGTAGATTATGTTCAAGGAGCAACTATGAAAATGAGAATTGAATAGTTCGACATTTGAGTTTTCAAGCAAATTGTCAAGATGTTGACAGCTTTATAACTGATATCATAACAAATCTTTTCTAAAATACAATAAATTCAATAAATCAAAATATATATACATACATAGGAGAAAGGGTAATAAACTGTATTTTGTGTTCTATTGCTGCAGTTTACAGGTATGTGTTCTAACTCACCTCGAGGGGTGCATGCACTGACTGGAATGGCAAGTAGAGAAAGAGTGGTTTGGATTTGTTATGATTTTCCAAGATCTCAATAGCTCTGGTTGCATAGATATTCTGAATAATAAAAGTAAATGTTGTCAACAGTTGTCTTATTATAATTCAATTTATACAAAGTGATCACTAAGTGTGGGAGTTTGTCTATCATTTTAATATTTCTTGGTCAATTTACTTGAAAAATTTAGGGTAAATGGGAAATGCAATTATAAGTAGGACACAGTTTCATTGTTATACGATGTCATAATGGATATTTTTGTTACTATAGCAACATGACGAATTGAAATCTTTTTTTTTTTCATTTAAACATTTAGGCTATCAGCTTAACCCCAAAATGTAGGTTATCGGTACCAAGGTAAGGGAATAATATTCATAGTGATTTTTACAAGGTAAATACCTCCAGAGTAAGATAGCATTTCAGCAGTGGTAGCTTAATGGGGTTATCTCCCATTTTTCAAAATGGCCACTTTGCCCTTTTTATCGAATAAAAGAAATCATATCTTAGTATAATGAGAGGCAAAAACAGTGATTTTGATGTTTATTTCTGGGTTTTGGGGGTCAAGGATTGCATTTATGTCGAAATCTAAGTCAACAAATAATTGCTTTGTACGGAAATCCAAGATGGCCACCAAAATGGGTCTCAAAACAAATATGTTACTTTTGATATAAGCTAAAAAAGGCTCAAAGAACAGTTAAAGGTAACTTTTGACACCATGAATAGGTTTTAGAGGCTGAGTATTTTATTTGTGTCTAAATCTAAGTAAAAATAGAACTACATGTACTTTACATGGAAATCCAAGATGGCCACCAAAATGTGTTCCAAAATGAAAACTATTTATTTAAACTCAAAGAACAGTTAAAAAGTGCTTTTGCAGACCATGATAGGGGTTTAGAGGTTAAGGATTCGATCCATGGATAAATCTAAGTGATTAAAGAATACCTTTACATAGGCTAGAAATTTGAAATGTCTGCCAAAATGGCCAAAGATATGGCTGCTAAAATGAGCACATAGAAAAGTTAGAAAAGTAATGTTATAGATATCTGAAACTAGATTTCAGGAGAAAATGGTTTCAATTCAGACTTTACCAAAGTCATCTTAATCTTTCCTCATATTAGATCCAAAATGATCACAAAAATGGCTGCCAAAATGAATATTTACATGTACATTTAATTTTTAAATTGTTGTCTTGATGAAAATCAAAGATGGCTGCCAAAATCGCTGCCAAATTGGCTGTTGGTTAGGGTGTTACCTATTTTCTAGCATATTTCTCTCTTTATCTGTTTTTTCATTTGTGTTGTCTTTGTTTTTTCCTTTTCTTTGTTTTTCTCTTTTTATTTTTTCTTTGAATTAGAGTCAATTAGAGCTCTCGAGATACACCAACATTTAACTTTGTCCATGTCAATAGCTGAAGAAGTCAAGTCAAGAACTAGTATGTGATTAATGTCCGAATAACCTATACATGAAAAAATATAATATGAAAACTTACAGCTGAATAATCACCCGTTGCTTCCCTTAACGGTTTCGTGTTATTTCTTAAGTCAAAACCTTTTTCTGAAATTAAAATGTAATGTTAGTGACTATGATTCACTGACTTTCAGTTGATAGAGATCCCTGCTTGATGTCTTTAAAGTTTCTCAATGTAAAAAGCTATAATGTTAATTCTACGCACATTTCGGGAATCGCCAGTTGCACAGCTATAATATTTCAAGAACAACACACATTTGGAATTATTAATGGAAAGGGATAAATCTTTGTAACATAAGGAGACCGTTGCAAAAGTCTAATTGCATTGCAATGTCGGGACAATATTTTCATTCCATGTTAGTCCTTATGGGTACATACATAAATTCACTTACTGTTCTGATATGTGTAATCATGGCTGAAATAGTGTTCCTCTCCGTTATAATAGCCCAAAAAAGTGTCGAAGCCTCTATATGTAGGGGTGTACTCCCATTTACAGAAACCAAGATGCCACCTAAAAACAGACACATCTTCCAAAGGGACCCCGAACCTAGGTCGGTTTCGTTCATTAAACAATACAAGTATGCGGAGACTAAGCTTGTATTCGCGAATGCAAATAGCGGCTTAACCTATTGATTTGCATAAATTAATTCGTCGGTTTGAAGTTGCAATAACGAACAACGGTGATCATGTGACTTTTTATGCCATTGTCACATGATCAAACAAAATCAAAATGTGTTTTGCGTCTGTACACATGCGCCAAATGATCAAAATGTTAATATCATTTTGTAGAAATTCCATCGAACAGTTCGTATCTATAAAATATTCCATATTTATGAGCAACAGTGTAAATTGTATCTAAAACATTTACAACCCATAAACGTTATTTGAAAAAAACTATCAAAATGCGTGCATATCCAAGTTTGCCTTTATATTGTCAGAAACGTAAGCGCCAAACCCGTGTATCTCTTTAATTAAAGCACGCGTGTCTGCAATTACTAGCGATTGTCTTCATGAGTCATAGAAATTCCATGGAAAGGATGAGTCCGGATATATGCCCTTTTGATCCCTCAGTTAAATGTATGTGAAATATGGTTTTTATTACTGTCCTAGTTATATTTGATAAGCATATTTGAGTTTTGATGCATAATTAACCCCCTGCTGAGAGTCAGAATAAGTATCCTAACAAAAAACAATTAGTAATTATCAAAGAAAAAACACCAATGGCAACATGCATGACATACAAATAAGAAATAACTTAAGACCCATGAAGAATTAAAAAGAAGGAAATCATATTTTTGAAATATATTTAAGGATTAAATTTTTTTTTCAATTTTTTGAATTTCCCGCCAGTTTAATTTGAAGGAGGAAAAACAAGATGGCTGCCATTTGATGTAAGAAATTTCATAAAAATAGTTGCTTCACCTTTAATTGTCACAATGAGCACAGTTTCCGGTTTAGGTTTTTTGATTGGTTCCGACTCTTCATCACCAGGGTCATGTTTTGAGATAATAAGATTGAAACCAAAATGTTGTGCTCAGCATGAATTTGACTGAAATATGTGTAACTTCACCAACACAATTGAAGTGTCAAAACTGGATGCTAAGTAACTTTGAGTGACTATAATCCCTTGATTACTCAGAAAAACACAAATTCACTTATCCAGAAATACCATTCAATGTCTATACAAAGAAAGTAAGCAATTTTTTGTATTATACGAGGGGTGATCCAAAAGTCTTGGACGCCCCGCTCTAACTTTGCTATTTTTTAAAATAATTACATGAAACTTTCAGATAATAAAGATCAACATCTTAACAACTTTATATATAAGTTTCAACAGAAAATAATATATTTTAGCTACTTTTCTACATATCTATTAATACCGGGTCCCTGCTACCCGGAACGGTATTTAAATATAGCAAATCACGTCACAACTGTTATAATATGGCAAATACTTTAGGTGCAGGTGTACAACCTAACATCAGTCATGATATGAGAGTATTTTCGATTTTCAATCTGAGTGTCATCTGCCATCATCATCTTCACATATGAAGACCTACTTTTCAACATATTTTCCACGAATTTGAACACATTTTTCATACCTCTTTACCAATGAATGGAAGACATTTATGAAACCGTCATTGCTTACATGATACAAATGCTGCTGGAGTGCTACTCTAAACCTCATTCAATGAGTAATAAAAAACATTTCCCTTCAACCATCCTTTCAACTTGGAGAAAAGGAAGAAAATCACATGGAGCCATAGATAGACTGTATTGTGCATGTGGTAGCTGCTCAAGATCAATAATAGTGAAAATATATTGAAGTATTTTTTTGTTCCACTTTGATTTCTTTCGTGTTCTGCATTTCAGCAGCCATCTTGCAGCAAAATTGATACCAGAATGAGGGTTGCTTCTCTGATGTCATTTTCTTAGAATTTGACACATACGGCCATTGTCATATGTGACATTATAATTAAAACACAATCAATTGGTTGCATCGTAACAAAGGAAGTAAACTAACATGGTTTAACATTCAAAATTCAAAGAAATATAGTGGTCAAGACTTGCGAAACAAGTGAAATGGCGGTAACATTTAAGGCTGAAAGTTGCTATGTGCGAATACCGTTCCGGGTGGCAGGGTTGCTGTATAAAAGACTATCTAGAAAACTATACAAAGTATATCATTTCTCCATGAAATTAATACACAAAGTAGTTAGGTTGTTGGTCTTTATTATTGGAAAGTTTAAAGTAATTTTATCAAAAACCAACAAAAACAGAGCAGAGCGTCCAAGACTTTTGGATCACCCCTCGTATGTTTCAAACTTTTTGTATAAATTATTCATTTAATATTTGCCATTGATTTTTTTTCAATTCTGGCAAAGTGATATGCATTGTATTTGATGCCAATATTCTTCATCAATTGTGATACAAATTGATATTTTCTCAGAATAAGGATAAGATATTGAAGTTTAATAATATGTGTGATTGAGTTGGTTTTTCGGACATTAGAATTTTCAATATTTTCTAAGTCGATACCCAGACTCATTCCCAGACTCATCCTTAGGATAGTATGAATTACAGTTTGTGATTGCTGGCTAAAATAGACACACCGTTTTTGTTTTATCTCTTTTTATCTCATGATCTTCTCAGTAAATTCAAAATAGTTTGTGTTTTATATGAGAACTGGGAAAATATTTACCTTCTATCAAAGGGTAGAATCATACATCATAGTACCCCGAACAGGTTGCATGATGCAGTCGTGTTTTTACTCTATATTTGCAATGGCACAACCATTCTTATTGAAATATTTAAGATTTATTCTAGAGAAAACACAACTGCATCATTCAACATGTCAGGATTACTATATTCGCCGCTGCATGGACACATTAAACAAAAACAATGGAGTGTAAACGTCTAAAAATATATGAAAATACCGACTTCAACTTGTATGTTGCTTTGTTGCTAGGCACGTAGTTTGTGATCGTAACAAACCGCATGTCTACAGCAAGAAACAGAAACCATCCAAGTGTACGCCAGTCAAAAGGAAAACAAATCCAAAACATCAAGTGGAGGGGTGGTTGTTTTGGGTTCTTTTATCCCATACCTCACCCAATTAGCAAAACACGCCTCCTCTAACTTACTTGCCCACCATATGTGTGTCATAACCAAGTTTACGCAGCCTCTCGGGAAGTAGTGTGAATTTCAGCGGCAATCCATAGGGTTGAGGTGGAAATATTACAAAATGCTACAAAAAATCGAAGATAAGGTGAAATATTTCACTCAACTAAACAGGAACTGAAATTGAAGATGTTGGGTGAAATTAAATCCATATTGTAGTACCCCGGACAGGTTCATTGATGCAGTCGTTTTTTTATTTTCAATGAATAAAACATTTTCACTGAACTTTTTAAGATTTGTTCTAGAGACAATTATCAACATGAATATTAACCTTATAATGATATACATGTATATATATATATATATGTATATATATGTATGTCTGCAACCCAACAAGTTCAACTTGTTTTTATCTTAAAGGCGCACTTTGGGAATTTACAACATTTTTGGGAAAAATGAAGACTTACATCTAAATTTCATAGTATGTTAAATTTTTTGATAAGAAACTTATCTTTCATTTGACACCAACAGCAGCTCAAATGAACCACATCAAAGCTTACAATAAATTATCAAAAAATATTTTCGAACTGTCAAGCTTTATATATCAGGTTTTTATCAATGTCAATGTCAGATGGCAGAGTTGTTTGTATCACATGATACATTCATTTTTATAGAAGTGTCGCCATCTTTTAAATCAACAGTAATTTAAAACATGCACTTTGTTTAACATGTGCATGCATTTCTAATGATCTCTGAACTACAAATGCTTTTTTCTATGTGAGTTACTTTAGTTACTTAGTGAGTTTTTTAGTTCAATATCAAAGCAAATCAAACTTTGTGTCATATTTGAGCTAGTGTGTGAGTAACACGTTTAAATGATTACTTTTTTACTTTTCTTCTAAATTAAGTATAGTGCAGCTTTAAGCATTCATATTTCAAGATAAGTAACAAATACCAATCAGTAATTTTGTATGCAAATGTGTAACAACCCTAGTTGTCACTTTAATTATTTATGGCCAATTTCAATTAATACAAATATTTTTGAAGTGTCATTGATTGCCTTTTGGTTTATTTTGTAAGATTTATAAAGTTCACTTTAACTTCTCTAACTTTTGAATTTGGTGGCAAAAACTCATTAAAGAATAGTTTGAAGACTCTGTAGATCTTAGAGTTCTGTCTGTTAGTAACATATTAGAGTACTGGAATTTAGGGGTTTGCTGGTCAAGTGAGGCTGTTGATTACAAGATGGAGTTAGACTGAAAGTTAATGTGCAGTTGAATTATCCGAAATGGTGAATTAAAAGTCCAGTTAGGATAGTTACTTTAGGATATGCTTTGACACGAAGGTGTCGTCAGAAATGTGATTACTTGGTAAGATCATTTGGATGTCAGAAATGTGATTACTTGGTAAGATCATTTGGATGTTAAGAACATTCTCAGTTTCAACTGCTTGAAGTTATTATTTTTTAGCAAGATAGATTTTAAGGTTGAACTTCTATTTCAATTTCCCTATCTTTCACAATGATTTTAACCATTGTTGAGCTTAATTTTATGATCATCACAACTATTGTATGTTGTCTGTGATAGAAATGTTTTTTTATGATCAGGTGTTTAATGCACATGCACTTTTAACTAAATATTCTTGAAGATAGGTGGCAGAGAGTTCTGTTGTTGTTGTTTTTTGTAAGGCATGTATTCGGTGCATTGTTAATAAGATCGAAAACTGTTCTTGAATTTATTACAGTATCTTATTTGAAACAACATGCCTGATACAATTCTGTAGACTTTATTGTAAATGTTCATCATTGTATACGTACATATTTCATATCATTATATTAGTTTTATAATACAGTTAGATAATATATATAATCAAATCATATTATTTTGTGCTATCATTTATTGAATACGACAATTAGATAACCAGTAAAGAAAATTCTTAACACCCATCACACTTCCTAGTCTAGGCCAAACGCTACCTTAGTATATCTAAAATCTTGTAGTTTTGTGTCACGGCTAGGCGAGTGTGACCCCGTGTTGAACATTACAGATGTAATATTGTAAAATTGTATGACTGGTATTCTTCCAATATAATTTCGGCCCATGATGTTGCCTACCAACCACCTACTAACGGCACAAACATCGAAATAGTGATTTTCAAAAGTCCGGGGTAGGGGAGAATTTAAAATTCATCTAAAATTTGAAAAAAGTTTTTATCATAATTTTGTTACAAAAGTTTGTATAGACTTTTAAGGAGTACGCAAAACAAAATTTCGAATATATCCATTGACCAGTCTTGGAAAAAAAACGTTTTCTCTTAAATTCGTGACAATTTACTGTATTTTACCTTTTAAAACAAATAACATGGTCAATTACTCAGATGCGAGTAGGTAATTACCAGTGTCGCCATCAGGTGACTGATTCGGGGGAAATAACATGGCAGGGTATAAAAAAAATCCCTTAAACTTGAATATTCATCAGTTTAGTGGTTCACTTTTCATATTACCCTTTTGTATCTGATAGTTATACAAATTAAAATATGTCCAGTAAAAGAAAATAGTATATGCCCAACACAAGAAAATATATTTCGCTTTTTGTGATTTTACAACATGGGCTCTATGGGGAATCTCCCCGACCTAGAAGTTACATTTTCAAAGAAAATTAAATTTTCAAAGTTGATCAACTCTTTTCAAAACCACATTTCTAGATGTAATTGTACATGTAGATTCCAAATATGACATCAGTTTGACTGAATTTTGAATTTTTAATGACGTAAATCAAGATAATATCTACTCGCATCTAGTCTATTGTGGCTCGATATTTATGAAATATAGCATATTCACACTGGAATAGCCTGCCAAAAGTACTTGTAACCGGATTGACACCCCCTGCACACATTAGGATTAACGATTATATCATAATTTTTCAAGAAATATGCCTTTGTCTATAAATACAGGATTTTTGGACAAATGAGTTTTTAACGTCATTTTAAATATACTAGCTATTTGATTATCAGCTACTCAACGTTTTTTCTGATGGGTTTGTTGCTAAATTTATTATAGCCGATTATGCTACCAAACGAAGTCCGAGGGGATATAGAAAAGCCATCGGTTAGTGTGCCCGGTTGATAACTCAAATGCCATTGACGGATATAGTAAACCGAATTGGCTCAAACATACGTCGATGCCTCGGGACAAACGAGCTTTGCTAAGGAAGAGATTTTCAAGATGGCAGCTGAATTTCAAAATGGCCGTCAATTTAATAAAAACGTAATCTTTGATAACTCAAATAATAGTGGACGGATTATGTTCAAATGCTATATGCTGCATGCCTTTAAACAATGGATCTTGTAAAAACCAAATCTTTGATAACTGAAAAAGCATTTTGGCGAATTGGTTCAAACTTTAAAATGCTGATACCGAGGGAACAAAAGAACTCTGTTCAAGAATATATTATCAAGATATCTCAAAATACATGTCTTTCAATGGGATTAAATACTCCGTATAGTTGCTGTTTTCCAGTTATGTTTTTTCATGTTAGTTATATTCAGAATATATAGTAATTATGCATTGGGCAATTAAAAAACGTGTTTCCGTAGGACATGTTCTCTCGTATTTTAGCACATTTTGCCAGGGTTTGTTTAATCTGTTGCCCCTTCCTAAATGGACTTCAATCTACCTCCCACACCATATACAGGTCTCCTAGAGTTCCAACAACGCGAACATAAGTTCTGATACCGGAAACTACGTTCCTTGCACTGGAATCACGATTCTTACACCGCGAACCTCAAATCTTTAACCACACAGCACCACTACCTTGTTTCCGAACATATTTCTCGACCCGAGCACAGAATTTCGTAACCGCTAACATATTTAGAGAGAAACTTAGCTTTAAAATGTCCCCCCTCCCCTTGGAGCTTGTATGATTAACACTTACATACATACAGGAAAATAACAATTGACTATTATTATGGTAAGGGCTAAAAGTACTTTATCTGTCTAATCTTTCACCGTCACAAAATGGGCGTCGGGATGCACAAGTGTCAAGACAGTTTCTGGTCCACCACAGCTATCACACACCACTACATATTGGCATATATCTTGGAATCACAAACACCCGGATATTTTATCAAATTGTTCACAGTTACGGATCTCTGTTCACGGGTCAAGAAATATGTTCGGAAACAACAAAATGGTGGTGCGCGGCTAAAGATTTCACGTTCGCGGTGTAAGAATTGTGGTTCTTTCTTACCAAAATATAGAGCCTCCCAAGGTCGGGTATTTGCAGAACTCGGCAAATGTCACGTTAAAGTGACAGAACCTCTTCTACGTATAGGTTTTCTTCACCTAATTAATGTTTTGTCCTTTTTTATTTTTTAGCATACGTTGTCTGATCCACCTTAGGTGGATTGGTTTCACCTCTTTTATAAAGGGCTCTGCAATTTGAAAATTCATTTGGAATTCAGTTGGAATTTCTCTCAGGTATTTATGCATCAAAAATGATTGTTTCCCTGGCATTTTAGAGGAAATAAATACTTTATCATTGAACATGTCTGGGGTACTACATTGAAAAGCTAATTCTGTGAGCACAAAGGCGTATACCTGTGTCGTTTGATATAGAGTACAATAGGTAATTTATTATTTCATTTCAACAGTAATCAATATCTCTTTCAAACATCATATATGCCGAGTATTTATGTTAGTGAAAAACAATGAGTATTGGGTGTTAGGAAAAATAATGGCCAAAGTGCCCGAGGCGTATTCAACTATTGCAAGAGTGAAAGGGGTATAATTAGTTCAGCTTCATATCTTACTTTTATAAGCAAGAAAAAAACAAATGCATACTAGAGATATGCACTAATAATTCTAAAAGCATTATCATGAATTTTGACTAAAAGAGCATAATTTTCGATTCCCTTGACTAAAAAGGCATAAATTGTGATTTCCTCCTGGCCCCGGCCTCTTGAAAAGGTTACCTACATCTTATGATCTTTCTTTTAGATTTTGAAAAGGTTGTCCAGTTGTTTTTATTTCCTTTCTTACGTTTTGAAAAGAGTACTTAGCCCCTTGCTTAGCTCTTTTGATTTCTCTCCTACATTTAGAGAAGAGTACTTGGCCCCTTTTGATTTCACTTTTCGCCTTTTGAAAAGAGAACTTGGCTGTTTTGAATTATTTCTTACTTTTCTAAAAAAGTAATTGTCTCTCTTTCCTTTGATTTTTTCTTACCTTTTGAAAAGATTATTTGTCTCTTTCCCTTGATTTTTCCAACCTTTAGAAAAGAGTCTTTGTCCCTCTCCTTTGATTTTTTCTAACCTTTTGAAAAGAGTATTTGTCTCTTTCTTTCCTACCTGTAATCCTGTGTGGAAAGGGAAGTATCCTGTAAGGAAAGCATTTCTTGACCTACAAACAAAACAAGAACACAAATGTATACATCATGTCCCTAACGGATGATCCTATATCATTCCTGTCAAGTAAAAAATAAAGAACGGGATATTTTCGTTTTAAAAATCGGAGTGTCGAGATGTTTTATAGAAGAATCGGGGTGAAAATTGGGATTTCTTAAAAAGAAATCGGGAGAAAATCGCTATTTCTATAAATAATCGGGAGAGAATCGGGATTGTTTGGGATAATCGGGAATCAAAATCGAGAGGAAATCGGGGTTTGCAAAAATAATCAGGAGAAAATCGGTATTGATTAGGATAATCGGAAGAAAGCGGGAGTTTACATTGAGATTTCTTAAGATGGATGAACTTCCTAGTTACGATTTTTTGTTTTCTCAATTTAAACCTACTTATTATAATATAGTCCAGTTTCAATAGGTTTCTTCAATTTGGAATTTGTTTTGTAAGTGAAGCTGCAATTCATATATTTACCCCTTTGCTTTTGTTACATTGACGAAAGTCCGTTATATTACAAAATGAATGTATGTTACTTTGACGACTTACGTCGATGTAACAAAAGCGATGGTCTAAATGCATGAATAACAGCTTTATTTAAAAATCAAATTTCACACACTCGTATATAGTATATACTGCACATTTTCATCCTGAAAGCCGAAATCTAATCAGTTGAAAAGACAAGGTTTTAACAGAGAAAAATCCAATGTGGCCGCCAGTAGCCACTCCTAATTGGAACCATAAAGTCCTGGATTTCTAGCCGTACAATGCGCCACGTGTTCTTTGTTAAGTTAACTATTATATTTAGTATTATTTGTCTATTAGTATTTATCTTCTGTTTTTATCTTCTGTTTAAATTAACGAATGAATAAAAATTAAATCATGATACAATGTGAATAAATGGTACAATTCTCAGGTATTCTCACCAATAAAAATAACCTGGATTGATTCGAAGCAGTTAAGTGCGAACAGCATATCCGATAGAACAGGTATAGATTGTGACTAATTATAAAACTGATACTGAACTTCTGAAGTGTTTGATCAAGATGTCACATTTTGAAATTGTTTAAACATCATAAAATCTATCCTCTCTGAAACTTTTAGGCATAAACAATAATGTATAAAATTTTCTACTCCCAATTAATATTAATATAATATAATATAGATTTGTACAAATGACACGCTTCTATTTGATCTTGTTCCTTTAACATTTGCTGTATGTGTGACACAGTCATGTAGGGAACTATGGACTTTGAAACAACTTACGGTGTGCAGACTGGCTGAACGTATGAAGAGTTTAGAATAACACCCTCTCTGGCCAACTTATCAAGGTTAGGTGTCAGTACCTGTTCATTACGCCATCCAACATCATTCCAGCCTAGCATAATTCAATTACATCATGAAATATTATAAAAATGGTTATATCAGTAGTGATCTGATTTTAAAGAGAGGTATTGAATTGAAAAGAGGTGTTCATTTGAGGGAGTATTCATTCAACAGAAGTATGAACACGAGAGAGGTGTTCACTAGAGGTAGTCCTAATTTAAAGGGATATGCACGGGAGAGAGGTGTCAAATAGAGGGAATCTTCATTCAAAATGGATATGCACCAACAAGAGGTGTTCGATAGTACTTAGGGGTCTTCACCGAAAAGTGGTATACACGGTACGGGGAGAGGTGTTCTATCGAGGGGATTCTCATTATAAATGGGTATGCCTGGAAAAACTGTTGAAATTGGGTACCTTCATTCAAAAAGGGTATGAAAATAATAGATGTGTTCAACATAGAGGTGTCTTGTTTCAAAAGGGGTATGAATAGGATTTAGGTTTTCAAAAGAGGGCGAAGGTCTTCATTAAAAAGGTTATGCATGGGTTTGAAGTGTTCAATAGGGGGGGGGGTCTTCATCCAAAAAGGATATGCATGGGAGAGAGGTGTTGAATAGAGGGAGTCTTGATTAAAAGGAGTATGCACAAGAGAGATGTGTTCACGGTGTGCACATGGGATCTTCATGCAAATCGGGTATGCACCGGAGAGAGGTGTTCACAAGAGGGGCTTTCATCCAAATATGTAGAAATAATGTTATATGCCAAAAAGACGGAATGGGAGATTGACGGAAGAGGCCTTAAGTCAAAAGAGATATTCACAAGGCAGAGGTTTTCAAGAGAGGGAGCTTTTTTATTCAAAAGGGGTATGAACAGAATTGACGTGATCAATACAGGGGATCTTCATTCAAAAGGGGTATGCAGAGAATTGAAATGTTCAAAAGAACGGGGTCTACATTCAGTTGAGTATGAACAGGATAAAGGTGTTCAATAGAAGGGGGTCTTCATTCAGAGGGGTATGAACAAAATAGAGGTATTCAATAGTGTTAATCTTCGAAAGGGGTATGCACATGAGACATGTGTTCAATAGAGGAGGTCTTAATCAAAAGCAATTTATCCCAAAGAGACATATCAAGAATATCACGTCATTTTACCACCTGCTTTTTTGATTGTTTATGTGAATAATTACATGACGTCACATCTCGATTATCCAATCACGTCAATGGTATATTAGTCAATTTCCCCGGGAATTCGACTTTAATGCGCTTTTCGTCTGGTGTACCAAGATTGGGCGCCATATTTGAACATTTTAGAATTATAGGGCTGAAACTCCGTGCTAGAAAGCAAGTAAATTACGAAGAAGAAAGTGATTCTCCCAGAGAGAGACGGCTACCAAGCCGCTGTTACCTTTCGGGAACGTTTCATTTGACCAGATTCATCGGCCGGTCCCCGATTGAGTATTATGTTCAAAATTCTATTCAGTTTTGAACAAAAAACTCAATCGGCCGGGCGCCGTCCAATGAATCGGAGCAAATGTGACCCAGGCATCACCAATACCTTAGGGGTGAAGTTGTGTTGAGATTTTGAATTGAAATCTTTAAATGAATTATATTATCTTGGTAATTAAAAATAAAGAAAATAGAAACCAAAAGTTATCTCGTGTTTTGATTAAAATTAAGACATCATGTAACAATCTATTGATTTAATTAGACTTTTGGAAAATGTACGTACATGACACTATCAGTTATCACACGTTTCAGCATGTGATACAGGAAATATTCCACGAAAGGTTATCAGTTATCACACGTTTCAGCATGTGATACAGGAAATATTCCACGAAAGGTAATATTGTATCATCCACGAAAGCGAAGCTTGAGTGGTGATACATTGTTACCCGAGTGGAATATTTCCTGTATCACATAAGCTGAAACGTGTGATGACGATTTTATCACATGTCTAGGATTTTGAAGCATTTTGATTTGGTCAGTTATGATTGTGTTCAGAACCCCGTGTACTTCTGGTAACTATTATAATTTTTGATTTCGCTTTGAAACAATATGACGTCATACCGTTGTATTCGTACTTGTTTGTGAAATAGTATGACGTCATATTGTTTTCCTAAGCTAGAAGTGATATAATCAGTGACGTTACATCGTTGCTATCGATCATCACTGGTTGCCTCTAGTAACGTGTGAGACGGCCGTGTGAGACGGGAAAACTCACACGGTAATCAACCAATCAGATTACTGGAATTTTACAGAGCATGTGATAAAATACTGTATCATCCACGAAAGCGAAGCTTGAGTGGTGATACATTGTTACCCGAGTGGAATATTTCCTGTATCACATAAGCTGAAACGTGTGATGACGATTTTATCACATGTCTAGGAATTTTGAAGCATTTTGATTTGGTCAGTTATGATTGTGTTCAGTACTTCTGGTAACTATTATTTTAATTTTTGATTTCGCTTTGAAACAATATGACGTCATACCGTTGTATTCGTACTTGTTTGTGAAATAGTATGACGTCATATTGTTTTCCTTAGCTAGAAGTCAAGGAGGATTGGCTCCCAGAATGCAACACCGATATTCTGCAAAACAATCACCTAGCGATAGCTTTGTTGGAGAGTATCGGGTCATTCTCCATGCAGTCGTACAAATTATACAGACACGAATAGCAAATGACGCATGCGTGGAGATTAAAGAATATCGAGTTGGAACCCTGGCTTCCAATCCTCCTTGGCTAGAAGTGATATAATCAGTGACGTCACATCGTTGCTATTGATCATCACTGGTTGCCTCTAGTAACGTGTGAGACGGCCGTGTGAGACGGGAAAACTCACACGGTAATCAACCAATCAGATTACTGGAATTTTACAGAGCATGTGATAATTGATAGTATTGAAAACAAGACTATAACCAGAATGGTAAAGTAAGCTCATTTGATAAATGACCCATTTTCATTTTCTGGGGGAAGCTTATTTTTTAAAGCCATGGTATTGATCTTTTTTTATTACGTAATATCAATCAAGATCTTCCAATAACCATTTCGAGTAAATTCTGATATTAACAAAAAAAATTTACAGCAGGTTAAAGACGTTGAATTTGCCCATTTTTAGCATATTTTCGCTAAAACTATGACGTCACGCCACCACTCCCCATGCAAAATGATTTTAAAACACGTTTTTTCTGGGGGAAGCTTATTTTTTAACGTTGGGAATTCAATTTTTACTCATAATAGTCTCATGCATAATATACCATTTCGAGTAAATTCGAGTTCGTAAATTATCACACACTTTACTTTTAAAGTTTCCCTAAAGTAATTTCCCATTGACAATAATCTGTGACGTCATATGTCAGAATTTATGTTAATGAGCAAATGACGTGATATTCTTAATTGAGGAATTTAATAGAGGGTAGGGGTCTTTAATTAAAAGGATATTCACAAAGGTTTTCAGAGGCAGGGGTTTTCAATAGAGCGCTCTTTGTGCAAAAGGAGGTCTGAACATGATAGAGGTGTTCAATAGATGGGGTTTTCATTCAAAAGGGATATGCCCAATGTATCAGATGCTGGGACACTTTTGCCGGAAGGTTGCAAGAAGTAATTTTTGGCAATGCAGTATGTTAGAGTAACCTAGTAGGTGTAAGAAAATATAAGGTGATGGGCTTAAGAGTGGTAAAAACAATTTTCACGGCCAAATTGGACTTCAATTCCTACGATTTCAGGGGGTACTATAAGATTATTTCATAACATAAAGGATATATTTGCTTTTGTTCTGTTTTTTTTACTGCAAACATTACTAGTCCAAAGATAATAATATCCCCAAAGTTATAGGCCGATATCTGTATTGGTCTCAGAAATATTGCAATTAATAGGAAACAAATATGCAATTTTAGTCATTTTTAAGTCTCACCTATTTTATATTTGTAGCTTCCAGCAAAAAATTGCAGTTTAAATAGCTCAAAATTGTTTTCTAGAAACTAGTTCAAGCTTTGTTTGATATTGTTATACAACTATAATAATGATAATGTACTATTTATGATTTTTAATATGACTTTTTAGTACCCTACCCCTGGAAAGTGGGCGTGGTCGATGTTATCATTTTGCAGCATACTGTTAAAAACTTGTATCGATAGAAAGCGAATCAATGCATTTAAAACATCTTCAATTGTTACTTGACATTGTAATTCATTTATTACTAGAATTTTGGACTATACATTTTTTATATATACGCTTTCAATTTAGTGCAATGTATTATAATGAAATCTAATAGGCTGTTTCAATTTACCAACTTTTTCTCGGATCACCCTTACCTTTTGACAAAATGATCTACTACATGTATATGACCAATAGCCACAAGAAATAGCAGAATTGATCAACATTTAACCCCCCTCCCTTCTTCCCTGATGTTTGTTTTGTATGGGGTCCGCCAAAATTCAACAAGTCCATTTCAGTGCTTATTATCACATGAAATATAAAGCACAATGTTTCCACAGTACCTTGGCAATGAGATAGTGCCATTAAGAATACGTATGCGCAGATTCAAGATCATAGTGTAAATACTTACCGATCAATAGGTGTTCAAAAATGTGGAAATCTGTCCCGAGTGCCGTTTCAACTAATTTTGAATTGAAACTGCTACTTATTGTTTTTTTCTCAACATCTGTGATTTGGTTAGACTCCAAACACAGGATATCAAGACATAGTGCTACCAAATTCTGGTATTGACAATTTCAGAGCTCTAGATCAAGTATTCATATCTGCATGGACTCTTAAAAAGACCAAAAAGACATAAAATGCAGTCAGATATCGCGAAAATGTGATAAAATGCACTATTCAGAACAATTTATCTCTTAAATTTTACTTTTATTTACCATAATTTCTGATCTCTAGTTGGTAATTCCAATAATACATATGAGTAGACTTAAGGTCATAGTAAGTGTAGTTATAGATTTACATGTATTAGCATCTAAAAATGGGAGAAGCTGTAGCGAGTGTAATTTTCACCTATAATTCATAATATTAAACTGCAGCTTTCAGGATTTTCTTCTCTAAAACAAGAATTCCATGAGACCCCCAAAGACAGGATTCCATATCACTGTACCACCAAATATATATTAGAGTAGTTTCAGGAGGTTATATCAAATAATCATTTAATCATTGACACCTAAAAATATGCAAAATACAGTCAGAAATGGTGAAATTATGACAAAATGTATGTATTCTTAACAATCTTTTAACTAAACTGTATTTTATTTAGAACTGAAACGTGTAGTACTTACTAGGAGTTACATCTAGTTATTATTTATTAAGTGACTTCAACATCCGAATAGATATAATCACTGATATGCTTAAGACCAAAAAAACTATAAAGAATGTTAGTATTGAATACTGAGAATACATTGTTTTTACATTACGGAGCTTTATTTCTACCTGAAAGTATTTTGGAACATATCTCTTGCTTAAATATTTTATGCAATGCTACTTTCCAAAACTTTCCAAGAACAATTAGTCCATCCTATACTTTCACATGTTATTCTCCATTTCGTTTTCAAACATTGTGGGAGCTTTAAACTCTATAAGAGATTAATACCAATTATACCGTGCACCCTCTTTGCTCTCCCTCGCTTTTTTCTTAGGATGGCCAGGCATATTTCAAATTGAAGAGTAAAGTCATTTAAAGTGATATATAGCTGTATATAACAATGTATCTTTCACATGATACTGTGGTGTCAAGTTTAAGCATTCAAACAGTGAAGTTTGTTCCATGATACTACTGTATGTAGTACTGATTTCATTTATTTATCAATTCAGATGCCTTGGAATTAGAGTCTATACTTGGTATATATTACCAATATTATTTTTACTTATTATTGGTGGTACAATGACCAGGTTTCCTTTAATGTCTTTGGTCTTACAGTGCAGTTTGTAAAAATAAAATCCAGAAAGTTGCAGTCTTGGATTAAAAAAAAAAAAACTGGTGAAAATCATACTTGCTACAGCTTTTCCCATTTTCAGAAGCCAATAGATCTGTAACTCCACCTACTATGACCTTAGGTCTTCTCATATGTATTATTGATGGTACTAACTGGAGGCAGAATCAGAAATTAAGTCAAATAAATGTAACATTTAAGAGATAAATTGTTCTGAATAGTGCATCTTTGGTAGCATTATGTCTTGGTATCTTATGTTTGGGGTCCAAAGAAGTCACAGATGTTGAGAAAAATATTCATTAAGTAGCAGTTTCAGTTCAAAATTAGTTAAAACTGCACTCACAACAGCTTCTTCTATTTTTGAACGCCGATAGATCGGTAAGTATTAGTATTAGGACCTTGAATCTGAAATTAAAAACGTATATACAAAATATGTAGAGTCGTATATTTTAGTAATAAATGAATTACATTATCAAGTAACAAGTGAAGATGTTTTAAATGCATTGATTTGCTTTCTATCAATACAAGTTTTGAACTGTATGCTGCAAAATGATAACATTGACCACACGCACTTTCCAGGGGTAGGGTACTATAAAGTCATATTAAAAATCATAAATAGTACATTATCATTATTATAATTGTATTACAATATCACTGTTCCACAACTGGATGACTCTAACTGCAGTTAGCTTCATTCAAGATGGTGGACAAAATTCGTTCGTTTTTGATAAATCTCCAATTACAGCCAAACCAAGCTGAATCTTGATCCCAAAAGTTTCGCCATGCAAACTAATAAAGATATGATTGTAAACAACCACAAATAAAGGCTCACGCACCCGCGATATTAGAGAAATTGAAAGAAAACGGCTTCACTTAGAATGACTCTAACTGAAGTTAGTGATGACGTAGGAATGAAGCTAACTGAAACGGGGAATGAAGCTAACTCAATGGGATGAATATATGGACGGCCCTGTCTGTTGTTATAAGATATCTAAATGTTATTGACTGTTGTTATTGGTTGTAGCCATTTGTATTTTGACATGGAGTGAGTTTCTATTCAATCCCATGGCCGGTGATCGTAGAAATTGGACGGAGGGGGAGAAGACAAATTCTGGTAGAAATTTCAACAAATCTGGAAAATTTACTTTTTCAAGACAAAATTTAGTTTACGATTGAATGGCCAAATGAATAGGCTTACGGTATGGTAAAATATTGTAAGTATTCTAGGATTAAAGTATATGATGTAAAAGGCGAAATGCCGCAAACGTCCGAAAGTCAATGTTTTGCTAGTCAAGCAAGAATGGTCTACACGACCTGTAATTAAAAAACGCCACCATGGAACATTGCAGTATTCTTATTTTAGGTTTACTGAAGACAGATACAGAGACCAGACTCCAACGGATAGGAACAACCAAACTAAAACCCCAAAACAGAGAGATCACACAACACAACCGAACACAACCAAATAAACTCACCCGACTAGGCACAACCGACAACCTATCTTAACATAATCGGGCACAACCCGCCACCACCCCTCATTTATCGATCAGGCACAACCAACCACATAACACAATCGGACTCAACCAGATACCTAACCTAACTGGGCACAACCTGCCCCCCGACCAGCATAACAAAATCACAACATAACACAACGCATTTTAAAATTAACATAACACAATAAGGCACAACTCGAAACCAGGCTAAATAAACAACCAGACACAACCCAACTACAAGCCAACAACACAATACGACACAACCCAATACTACAACCTTAGTTTAACCTCCGAAAACACAACCCATTGTCAAATATACGCAACACAATTTGGCACAACCAAATAATAAAACAACAAAACCAAAACACAACCCATAATGGACGAAGAACAACACAATTTTACACAAAACAATCAAAACACAATCAGGCACAACCAAACTGGAACACAAAAACACCCAACCAACACTCTCTGAAAACAACACCAATCACGCAACACAATCTGACACAACCACATACTTCATCCTACTGGGCACAACCCGCTACCGACCAGCACAACACAATTACAACATAACACAACCACTTTGAAATTAACATAACTTAATGAGACACAACCCGATACCAAACTTACACAACACAACCAGGCTCAACCAGACAAACACCAAAACACAATCGACTATCAAACTAACACAATGGAACACAACCAAACAACAAACCAACACAATACAACATAGCCAACGAGACCGAATTCAAATCAACCCATTGTTGAATCATTACAACACAACCTGACACCAACCACAGTAACAGAGTCAGTCACAACCCAATACTAAATCAATTAAATTACACTATTAAATACAATCAGGCACAATCTACAAACACAACCAAACTATGATACCAATTTACTTAGCACCCAACTAACTGACTCCAACTGGAGACAATCCCAAAACAAAACCTAACCCAGCAAAACAACATTCTCTAGAAACCAATAACAATCCCGCGAAACGTGTAACCTGAACAGGAAAAAGTAGCCCTCACTATATTCTTAACCTTTTTTCTTTGGCCGCTGATGAGAAACATATCATGGAATACCCCCATGAGTTCGAAACATCTTGGGCCCTTATTATGACCAACATATAAGGGAGAGGATCCGCAACAGGATCGAGATGTCCGGCCGCTCTACATTAATGACAATAGGAGATGTCACCACTAATGGCATCATCCTAGGATCAACTAAATATACTCTACCTGTCACATAAGAACTGACGATGGTTTGGGGAAACTTAGATACTAGACCATATCTCCCAGGTCCAATCAACGAGACCTCTAACCAATTGACACAGATTGCATGACCATGCGTGTCCATAAAAGGTAATGTCTCAAGACATGGTCTAAGCCACCACTCCCAACACTATACACCACACCAACTACTTAATATTTACACAGAACAATTAACCACCAGTACCATGGGAAGGCATCATCTGTGGTCACGTGGTTACATAACAAGACAAAGCCCAGTGCGTATGACAAAACACAGTCTCTCACAAATAATCTAATTAATTAAGGAAATGTGTTCGAAGTTTAAAAAAGGGAGAATAAGAAGGTGAATTCTGTCATAAGCAATAATTTAGTAAACCGTATACACTTATATTATTTTGATAATGCACTGACTGAACAAATAAAAATTAACATTGCCTTTAACTGCATGTCTTCAATATTCAGGTTGTTACATCATTGTATACAATATTGTTGCTTCACGATAAAAGAAACCCTTTTTATCCATCATTCGCTTACAATTTAGAATGATAATATTCTCCGGTGCTATTTGAATCGGGGGGGGGGGGGGTGCTTTTTGATAGTTTTGTTTAGAAAATCGTGCGAAAAGTGCTCATAGTGGTGAAAACCTGCGGGAATTTAAAATAATTTCTGGCCAGGGAGGGGGAAACTACCGAACCTCCAGCTTCCCCTGGTTACGGAACTGCTTATTGGTAATTTGTATAGCCCATTATAAATCTCCATTCAGTTAGAGTCATCAATGGTGAAATCTGTGTTGGAGTTAGCTTCTTATCAACCTCAGTTAGAGTCATTCTAAGTGAAGCCGTTTTCTTTCAATTTCTCTAATATCGCGGGTGCTTGAGCCTTGATTTGTGGTTGTTTACAATTATATATTTTTTAGTTTGCATGGCGAAACTTTTGGGATCAAGATTCAGCTTGGTTTGGCTGTAATTGGAGATTTATCGAAAACGAACGAATTTTGTCCACCATCTTGAATGAAGCTAACTGCAGTTAGAGTCATCCAGTTGTGGAACAGTGAATATCAAACAAAGCTTGAATTAGTTTTTAGAAAACAATTTTGAGCTATTCAAGCTGCCATCTTTTGCTGGAAGCTACAAATATAAAATAGGTGAGACTTAAAAATGACTAAAATTGCATATTTTATTCCTATTAATTGCAATATTTCTAAGACTAATACAGATATCGGCCTATAACTTTAGGATATTATTCATCTTTAGACAAGTAATGTGTGCTGTAGAAAGCAGAACAATAGCAACTATACCTTTTATGTTATGAAATAGTCTTATAGTACCCCCTGAAATCGCAGGGATTGAAGTCCAATTCGGCCGTGAAAATTGTTTTTACCGCTTTAAAGCCCATCACCTTTATATTTTCTTACACCTACTAGGTTACTCTAACATACTGCATTGCCAAAAGTTACTTCTTGCAACCTTCCGGCAAAAGTGTGCCAGCATCTGATACACAAAGGAGAAGAACCCAATGGGAGTCTTCATTTAAGTTGGGGTGTACAGGATAGGTGTGTTTAATAGAGGAGACCCCTCGTTCAAAGTAGTATCACAGGAGAGGTATTTGATGGACGCCACTAGACGGGGCTCTTTATTCAAAAGGGGTATACACGGGAGACAGGCGATCATTGGAGGGGGTCTTCAGTTAAAAAGGGTGTGCTCAAGTATTCAATAGAGAGTAGGGAGCTTCATTAGATTGGGATCTGAACAGGATAGAAGTGTTTTACAGAGGAGGGGCCTTCATTCAAAAGGGGCATGGGCAGGACTGAGCAGTCAAGTCGAGTAACTAAGTCAACATTCGAAAATAAAAATCTCAAAAATCGTGCATCTTTGATTTCCAAAATAATTTGTGAGTTGGTTATAAAGACGATAATACACATTATAATGTATTGATTTTGAGAACATCTCGAATCCATTCTCAACAAACCGTTCTCGAAATAAGTATTCGAAATGTTTGAGTTCGGGATGATAAAAGCACGTTAAGATAGATAAGAGAGATACAGCTCACATACCGCTCACATACCGACACATGCCAACGAAAATTGAACATTTTGCATTTCTAAATTGATAAGTTTCTTGGAATACAAATTAACCGTTAACGATTTAATCCTGTTTTTGCACAATATTTAGCCTTTTATAACGATAGTTCGCCAAAATCTTCATGTTCCTCTCAAAGAGGTGACACTTTTTTAAAATAGATGTAAGCTATACATTCAAACAAAAATTCAAACCACCCTCTATTATTTTGATTGCACAATGCGAAATTTCCACTCCGGGAGCACTTAAGTAACACTTTGAAGGAGGATTCTTGAAAAAATCGTTCGTATTTTCACAAAAGGTTTCATACCATTTTCGTTGCTTTGTTTAAGCCTCGACTAATATATGGGAGAGAAGTTCAATAGAGAGATTTAGGAGAGTGATCTCCATTCAGAAAAGGTATGCACAGGGGAGAGAAGTTCAATAGAGAGATTTAGGAGAGTGATCTTCATTCAAAGAGGTATGCACAGGGGAGAGAAATTCAATAGAGAGATTTGGGAGAGTGATCTTCATTCAAAAAAGGTATGTACAGGGGAGAAAAATTCAATAGAGAGAGTTAGGAGAGTGATCTTCATTCAAAGAGGTATGCACAGGGGAGAGAAGTTCAATAGAGAGCTTTTGGAGTGTGATTTTCATTCAAAGAGGTATGCACACGGGAGAGAAGTTCAATAGAGAGATTTAGGAGAGTGGTCTTCATTCAAAGAGGTATATATAATGGAGAGAAATTCGATAGAGAGATTTAGGAGAGTGATCTTCATTCAAAGAGGTATGTACAAGGGAGAGAAGTTCAATAGAGAGATTTCGGAGAGTGATCGTCATTCAAAGAGATGCACAGTGAAGAGAAATTCAATAGAAATATTAAGGAGAGTGATCTTCATTCAAAGATGTATGCACAGGGGAGAGAAGTTCAATAGAGAGATTTAGGAGAGTGATCTTCATTCTTCATTCAAAGAGGTATGCACAGGGGAGAGAAATTCAATAGAAATATTAAGGAGAGTGATCTTCATTCAAAGAGTATGCACGGGGGAGAGAAGTCCAATAGAGAGATTTAAGCGAATGATCTTCATTCAAAGAGGTATGTACAGGGGAGAGAAGTTCAATAGAGAGATTTAGGAGAGTGATCTTCATTCAAAGAGGTATACACGGGGGAGAAAAGTTCAATAGAGAAATTAAGGCGAGTGATCTTCATTCAACGAGTATGCACAGGGGAGAGAAATTCAATAGAGAGATTTGGAAGAGTGATCTTCATTCAAAGAGGTAAGCACAGGGGAGAGAAGTTCAATAGAGAAATTTAGGCGAGTGATCTTCATTCAAAGAGGTATGCACAGGGGAGAATAATACAATAGAGAGATTTGGGAGAGTGATCTTCATTCAAAGAGGTATGCACAGGGGAGAAAAATTCAATAGAGAGATTTAGGAGAGTGTCAAAGAGGTAAGCACAGGGGAGAGAAGTTCAATAGAGAGATTTAGGAGAGTGATCTTCATTCAAAGAGGTATGCACAGGGGAGAAAAATTCAATAGAGAGATTTAGGAGAGCGATCTTCATTCAAAGGTGTATGCACAGGGGAGAGGAAATCAAAAGAGAGAACAACTAAAAAACAACAACTAAATATGAGAAACGTATGTGGTATATGCCATGTTTATGTGTCTGATCATATAATCTTGAAATTATCCATCAATTTCTTGCGAAATTGGCGAAATTAAGGAAACCAGAAAACACATTAGATGAAAGGGCGGTGTTTATAGCTTGTATGAAATGTCCCTGCATTAACGCTCACATATATGAGTTTTAAACATTAATTTAGTAGACTAAAGTGTTGATACGAAATAAGTAATAAAAAGTAATAGTACCAGTTAGGAGATAAGGTGATGTCCTATTTAACATTACGATTGCTGGATATGATAGAGAGATTTAGGACCGTGATCTCCATTCCAATAGTATGCACAGGGGAGAGAAGTTCAATAGAGAAATTTAGGAGAGTGATCTTCATTCAAAGAGGTATGCACAGGGGAGAGAAATTCAATAGAGAGATTTGGGAGAGTGATCTTCATTCAAAGAGGTATGCACAGGGGAGAGAAGTTCAATAGAGATATTAAGGAGAGCGATCTTCATTCAAAGAGGTATGCACAGGGGAGAGAAGTTCAATAGAGATATTAAGGAGAGCGATCTTCATTCAAAGAGGTATGCACAGGGGAGAGAAGTCCAATAGAGAGATCTAGGAGAGTGATCTTCATTCAAAGAGGTATGCACAGGGAAGAGAAGTTCAATAGAGAGATTTGGGAGAGTGATCTTCATTCAAAGAGGTATGCACAGGGGAGAGAAGTTCAATAGAGAGATTTGGGAGAGTGATCTTCATTCAAAGAGGTATGCACAGGGGAGAGAAAGGACAGGTGGCGGTAAACCCCTCTTTTAGCCCCCCTACAAAACAAGTATATATTGACATGGAATTGAAGAGGAAGTATGACTCATTACTTAAAATGTGATTTCTGAGAGTTTTGACATTTGACCTTGACACTAGGGTGGTTTAAAGGTCAACTTTGAGAGTAGCTATTTTTGTCAAAATTTTACTGTTTCTAATCCAAGAAATGAGAGCAATTGGCTTTATTTTGATTGTGACTGATAAAAAGACATGTGAATAAGAATAAAAAAAAATTTTGATCAATTATCACGGGCAATTACCTGAAAATCTTGAGAATAAATACCGATATGGGCATTTTTAGGGGGACTAAATTTTCTTGTTCCAAAAATGAATGTTCTTGTTGCCTTTTGAGACGCTAACAGTATCCTACTAAGCATGTTTTAAGAGTTGGGATGTGATTATTATTTTAAATGCCCATGGGCAATTAGGATAACATGACTGAAATTAAATGCACACAAGGGCACTTCAAAAAGAATGGATTTTCTTATTTCATTTGCTTCTCGCCAGTTTTCTAAACATGTTTGCCATATTCTAAATAGTTATAGGGTCACTTTTACTAAATGCCCATTGGCATTTGGCATTTTATTTGGCATTTGAAATTAAAATGTTTGAATGTACACTTACTTTTAAAGTTATTTGCCAATTTGCAGCTCCCATATTTGAAACACAAATCATTCAGAGAAATCCTCTTTCAATATATATCATAAAATATAAGGCAGTATCATTTATGAATGACATGACACTCAAAGGATTGCCTAAAATAATTTCTACTTATTCCCTATTTAGAAAAACACTTAGGCCATTCAAATATTTTCTTATAAAAATGTCACTAAATTCTATGTTTTCAGAAAAAACAAAATGTTCCCATGTACTCTCTACTTTTAATGTATATAAATGACAAAGGGAATTGTGATCGTGGATTATATTGTAGCGAAATAAGTTCCAAGATTGATTAAAAACTACATGTGTATAAACTTCATTAACAAGGTCATCTGAACTCAAGAGGTGTGTTACTTGCTTTGGCACAATGTACTATTGCATTTTCACTCTTAAATAATATATAAAACCCTTTAAATAAATGAAGGTTTTGTAGTTTTTAATATCAGGCTCTTCATCAGAATGCCAACATATAATTAATTTTGGATGGCCTAATCTGTACATGCAGTTATGTAGTGTACATGTATGCCCAGGTTAGCAGCCATATTGAAAATATAAACCAGTCAGGCTTATTTTCATCACAAAAGTTAAGTTTTAGTGGTGAGCCCAAACTCCCACAAAAAATGATATTTGCAGAGAAGCTACTTTACAGTCTCTGCATTATACAGTTTCAATATATTTTTTGTGGGAGTGTGGGCTGATGGTTAAATTTTCAATGAAAGGGAATGAGCACCATGCTAAAACTTGATAACAAAGTGAACGAAAAATGACAATGTTTTCTAGATTTGCATAGTTAAACTACATACATCTCCAGATTTTGTCAATTTTCTTCTCCGAATACGTGTATGCCATATGTTCCATATATTAAATTCTATATAATGATAAGTTTTGATATTATTTTGATGGTAAACATAATGTGTACCCATATTCAGACAGCCTTGTGATAGGGGTTCTTACTGCCAATTTTTCAAAGAAACGGAGAACTTATGCCACTTTTTGAAATTGCACATCTCAAGAAGAAAGGTTTATCTACAACTTGCAATCGGTTTTAAAAGTAAATGGAAGAATGAGTTTTTCAGAAAAAGTCTAAGTGGACCAATAGTCTGTTAAATGGACCTGTTCTTTAATATAGAGATTTAGGAGAGTGATCCTACTTCAAAGAGGTATGCACATGGGAGAGAAGTTCAATAGAGAGATTTAGGAGAGTGATCTTCATTCAAAAAAGGTATGTACAGGGGAGAAAAATTCAATAGAGAGATTTAGGAGAGTGATCTTCATTCAAAGAGGTAAGCACAGGGGAGAGAAGTTCAATAGAGAAATTTAGGAGAGTGATCTTCATTCAAAGAAGTATGCACAGGGGAGAGAAATTTAATATAGAGATTTAGGAGAATGATCTTCATTCAAAGAAGTATGCCCAGGGGAGAGAAATTCAATAGAGAGATTTGGGAGAGTGATCTTCCTTCAAGGACGTATGCACAGGGGAGAGAAATTCAATAGAGAGATTTAGGAGAGTGGTCCTCATTCAAAGAGGTATGCACAGGGGAGAGAAATTCAATAGAGAGATTTAGGAGAGTGATCTTCATTTAAATAGTATGCACAGGGGAGAGAAATTCAATAGAGAGATTTGGGAGAGTGATCCTCAATCAAAGAGGTATGCACAGAAGTTCAATAGAGTTGGGTCTTCATTCAAATTTAGGATGCAGAGACGACAAGTATTCAGTCTTCAGTCAAAAAGAGTAAATACGAGAGAGAGAGATAGCCAGCTTAGGGGCATCTTTATTATAGGTTTCGCACATGAGATGTGAGTTCATTACAAATGTTGTAAACTAGGAAAATGTGATGAGGTATTTCAGGACAGAGTGGCAGCTTTAAAGTTTTGTTTTCTTATAGTTAACATTTTCCTCGTTTTATTTGAAGTTTCGTGCTTAAAGTTATAATGAAAATATTAACTTACCAAGATCATCAGCAACAATGAAGACAATGTTTGGTGGCTTGCTGTAACATAGCTGGAGCATCGATACCAAGAAGAGAATAAGAGCCTGCAGCAGCGTATTCATTATTGTTGCACCTGAACTCCTGGCGTGTAAGTTAGCAGTACATACTGTACTTCAATACACAGCTAAATAATATTTCAATATCTTTACAACCGCTATCTTTTCAAGCCCATGTGATTGGCGTTTTCAATATGGATATGCACAGATTAAAACTGTGAAACTGTGTTTCTGTGACATAAATGCATGGTTATATTTTGAGTTCTAATAATCTAATGGGTCTCACAGCTTTAAGCGTTAAGTCTTACATGCCTGTTTTATTGATTATGTGTCAAGGTTGTACAGTTGTTTTCATTATTGACTGTTAAAACCTCATAAATTATTGTAAAATACATTCCCTTTAATTCTGAACGTGGCAAGCCAGTAAAAGTAGTTTATTTTGGTACCAAAATGGTGTATTAGGGTCTTACTGTAACATGAAGAGTACTTTAGTTGTAGGGATTTCAAGCTAACAAACCCATAAAATGTGAACATGAGAAATAAGTTCTGTTTAAAATAATGCAATAATGTATATGTATTAGTATCTGAAGATGTATGAAGTTACAAATAGTAGATGGTGTCCCTATTGAAAAATAAAACTAATTACCAACTTATTACCAACTAATTTACAACTAATTATCAACAATTCTGCTGGCAATTGGAATTAAAGTTAAGCGTTAATTAAATCAATGATAATTATGGCCTAATTATCAGTAGCAAGTTCAACGTAAATTAACTTACAATAATGCTGATTTATGATTTTTAGTTGATAATTAAGATGAAATGTTTGAGGGTGATTGTAAGTGGTAAATTAAAACGTTTTTGTTCTGAAGTAGATTATTGGTTGATAGTTAACATATAGGATGATTATAATGATAATTAGTCGTAAATTAGGCCCATGATTTAGAAGGGTGCGTATACTACCATGAAATTTGGTCAACATTATTATAAGGGTATGTAGAACATGAATACAATGTATGTTAAATCTTATTCACACTTCTGTCTGAAATGTTTATGAATTTAAAAATATTTTTGAATCAGATCATATAATATTAATCCTAGAATGCAATTTAGGTACTAACATGGGTTACCTATATTTCACAAGTAATCCAAATGTGCTCTTCTAAATAATGATTGTTAGATCAAAGACATTTAAAAACATATTTTTGATTATATCTGTTACGTCCTTATTATGTAACATTACAGTTTAATGTTTGTGTTCTGATTTTAGTTGTTGATGGCAATAATGATTTTCACATGCTTTTCATGAATCTTAAAAATTTGCAAAATAGAATAGCTTTAAAAAGGAGGGGGAGAAACCCCAGGGTTCAAAGATGACATACGCTTATAATGTAAATCTGTATTGAGATGACATCGTCGCTGATTGGTTTAGCGAGTCGATCGTTGATTGGTTTAAAACTAGGTCAATTTGAAAACTTTAAAAACCAAGATGGAGGGTATGTTTTCGACAAAAGGAGGTGTGCGAAGGAGGAAATCGTATGTCATCAATTGAATCATGGGGTTTTCCCTCCTCTTGCTGTGAAATTTCAATAGTTCAAGTTCAATGTTGTCTGTTCTGAAAGATCCTAATTAAGATGAATATTCCGTCACAAAATAGTTCAAGATGAAGCAAAAATCTCCGAGTGAAGGGAAGCAAAAAAAGAAGCAAGTCATTTTTGAGATGTCACAAATCTGACTTAAACCTAACTTTCAACTAATTATCAATAGTAAGTTAGGTGATAATTAGAGATTAACTTACATCAAACTTAAAACTAACTTTCAACTAATTTACGTAAATAGCTCATTTGCATATTGATGGTAGTTAATCGTTAATTAAGTTGCAAATTAAGCGTTAATTAAGTTGATAATTAGCTCATTTGCATGTGATAATTGGAGATGATTTTCCATAGGCTTTTTTCAATTGGGGTTTGCGGGCTAAGGCAAATGGTGTTATAATGGAATAAAGCTAAGGGTTGAAGAAGTTGAAGAATAATTTAAGAATCTGAAGAAGAACTGAAGAATCTGAAGACTGATGGGCTAGACACTCGATAAGACTTTAGAATAGTTACATTGATAGGCGAAATGAAGAAAATGAAGACCATATTAGAAATTATGGGTAAAATCTTAACTAATTGCTTAAAAGCAATTTGAAAGTAATTGGCTGTGATTGGATTAATAAACACTTATAACACATTAACACACGTGATAGAACCAAAATTGAAGTCTTGAAGGCAATTTATCCCTTTTCCAAACAGACAATCTATCCATACCGTGGCCTTGGCTTTGAAAGTTAGAAAAACACCATACCCATACCTGCCAACCTACCGTATTTTTACGGGAATCTACCGTAAATTTTTCGTTTTTCCGTAAAAAAATGACAAACTACCGTAAAAAAATACCATTTTTTTCCCGTAAAAACGCCCGTAAAAAAATCTACCGTATTTTTTTCGTAATCTACCGTAAATTTTCTTTTTAAAAAACTCATTTATTCCATGAGAACGGCCGTAAAATCTACCGTAAAGTTTTGAAAATCTACCGTAAATTTTCGAAAATCTACCGTATTTCTGCTAAAATCAACAGTATTTTTGTTCAAACTACCGTAAAATTTCCCGTTATTGTTATTGAGAAATGCTGAAAATTGAAGTCTTCCTGTACTGTCCCTGTAATATTCCTTCACCAACCCGAATATAAATAGGTATCGGCAGGTCTGTGGTTATCAGGTTATTGCGCATTTATCTAAGTAACCTTGCGTGTAATCAGTCCAAACACCAACTACCATTTGCTAGAAAGAATTCTTTCTGCCATGATCTTTGTAGTTAACCAAACCCTTTTGTACACAGATCTTTATTCCGAATGCAACAAAAATATGATTTTAGTTGCGCTTCATCTAAATAAATGAGTGGAAATGCGTATGCATATTTAGCGTATGAAATATGCGTAGTTTGATTTGTTATGATCAGTAATGAACGCCACATATACATTATACATAGTTTAATCAATTTGTTTACAGAACGATAAAATGTTGTATTTTTCATCAGAACACATTATCAGTAACAAATACATAATTAAAAAATAAAGTATTGAGTTCTGGTTTATTATAAAAGTATTGTGATATCCGAATCTGAACGATGTCTCAGGGGAAAGGTTTCAGCAAATGCTCATAACAGATTATTTTTGAAAGACAATTGACCTGTACTTATTTTCTATTTGTGCCAGACAAACACATTGATATCATTAGAGACTTGCGAGTGAACAAATCAATATTTAATACCATATGATTCCAATGTTATATGAACATTATGTCTGTCATTTCAATTCGTAAAAGTGATAGATCATCTAAGATGGTGAGTAAAAATGTGTAAAATCCATATTTTGTATTTCAGTAAATGTTTCATTCATGGTATTTCCAAACATCCTGATATCTAAAAAATATGGTTAGAAGGTGAATAAAAGTGGAGATATGAATATTGTGTTCGTATTTTGAATCAATCTAGATTTATTGTAAAAGAGTTGCTGAAACATTAAAATCCAAAGTTGCTGTCAGTCCATTGGTAAATGAAGAATAAAAAGTGTTTAGTCTCTATTTATTCTTGAAAATAGTATATCTATTATTTCTTGAAAATAATAGTTTCGTATAATTTCAGGTGGTAGTTCTGCTTTACAAACTGTTATTATCAAAAGCACTCTTGCAGTAAAATATGTAATCACAATAACAACAACAATATGACCACGTAAACATTGTATTAATATAGAAAACCGCATTGTATAAAGGTTTAACTACCGCATTTTTCAAAATCTACCGAAAAATACCGCATTTTGGCAAATCTTCCGCAAAAGTACCAGTTTTTCAAAAAATTACCGTAAAAACTACTGCAATTTTCAAAATCTACCGTAAAACTACCGTATTTTTTCGAAATCTTCGGCAAAAGTACCGGTTTTTCAAAAAAATACCGTAAAAACTACCGCAATTTTCAAAATCTACCGTAAAACTACCGCATTTTTCAAAATTTTCCGCAAAACTACCAGTTTTTCAAAAAGCTTCCGTAAAAACTACCGCATTTTTAAAAATCTACCGTAAAACTACCGCATTTTTTCTAAATCTTCCGCAAAACTACCGCTTTTTCAAAATTCTACCGCAAACCTCTGAAACTACAGTATTTTTTTAAAATCTACCGCAAAAACTACCGTATTTTTTAAATCTATCGCAAAAACGACCGTATTTTTTAAAATCTACCGCAAAAACTACCGTTTTTTTCTAAAATCTACCGCAAAAACTACCGCAATTTTGTTGAAAAATACCGCAAAAACTACCGTATTTTGAAAAAATCTACCGCAAAAATACAGCAATTTTAAAAAAATCTACCGCAAAATTTTGGTCTTAGGTTGGCAGGTATGATACCTTTTCAGGAAAATCTCAGCAGCACTGCCTGGAGCTGAGTAAAAACCTGATATTTAAATGAAAAGTTGATGTTGAATACCAAACTCACAAGAGAAATGTTAAACAACCAATAAACAGCCAGTTATGCTGAGAAGTTGCCACTTAAATAGTTTTCATCAGACAAACTTGGTTGTATATACATATAAATACATGTTGCTGTTTGATTTAAGCAAAGAGAGTAAGGTTAACAATAATAGATCATGCACAGTGAAATACTGCACATAAACAGTATAATTACCTTGATGAACATAAACAGCAGTCATTGAAACACAATTTAGGTTTGTTACATTGCCCCCTCCTTTAAAACATGTTCGTCCCGATGATTGCTCAATTATCATGTCAGTGATTTCTAAAACACATGTTAATATAACACAATAGTCCATTCTTGTTGAAGATTAACGTATCAATATGACACAATAAAGTCCGTTATCGTTTTATAATCAAGTGTCAATGTGACACAATGTCAAGATCATAATCCTTAATGATCCAATGATTATTGTGGTTAACAAAGTCCAAATTATGCTATTGTTGTAGATTTACTGTTGTAAGTCTTGGTATCATCCGATTGTTCTGTTCTTCATCTGGGTCCATACCATTTCATCTTCTCTCCGGATAACATCACAGGGTATCTCCAGACTGCAACAGATGTCCAAATCTATAGTACCTCATGATTCAAACAACATGACTCTGATGTGGTAACTAAAATAACAGCTGTTTCCAAACAAAATATAGATAGACATTGCCGTGTCAGTCATATCTTATTGGAACATCAGTCATAAACAGGTTTACGATTTACCACTTTGAGACAAAATCGGTATTATTTCAAAGACCGCTTACAGTGCAGAGTGCATCTCTAATTTGTGATTCACAATATTAGGGCTCATTTAACATTGTTTCTAAAGCAGTTTAACTAAAGTCAGCATCCTTCATCATTGCGAGTGATGTCAAACAAGCTTTTTGAAGGTCTCCAAAATGGTGGATTTTGGATTTGGCATGGCAAGTCTTTTTCTCAAGACAATGGAAAGAAGACGTACAAACACTACAACTTTATGTTGATTGTTGAGTTTTGTCTTTTCAGTCAACCTAGTAGTATCCCCACACTTTGTTGACATATAAACTGCTTATGCCATTATGACCATGATCAATACTCGTATGATCAGTCGTCCTTGGTTACCATTGTTAAAGGTACTATACTGGCAATATCCAGCATGTGCTAGAGTAGTTCAACCTCTTTAGGGCGCTAGAAATAAGGGACTTTGGGGGTCGCTACTTATATAAAGGCACACTTTCCTGTATTCATGGAAGGCTTCATTAGTGTATTTTTCGTAACCTTATAAAGGCTTGGATAATCAGAAACATTCAGTGACTTCTCTAGACTCTCAGCTAGACATGACACTATCTCACAATTGGGGTTGCCACTCTCATTTTGGTCCATTATCAGTATTCCAATTGCATTCGAAGGATATTAAAAGTCACTCCTCTAGACCTCGGCTAGAGTAGCCACAGGAGTAGGATAAAATTTTGTGTGTTCACGATTACAAACATTTGCAATTTGTAAAGAAACAGCCGAATTACAGAGAGGGACAATATGTTACTAATATCATCCTTTCTGACTCAAATATATAAGCACGGTTGCCAAAGGGAAAGGACCAAAGTTGTAATGAAACTTAGCAAGAAAAGGCAAACTCTAAGTGCATATCAGTTAAGAAATACAAACCCCATATAGCCCAAAACCATGATCTAACGTGAAAAGAAACAATGTCTAATACCCCCTTCTCCCCACCATTCAAGAACCAATATCACAATCCAAGACCAGAAGACCAAGGGACATTCCATTCATACTGAAGTCATTACAATACATATTGAAGAAAAAATTAGAAATTGATAGCCAATTGATAGCCAATACTCATAATCTCAAAAGTAGTTGTAGATACAAGCACTCATACAAGATAGAGCATTCAGTCTCAAATGATACGGGATAGATAAAAGCCAGTTTCCAAGTCCATAGGCGTTTCAAAGGGTCGACATCCATTCACAAAAGCCGTCGCCATAATCCATAAAACACAATAATTCACAATGGTCATCAGGAGAAAACTATGGCTGGTTTCGATCCCTATTTCTCAACCATTAATGCCATAGACGCGATCCACCTCGAAAGGTGCCAAGTGAAAATATTGTGAGTTCAGTGCCAATGTCTTAAACAATTCCAACATCCTTCAGCATCTCAAGTGGTAAAACTTGAAACTTCGAAATGATTTGTATTTTTCAGCAAAGCCAAGAAAGTATTTCTTAAGCTTTATACAAGTATAACCTTGACCTAACAGTTTGATCACAAAAGTATTGTGTCTTGACTTAAAATCTAAATATTTAGAGCTATTGTGTCTTGACTTAAAATCTAAATATTTAGAGCTATTGTGTCTTGACTTAAAATCTAAATATTTAGAGCTATTGTGTCTTGACTTAAAATCTAAATATTTAGAGCAAAGAAGCATGAAGATGGGTGGATCATTAGTTTTTGGATTCTGGTGGATATTTACCCTGGTTGAGACGGTGAATGTGATTAAGGTGGAGCATAACCTTTAACATCAGCAACAGTTCCGATGTTTTATTTAGTTCCAGTCCAAGAATCGACTGTGGGATAATCTGTGTGATATCTTATGTCTCAAGTACTCAAACAATTAACTTTCCCTTGGGTTAGAAATAACTGCTGTCTGCAACAGTAATCACCTAAACTCCTGACAGACAAGTATTGGGACTGTTACTCAAGATTTAGGTGATTATTTTGCAAAGATGAGGACTGATGCCTCTGTATCAACAATGAACATCCATATGAATAAATTAAATTCTCACTGGCAAGAAACTACCCAGACTAGAAACATTCAAATATTTCCTTCCCTATTTACACGTGCAGAGTCCTTACCAAGACCTTTTGGCTTGGTCCTATCACTAATTAGGACAGGGAGTTAAGATGGAATTTCCCTGGTACACATGTGGATAATTCCATTTGGTTTGAGAAATTGAATCATTATCTCTCAAATTGGTCTGGGTCCATACGGTTTTGGTTGATACAGTAGTGCCGGTGTAAAAGGGGAGGAGGTCCTATTAATTTATGGTCCTACTCTCCATTGATTTATATGGTGACCAGTCTTTATGCTCTTTCCCTTATTATCTTATACACAATCAGGGCCAGCAAGGGCCTTTAAAAGGGGGACCATAATCCCTGGGGGACCATAATTTCTTTCACACCGGGGACTGTTGATGGAGAACAACGGTTACAATTATATCACCAGTTCAAGAATGACAGTGGTGAATATCATTGTAAAATGAAGATAATGAAGCAATAATATAAGCAGGGGCGGATCTGGGAACCAACAAGGGGGGGGGGGGCAAAAACCTACGCGCTTACGCGAAAAAAAGGTCCACATTATGAAATTTTGAGGCCCATTTTCTTCAAAATTTGGCCTAAATTAAAAAATGAGGACTTTGAAGGCCCATTTATGACCAAAAAGGCATACTTTGGGGCCTTAAGGCTTTTTAGCTCAAAAAATTGTTTGGGCCCAATTTTATTTTCTGGGTCCACCCAAGAGGGTGCCCCCCACCCCCAGATCCGCCAGTGTAAGCTGGTATTCTAGCTTTACCAGTCAAAATAATCTTTAGGGCATTGCACTTTCATTTGAACATTGTTGAAATATGTGGGTTTATCAAAACCTGCTTTATGTACCTGTGACACGTCCAAGTATGGAATCAATGTCATTATTGTGTCTTTATTCCATAACAGTCATCTTGGAAATAAACAAGGAATAGAATTGATATTACAAAAATCACGTATCAGATCCCGTATCAGCCGAAATCCCTATTCTGATAATCAGGATAATCATAATCAGGTCCCTTGTTCGATCCTGTATAGTGTAGCTATTATGTATAATTATGTGTTATAATGACATTCTATGATCCATTTTAGTATTATAAATTAACTATATTTAAAACTTAATAAGATTTGAAAATCTTATATGATGAATTATATATTGTATCATTTTATGTCACCATCATTGAGTGATGACAAACGAAATATTAAAACAAATACGTTTCAGCAAAAAATATTATGGAATAAATAGGTTATTATGGTCGTGATCATCAATTTGTATCCCAGAGAAAATATGACATTAGGCTCGGTAAATATCATACTGACACTTGGGCTATCGCCCTAACACAATATCATATTTCCTTTGGCCAATATCATATTTTCCCTGGGAACAAAATCCATATTTCATCCCTCCCATTAAATAACGTCCATTTATTTGATCACTTTCATATTCATCACTCTCTGACTGATCCATATCCCACGCGGGAATAGAAAATAAGCAAATCTATGGAGGGCAATACGCAGCCCGTAGGGCGAGGGAAAACATTGCATTTCAACATATTTATTCAATCAATATATAAATGATGTATCCGACATTAAATTAACATAATTACGTACACATATCATTGTATAGTACACCTTTAATTATTTTCGTCTTTTCGCAAATTAATCTATTATATTTAATTTAAGATTCTGCTGCTAATTTAAAGATAACTTTTTGAGCACATTTTTACAAGAAAATTACCGCCGTTTTGGAAATTCAACAGCGATCTAGAATATTGCTTCTTGAGAAAAAGCTCCTTTTGTCCCAAATGATAAGCATATGAGATTCGAACCACACCCATATACTTGTATTTGACTTATTAAGATAACTACGTGGCATTTTCGAATTTAGGGGCTTGACAATTTCTTCTTGAGCCGAGATCCTCCTACATCAATAAATCATTAGTAGCATTTGGGAAATATTCTGGACACACGAATCTCCTTTAAAACTTCGCTCGGTGGTGTAATAACATTCGCCATTAATATGAGTGAGGAATATAACACAGTGAATAATGAAACAAAAAATTTAATTCTATTTTCGGTGAATACCTGTGACACCTTCACATGATAATATTCCACTAGCCTTCAAAGCCCGGTGATCGTACAAAAGGAACGGAGGGGGAGTAGGCGATTTCTGAAAGAAAATTCAACCTTGAAGATTTATTTTTCAAGAGAAAGTTTACAACTGAATTGGCAAATGAATAGGCGCAGTACATGGCAAAATATGTTAGGTCTTCTTGTATTTTTTAACTGATACGCTTCTAAGTACCCTTTGCATTCGTTTGACTTATTTCAGGATACAATTCAAATTCAAATCCATTGTTTTACCCACTGCACTGGCATTTTAAATGCATTCCCAATTGAAAAAAGCCTATGGAAAATCATCTCCAATTATCACCTAACTTACTATTGATAATTAGTTGAAAGTTAGGTGTAAAAATTCACATGCAAATGAGCTAATTATCAACTTAATTAACGCTTAATTTGCAACTTAATTAACGATTAACTACCATCAATATGCAAATGAGCTATTTACGTAAATTAGTTGAAAGTTAGTTGTAAGTTTGATGTAAGTTAATCTCTAACTATCACCTAACTTACTATTGATAATTAGTTGAAAGTTAGGTTTAAGTCAGATTTGTGACATCTCAAAAATGACTCGCTTCTTTTTTGCTTCCCTTCACTCGGAGATTTTTGCTTCATCTTGAACTATTTTGTGACGGAATATTCATCTTAATTAGGATCTTTCAGAACAGACAACATTGAACTTGAACTATTGAAATTTCACAGCAAGAGGAGGGAAAACCCCATGATTCAATTGATGACATACGATTTCCTCCTTCGCACACCTCCTTTTGTCGAAAATGTACCCTCCATCTTGGTTTTAAAGTTTTCAAATTGACCTAGATTTAAACCAATAAACGATCGACTCGCTAAACCAATCAGCGACGATGTCATCTCAATATAGATTTACATTATAAGCGTATGTCATCTTTGAACCCTTTTTTAAAGCTATTCTATTTTGCAAATTTTTAAGATTCATGAAAAGCATGTGAAAACATCATTATTGCCATCAACAACTAAAATCAGAACACAAACATTAGACTATAATGTTACATAATAAGGACGTAACACAGATATAATCAAAAATATGTTTTGAAATGTCTTTGATCTAACAATCATTATTTAGAAGAGCACATTTGGATTACTTGTGAAATATAGGTAACCCATGTTAGTATCTAAATTGCATTCTAGGATTAATATTATATGATCTGATTCAAAAAGATTTTTAAATTCATAAACATTTCAGACAGAAGTGTGAATAAGATTTAACATACATTGTATTCATGTTCTACATACCCTTATAATAATGTTGACCAAATTTCATGGTAGTATACGCACCATTCACGTTGTAATTCTCAATTTTATGAGAGAAATATCTCTCACATGTTTTCTTTTTCCACCATCTTGAAATTAAATTTAGGGGGTTTGTATTTCAAAATCATGGGCCTAATTTACGACTAATTATCATTATAATCATCCTATATGTTAACTATCAACCAATAATCTACTTCAGAACAAAAACGTTTTAATTTACCACTTACTATCACCCTCAAACATTTCATATCTTAATTATCAACTAAAAATCATAAATCAGCATTATTGTAAGTTAATTTACGTTGAACTTGCTACTGATAATTAGGCCATAATTATCATTGATTTAATTAACGCTTAACTTTAATTCCAATTGCCAGCAGAATTGTTGATAATTAGTTGTAAATTAGTTGGTAATAAGTTGGTAATTAGTTTTATTTTTCAATTGGGTTGTTTTACCCACTGGCATTTTAAATGCATTGTTTTACCCACTGGCATTCGAGTATGCCAGGGCCCCTCTCAAATTATCTGCTGTCTGCGAAAGAATAAAGACAAGGGGGGGCGGCTATCGTGATGACCCATGGCGGGTGCCAAATAAAGACCAAAGAGGCCTTGAGATACCATAAATGTGTTGCCCCCTCTTATACAATATACAATAATTTTTTACCCTCTAATACAATATACAATATCTCTATAGCCCCCCTCCAATATCGACCTCAGAACGGGTGTTATCGACAAATACATCCCTCAGGGCTAGGCACAAAGCAGTCCCGTAGCCAGGATTCATTGCACAGAATTGGTCGAATAGCCGATAGATGTCATTCATTGATTAAACATGACGTCATATTTGAGATCTTAAGATAAATCTGACGCCATGACGTCAGTGCCATAGAAACTGAGATTGTCTTATTTTATTTTGACGTCATTCCAATGTAATGAACCAGTTATATCACCAAAAGTTATCATATTTTGTTTGAAATTGGCCGAAAAGTTAAAGGTATGAGGATTCTAATCTCAACGGAATCAAACAGATCTACCTTCAAAGTTACAGAAACCTGAGATGACTAAGATACCATATGATTTTAAGTACCTCTACCAGACCGTTGAATATCCTCATTTCACCATTTTGACGCCATTTCTAATGGATTTCAATGGAGTCATGCATGAATTCCTCATGATTTTTTCAAAACAAATTCGCCGAAAAGTGTGCATGTGTACATTGCTTAAAACATGTTAAATCAGTAAAGGTTGATGTCTAGTTATAGAAACCTGAGATGACTAAGGTGGCAAATCAATATCATTCGCACAGTTAGCGTTCGAAAAATGTCTCCATTATAAATCCCATAGGCTTTGGAAAACCGGAAGTAATGGTTCTGCGCATGCGCAGTGAAATATTGAACAAATTTTGTGCAATGTTTGCCAAGGGAGGGGGGGGGGGTTCGCCCGAACCCTGCGAACCCCCCTGGTTACGGGCCTGCAAAGGCTTTCCGAAACCTCTCACTCCTTTCTTAGGGTCCGGTTCCGGCTACAGAGGCTATGGAGGTAAGCTCAGGAGTATGCATGTACTGCCACGCATCTACACAGGGTTAGAGAGCCCCACCCCGGGGCCTAGGTCATCCAGGTGTACTGAAAAGCGGGCTGAAAAGGTAGGTGGTCCGAATCAAATTTTGGTCCTGCTCTCTATTGATTTATATGGTGACCTAATAACAATTATTTACCTTATATTTTATACACAGTCATGGCCAGTAAGGGCCGTAAGGAAAGGACTAAAGGGGACCATAATTTCTTTTACACCGGGTCAAACTCAAGCTGGTTCCCGGGTTTTCTTTCGACGGAAATGAAGAGAGCGCATGCGCGCAGGTAAAACGGGTAAATACCCAAATTCGTGTTTATCATCGTTTTATTTTAAATTCAACAGGTCTCTGCAATATATAAATGTCACAATTAAAAATGTATAAAAATCTTTTTGAATAACACGATAGATTATTTCAGGTAAGCCAATAAGGAAACACTAACAATGTCATATTGAGCTTTTCCATGGGCATTCAACACAGGAACCTGATCAACACCTGACAGTTACAGTGCCATCTATTGGTGTCAGAACCCTGGGAATAAATCTCTTATACAACATGTACAAGGAGGGTAACAATCATTGGAAAATCACGAACTCTTTTTTAAAAGTTACAAAATTGTTATTTTTCTTTGCCATATGTTTTTCGGCCTTACTTCGGTCCAAAGCCTTCTCTATATTCCGGCTTTGAGGAGGAAGATTGAGCTGCCTTAGTATTATAAATATTGTAAATCATTGTGTCACACGCACAGTAAATATGGCATAATAATATGAAATATACCTTTATGTATAGATTTGAAGAACATCAGCTCACATCGCCGTCTGAATCTATTGTTATATTTGATTTCAAAACTGCGAGAATAATTTCAAATTTTATTCACGTCCAGAACCGGAAGCCATTTTTAGCTACAGCGAGAAAATTTCACCATGTGTCAAACTCCGAAATGAAATTTTGAAATATCTAAATCCAGACAAGCAACGCTTCATCCTAAATATGATTAATATTCTTAAAAATATTTATAAAATTTATTAAAAATGAGTTCTAGGAGCGTGTAGCACCTTTTCTAGAGTACATACGAAATCAATGAAGTTTCGTCTAGCTGTAAGCTAGAGACTCGAGTAAGTTTTTCCTGTTTGTTGAAAACATATCCAAAGACTAGAATTTAGCATAAAATTCAATTCACTGTCGATTGATTATGATAATTTGATGACTGAAGTTGGTCGACTTTTTGTACGACAATATAATGGTGTGGCTCAAAATTTCATTATACTCACCTTTCGTTTGTTTATTGCTATTTTCGGCACAAACAACAGTCTGAAAATTGCAGAGATCATCTTTGGAATGTATTTGCTACTGAATTTCCATGTTTTATTTCGGTTGAATGGTATAAATCTGCAATGTTTTTGTATCTGGGGGTAAATTTAAAAATATTTTCAAATAAATGAAAACTGTCGAAGTTTCCCATCAAAAAAATTCAATTTAGTGCTCAGTTTTTGTCTCTATATCACTAGTTTCTATTGGATATTTCACACTCCGGATGTAAGTTATTTCTTGAAACACAACTCGATCATAAAGCTTGATCAATTAGAATTTTAAAATATGAATATATTGTATACTTTTGTGACTTGACTTAACTTTTTCTTCCGAAACAAATAGGTCATCCTCGGGGTCAGCCTCGTTTTTGTTTAATTGAATATATTTTTAAATCTAACACCAGATACGAAAACATTGCAAATTGCACGGTTCAAATGAAGTAAAATATGGAAATTCAGTTGCAAATACATTCCAAAGAAGTGGATGAAGTATCTCTGCAATTGTCAGATTGTTGTTTGTGCCGAAACTAGCGATACTGTAAATGAACGAAAGGTGAGTAATGAAATTTTGAGCCACAACCGTTATATAGTCGTACGAAAAGTCGACCAACTTCAGTCATCAAATTATCATAATCAATCGTCAGTGAATCAAATTTTATGCTAAATTTTAGTCTTTTGATATGTTTTTAACAAACGGGGAAAATATGAAGGCTCACAGGCAAAGAAAAATAACAATTTTGTAACTTTTAAAAATGGGTTGGTAGATTTTCGGTCTGATTGAGGAGCTCCTTTTTAAGAGATAAAATGATATTTCCGGGTTTTGGTCACCAATAAATGTCACTGTCAGGTGTTGATACAGGTTCCTGTGGCATTCAACTGAATGCACATGCCGATTTCTCTAAGGCCACCAATTTCACTGTTTTATTTCGTCAGTACATCTACATCAATAATCTGCAAAAAAGGCTAACAAGCCCATTTAAACTAGATATACAGTTTTGTGGGCGTAGGGCTATATTTTGAGTTGGTGCGCATACTCAGGGATGCCTGATTGCGTGGCCGAAGGCCGCGCATTGCGGGGAGTCTCCATGCTAGGTTTAAAGACCCATGCACCTCCAATTCATAGTTATGAAAATGCTTTTAAATGTGAAGTTTTATTTGACATGTCTCTTTAATCAAGAAATGCATTCACATGAGCGAAACAGCTATCTTGTGACTTTATTAAAAAAAATATGGCTGCCATTTTTTGTACTTTTGATTAACTTTACTGTTACCTTAAAATCCATAGGTTGTTACAGAATCATAGTTGAAATCAATTTGTGTAACATCTTTCCTCATTTTGTCCATTTTACGGGGTGAGAACATTTCATCAAAAATGATCTTGATTCTTCTTGATTTCGAAGAAGAAGAGGTGAATCTAAATATAAAAGGGCCTGACATAACCTTATGTGCATGGTATTATTATTGTATTTTCAGGTGTTTTTATGCATTGAAGATTAAGCCTTCTCCATGAAGATGTGATGATATCAATCAGCAAGGCTACAACGCTCAGCTTATGATCATCTTTTCTTGAACCGTGCAGTGTACATTCACCCATGTTTGCATCTCAAATGATTTTGCAGTAATGGTGAAGGAAAAAGTTCAAGAGTGTTTTCTGAATATTTGCCCAGAACACGATTATAGAACATGCTGGGATTTATCCAAAATCTTATTAAGGGGTAGGTACAATTAACTTATTAAGGATTAGGTACAATTAATTTATTAAGGGGTAGGTGCTATTAATTTATTAAGAGGTAGGTACAATGCACTTTTTTGTTGGATTTACACTAGCGCGTTTTTACGTTGCGCCGAACGAAACATTTGAAACTTTCCATTTACATATGTCGCATGGTCCTTTATTTTGTCTTTTCCCTTGTTCTCAATCACACCCGGTGATCGTGAAAATGGGACGGAGGGGGGGAGCAAGCAAGTTCTGGTAGAAAAATGAACAAATCTGCAAAATTATTTTTTCAAGAAAAGGTTTATGATTTAATTGCTAAACGAATAGGCGCACGGTATGGTAAAATAGTCACGTATTCTACGAATTTTTTTTAGCCGATTCTCTTCTTTTGTATAGGATCAATTAAAAAAGGCGCAATGCCACCAACGTGCAAAAGTCATGTTTTTGCTTTAAATCAAGCATCAACGGTCTACACAACCTGCAATAAATATTTGTAAGTGACATTATCATCATAAAATTAATGACTTTACAAAATATGTTTCCATACGTTGTATAAAAAATAAGGGGACGGAGGGGTTTTGGGTGTCAATATCATCCCAAAATTATTGAGAAGAACTTATTTGCCTGGCGATTTATCATTATCCTAATTTATGCATAAAATCTTCATGCTTTTAACAATGCTTTCTTTAGGACATATTTTTCTGAAACCGATGCATTAGTACATAGTCGGGTACAAAGTATAGAAGCGGAAAAAGAATAGCTATATTGACTGAACCGTCCTTCAACCAGTACTGAACTGCTTTTTTCTTTTCATTTTACATGTATACCTACATATCTCTAAAACTTTTTAGGAAAACAGGTGTAAACTCGATCTTATTTCCTAAGACGTTTTGAAAATGGTTATGTATAAACTCAACTTAATCTTTCTAAAACGTTTTAGCCAAAACGTCTTAGAATGCTGCGCGTAGTGTAAATTGGGCTATTAAGGGGTAGGTGCTATTAATTTATTAAGGGGTAGGTACAATGCACTTATTAGACAGGTTAAGCTACACGTATTTAACAAAACTTGAACGTGAACTTCAATCATCCTCCTAAGCAGGTATCCAGAATCCGTACCTCCTTCTTCCCCCTGCTATAACCTATTTGGAAGCGCCCGATTAAACTGAATCACATGATCTAATTATGCGCAATTACTTCTACATGATTTCTGTCTCAGTGTTGCGACAGCCAATCAGATTGCGAGTTCTTAATCGCGGAAATGCTAACTGCTTATCGCAGGGGGTAAAAAGAAAGAATATATTCTGGATTTTGAAGCCCTGTGATCAGAGGATGACTTCAATGCATGCGCAGATAAATGACGTCAGATTTGTTTATTTCCTGTGGGCCAGCGTGAAGTTGACAGGTTTTTACATGAGATTATCATATTGGTGCAATTTACAGACGCGTATTCAACAATTGTGTACTTCTATGTGCGCGCAGGAATATGACGTCAGATTAGTCTACTTTTTCATTTTGTTCCAATGAGGTTGGGATATATGTTCCATTTCATTCCGAACATATGATACTGAGAATAAAAGATGTGTCTGATGTGTTTTCTAAAACTAGTACGGGTAGAAAAGTATATATATTTTTCAAATTCAATTTTTTCGATTCAAAAGATGATCATCAAATTGACTACTATAGACTATAGACTACTAATACTCAACTAGTAGAACATGATCTATTAGTGATTTGTTAGTGGTCATTTTCGTTAACAGATCACTTTTTGCCATTGACTTAACAGGTGGTTTATTAGTTGAAAAAATTACCATGCAAATGAGATAAAAATTATTGACCAATCAGAGAGCATGTAATACACTACTAATAGATCACTCCTGAAGTCTCAAGTATTACTAATAGACCACTAATACATCACTTCCTGAACTCTAATACACCACTCATACACCACTACTAGTCTAATAGTAATCACTCCTGAAATCTCCTGGATCTTTTATACATCCATCAGGTAAAAATCTCTATAGTGTTAAATTCAGTGAGAAATTATGAATAAGATTCAACATGTACATCTTCTACATACCTTTATGAATATGCTGAGCAAGATTCAATAAAGTCCAGTCACCCCTCTGGTTGTAATGCTACATTTCATTGGAGAATTAATTCACTCACATTTTAACTATTTTCGCCATTAAAAGGGGTTTCTCATTCTAAATCAAGGATCAGTTTAATACACTACTAATAGACCATTACAGAAAAATCGAGTTAATACACAACTAACAAACCACTCCACCTAAAAAACCTTACAGTGGTTTTTAGTTGAGTATTGCCAGTTTTAATACATAACTTATAGACCACTTGACTCAATCACTTTTCATGGTGTATTGGTGATCTATTGGTGATGTATTAGTGATGTATTAGTGGTATATTAGATTTCTTTTTTACTTGGGTAGAGCTGATTAACTTTTCGGCGGCCATCTTCTTTTCTGGTGGCTGTTTTGAAGGCTTCGATAAATCTTGTCGTCACCATTTTAAGAAAACCACTCATTGGATTCTATTCAAATTCGCACACATGATAGAGGAAATCAAGTTCAGAGCTGATTAACTTTTGGGCAGCCTTATGTTTCTGGCGGTCATATTGAAGGTTTTTCGATGGTATTATCTCGTTTACGTCATGCCTCTTGTTTATATTTTTCCAGCACTGTGTTTTGCTGTTTGCTTGTGGGTAGTGACCATTATTGTGTTCCATAGCATCGTGATCTGGGGTCTAACATCAAGTAAGTTAACTAGAATATATTCCCCTTTCAAATCTAAAATCTCTATTAGAGTTGACAGAACCAGCACAATGGAACTCAATATGATGCTAACTGACGCTGCTGAGGTATGTAGTCTTCATTTAATGGTGGAATCAGGGTGAGAAGTTGATAATCTGTATGACATTCCCACCTCTTTCTTCTTTATACGAAATCAAATGATTGGAGTAATATTGCTGTAGAGTCAAATGTTTACTGTACATAGATCTGCACAACCCTGACATGCTCTTCTTGCTGTCAACATATTCATAGGTAAGATAGATTAAAGGGGACATGCCATTAAGAGGCCATTCTCGGACTTAGTCATTTTTTCAAAAGTGTGAAAATAAAAAACCTCATGAAAAGTTCTTGAAATATCCTGAATAACAAGTTGAATATATATATATTTAATGATGGCACAAGCAAAAGTCTGAAAATACACATGAAATGAGGGGTTTTGACAGATGCAAAAAATGGTAGATTTGTGATGAAGAAATAGAAGTTTTTGCAGTAACAACACAATTACCTCGAAGTTATCAGTTATGAGAGGCTGAGGACTAAACTTGCCATAATACTCAATCTCAGATTATCTGTAGTATCTAACTTAAGCCGGACAGCCACTCAAAATGTATATGGGGCCCATAAGATACATTTTTCTCAATTGAAGTCACTATTTCTGTTTTTAGCTTCAGAGGATAGGAAGTACATGAACATGCTAAGTTTACCTAGATCACATTAGCCTTACCACAAATATAAAGTATATAGGAATAGAGTTGATATGTGTGAGAACCGTAAACTTCCCATTTTATTGGGGATATGGACTTGTGATTCATGTGTATTTCTAACTTCTTCACATGTGCATGGATCTAAAGTTGTGGCAGTCATCTTGGATTTGTCATATATGTGGACATGGTTTTGGTTGTGCTGAATTTGTTTCAAAATAACATTTCTTGTATATATATACATTCGATAAGTGAGATAGGCATTTGAAATTAAGTAAATAGTATACTTGACATTTAATGCAGTAAACAGTAATACAATTAATTCTTTCGAATAAGTGAGTCGAGACAAAAAGTTGTTATTGTGTTAGTTTAACTGGGCATAAATTACACTCATTGGGCTTGGTTTTCTTAATTGGCTTGGATAAAATGTTGTTCTTTAAGGAGTATGGTTCAATACACAAGTTCACATTTATTCCATCCACTTGTAAAAATGAATCTCATATTATTTCATCTCGAATACGGAACACAAAAATATAATAAAAAACAAGTTTCTATTAATTGCAAAAGTTAGCTTCCATGTCACGACTGAGTTTGGGTTCCGCTTCTAGAGAAAAAAGATATTCCCTCTGGAAATATTGTATTGACCATTGCTATACACTCCATATTTAATCCTTCCTGTAAATAACATTGATATACATGTATATGACACCGAGGATCTGGGGGTTTGAGTAATGTGAGACATGAGTTGCCACTTTTTGAATCTCATATTCAATATTCTTTCTTTAAAACCTATCTAATATTTTTGGAGTGGTAATTCAATTATTTACCTATTTGTTATTCTTTATCCCATAGTTGGGCTCTATTCCGCTCTGTAATGTAACATTGAAAACATATTTATGATATTTTGCAAATGCATAGAAAAAGTGATATCTGTGGAATACGGCAAATATTTCACAGATATCACCTTTTGCCAGGGATTTGAAAACTACTACCAATATGATGTGTTTTGTTATATAGTGATTTCATGACATTACGGGGATGAATGAATAAATGGATGTTGTTTTGATATGTTTTGTTTAGTTTTATAGGTGAACTATGGGATAAATAGAACATCCTATGAATGTTCGTGATATCGTGTTAATCCACTCATTGATATCAATATCTGCGCTAATTGGCTAATTGGCTACTAACTTGGAAGGATATTGATATCAACTCGGAGATAAAGATAAAATCATTTAAAATCATATGATATCCTATACATATCCTTTACTGTGCCACAACTTTCTCGTATGTTATATTTTGGCACAGGCCATCATTAATTTTCCTTGAATTCATACTTTTGTTCCTCGTTTTAGAAATGAGAGGAAATCTTTGATTTTACTTGTATTTTAGTTGCTGAAATGTTGCCCTGTTATGTGATAAAAGGCAATAGTATCCACTACAGTCACAGTTGAAATGTACCCGTTGCTAGCCCAGAACCTACCAAAATAGCATTTGCATTTTGCCAATATTGCCCTATGTGCTTTTCCATGAAAATAGTTTTAATCGTATATTTTCTTCAGTATTTCATATATTACATTTTAATATATTTAAATTGGTTTATATTTATATATTATGTACTTAGACAGCAATAAATAAAGAATTTTTTGTAAAAACACCAAAAATGGTATATGATCTTTAAATGACTGTTGTGTGAACATCAAAGCTCAAAATTCGCTGAAATTGTAATTTTATAAAGCACAACTGATTTTTCTTCAATATGATATGCATTATTATCAGATATCTTTCGGGCCTAAAAAGGGCCCTTATTGACACCCGTCCTTTGAATTAATTACTGTGAAAACAAGCAACATGGATAAATGCTGTAAGAGATCTCTTTGTTACATATTTGCCAAGATTTTGATAAAATATACAAGAATGGAAAGTAAAATACAAATATTGTCATTAACAGACCCTGACTGTTTCATTTTAAGTACAATGCGAAGTTTACCTGACTTAAGCTGGCATTACAGTTACGATACAGGTACTCATGTACATGGTTTGTTTGATTCGGGACAATAAATATTGTGGCAGGAGTTATATTGATTTGAATAATTCTCCCCAGTATGGAATCAAGTTGCTGAAAAATAAATACTGGAAAGAATAGATTGGGCTGAGGATCTCAATAAGGTCAAATGGATGTAGCGGTTTACTTTACAAGATATGAATAACTGAACAGAAGATAAAAGAAGTTTAACCTTCTCTGATGATTCTATTTTCGAACTATGCATGCAGGTCCATTTAGAGTTGTTTATTGAACCTTGAAAAGTCATATTTAGACTGAGGATTGAAAGGTGTTCACGGCAATCTTCATCTCATCTGTATTACAACAGGCCAGAAGTGAATTTTCGAGTCGAGTAAATGGTGATAATGTTGTTTTTATGAACCAGGGAAGTCAAAACATTACAAATGGAAATCATTGTAAGCATTTGTAGATCATTAAGAAGCATTTGAAATCGAATCCACAGTAAAAGAAATCATTAAAATATTTCACACGGACCTCTGAGAAAACACTTCCGGTTTTATAATCCATAATTTATATTTATCAAAAAATATTTTTATGAATTTCTTCGATATCTGCTGAAATATGGTATACTTGATTGTTGATTGTTAAATTACAAAATAGTTAGGGAAAAGAATATGTAAAAGTCGTTTGATCATGTCCCAGAAACAATATTTTGTTATTTTTATCAAATAGAATTCCTCTAAGTGGCACTTTAGGTATGATATTAAACTTCGCATTGGTGTTAAAAAATTAATATATTTTGAACTTTGTAATGCAATATTTGATGATTAAAAAAAGTAAAATTTTATTTGAAAAATGGCGGAAAGGAGGAGGGAATGTAGCGCAACATATTTCAGACAGTCATATGTTGGATTTTGGCTATTTTCTGAGGACTTAAACAGGTGCATTTATTAGGTCAATGCATTACTTACAAGGAAAAGCACTCATAGAGATAATACAATAATTTCGATTTTGAGACAGGGAAAATGCAAACAACCCATCCCATCCATATTTTTTCTGAAATGTTGTCCTGATTTTCAACCCCTTCCACCCCTGCTTTTTTTAATTTTTGATGATCAATATTTTATGTTTTGACACACAATTATCCCCATTGGAGTAAGTAATTCCTTCGGGGTTTTTAAAGATATCCATTATGGATGACCAAAATTAGCCGAAAGCAATTAATCGCATGAGTTTTCCCTTTGGGAAAATAACATGGGAAATATTGTTTTCCATTTTATCAAAGAGGAATTACTCATTCCTTTAAAGGTTTTTACTATGTCTTAGAACGCAACATATTGATGCAACAAAAATTGAAAAGGCAAGGGTGGAAGGGTAATTGAAAATCAGAACAACATTTCAGAAAAAAACATGTGGGTGGGTTATTTGCATCTTCCCGGTCTCAAAGTCAAAATTATTTTATCATCTCTATGAGTGCTTTTCCTGGAGGTAATGCATTGGCCTAACATATGCACCTGTTTAAATCCTCAGGCCTTTAAATATCCCTGTTTCAAATATCCTTAACTTTTTATTGTAGTTATAACCAAGTTTGATGATGACAGGATATTTGGGATTATAGTTGGCCTTCAACTTGCTGTGTCTTTGCTGTTTACTCCAGTATGTGCCATTCCAGCATTGTGCTTCCTCAGTAAGTACACATTTTCTCATTTCTCTACAATTTTCCAAACAGTTTAATATGCATCATATGATATTGTTTATTACCATATTAGATATAGACATAGACATATATATAGGGTGTCTCAAAAAATGTACCCAAAAGTATATCAACAGCATAGACAAACCAATCAATATTTTCAGACACTTTTGCATGGTCTTGTAGATAAAAGATGAAAGTTTTTTCCCCTATACACAGTTTTTAATTCAGTTTTGCCTTTTTGATACTTTAACCCTTTACCTTTTACACCACATATTCAATGTAACCTCATATTTCGATGACAGTCTGCATCCTTACTAGTACATTGTTCATCACATTTGATATTTCTGGTAGAATCTTTTGATTTCTGTTCGGATGCTGGTCTTAAGTTGTTCTAGGTCTCTTAGCTTGGGTTTAGCATAAAAATGGTCCTTCAAATAGCCTCAGAGAAAAAACTATAGGCGGTCAAATATGGTGAATAGGGAGGCCTTCACAATGTCTTATAGCCCCCTTATACAGAGAGGTCAGAGGTTAAAGAAACTGCATTGGTTGGGATTCTAATGTAGCCTTTGTTGTGTGTATCAATTTGAGACCACTGTGTTTTCATTTGGATATCATTAGGTCTCCAGGCTAGCCTGCCTTACTCTGGAAGGTAACTTCTGAATCATTTGCCGATAATTGACCTGATTATCTGTGTTTGTTCTGCCATCGTCATCCTCAGACATCTTTCTCTGTGGCTATTTGAAGGAGTGTTTTAATGCTCATTCCAAGTAAAAAGATCTAGAACAACTTAAGGGCAACATCCAAAGAGAAATCCAAAACATTCCACTGGAATTATTATCAAATGTGATGAACAATGTAGCAGTAAGGATACAGGCTGTAATGAGGTTACATCGATTATGTGGTGTAAAAGGTAAAGGGTTAAAGCATCAAAAGACAAGACTGTAATAAAAATGGTGTATTGGGGAGAAAACTTTCATGTTTTGGCTACACGACCATGCAAAAAATGTCTGAAAATATTGATTGGTTTATCTGTGCTATTGATATAGTTTTGGGTACATTTTTTTGAGACACCCTGTATACATGTACAGTATACAATATTGTCATTGATTTAGAAAGGAGCATGTAGGTTATTGCAAACAATTTCAGAAGGTTATATCTTGGATTATGACTACTTTCTGACAATGAAGACAAGTTTATCTTTTAGATCAATTCATTATCTCAAAGAAAATTATGCACAGTTATAATAAAGTCAAACAAACTCGGAGATATTTAACTAGCAATCAACCCATCAACACACTTTTTCAAAGATGTTGACCCCATTTTCACCAAAAATGCAATCATTTTTTACAATGTTTAATGCATTACTATTCTTTATTTTGATATTTATTTAATTTTTTTTTTAATTTTTTTTTATTTATTTATTAGGATAAAACGCTTTTACAACAGCGGCACTACTAAAATTTAGTGTGCATCCAAAGTAGGTAGCGATCTGAGGCACTTCGATCAGGGTGTTGTCGGGACAATTTCTCTTGTGACTTAGGTTATGTATTTAGGTCTATCTCAACAGATTTTACTGGTCTTATGCGCCGCAAATGGTGCGAAAGATGTTAAAATTGCATTTTCGACCCTAAAATTCAGATTTCTTGGGGGTACATTATTATTTAGCTATAAAACAAAAACTAAACAACCAATGCTTCTTTCTTTTGGTGTTTCTGTTAAAAGTAATCATACTTGAAATGCATATGTAAAAAAATAGAAGAATTTTAACTTTATTTAAAAACAGCAACATTTTTTCACCCTAAAATCATAGAATTTTGGGGGGGTTGAGAGACATTGATTGGAATTGATTTTTTAATTTCTCAATCAATCTCAGTTTAATATTAATGGAACTTTCCTAAAAGTAGCACCAACATGTCCCCAAGACATTACTATAAAGAAAAACTCAAACTCTAACATGTTTTTTGCCTATATGGGTCAATTTACCTCTCCCCTCTTTTCCTTATAAAAGGGGTGTGGCCATTAATACATGTGGATTTAAACAGTAGCATGATGGCACATTAAATGAATACATGTACATATCATGTATTTTATCAAATATATTACCATAAAATATTTTCACTTAGGTGTATACATATAGTACATACCTGTGAATTATTTATAATACAACATTTTTTCTATGTAGGCTCGAGATATAAGAATATTGAAAATCTGAAGTTGAATATTATCTAATACACAGTTCACGACTCAGTCATAATATTAATTTTACTCATTGTATGAATTTCTGTCATCACAAATGTAGTTTTTATTCACCAGAATATATTTGATCCATAAAGCTTTGTATTTCATAAACTTCCTCTTCATTTTGATCTTCTAAAGTATCATCTAATACGATAACATCTACCAGGTCCTGGGGTAGAATTTTATCTTGATTTGACACCCATTGAAATCCGAATGGCCATCTTTCATCCTCCATCCATGTGACACGGGAGGGAATTGATGGGGAGGGGATGTTGGCAAGTTTCCATATGTGTGCTTGATAACTGGCCCTTGCCAGATGCTGCTGTAATGAATCTTTACATGGGGGTAGGAGGCTTATTGTTAGTGCCTTCATAGCTTGTTATCACACTTGGAGCAGATTTTGGTTGAAATTTGTTCTTGAATAAGGTATATCTCAGCTCATTTATATTTGAACACTTTTTGTTTCCATACATCTGGCAAGTAAACTTCTCAGCACATTTAGCAGTTTGATCACTAATGACCCCTCCAATGGTGCCGAAACCTTTTTGAAATTCTCATAAGTAATTTTAGGGGGGGGGGGGACACTTTCTCCCTTCTCACAAAGGCACTGAAGGAATCACATCCAGTGAATGAATGGAAGGCTGGTAAAGCATTACAAATTTACAAATGTCTGAACTGAGCGCATTTCCTACTTCCTTTACATTAAAGGTGCAACAAGGGACTGTAGAGAGATGAGAGAAAATTCAATTTTTTTTCTTTTTTCTGAGCTATCAGGTCAATATTTGGCTTAACATCTTCTTTGACATATCTATTTTCTTAAAATGTATGGATAAACTCTCAATTTAGAAGTGTAAATTCTGTTCAAAGCTTCTATAAAGGGAGTCCCACTTTTTAAGATTTTTAAGATTCACCACGTTTCAAGAGGAATATCAGCTGAAATAATGTTCATCAAGGGGGTTTCTTTGTAGATAAAAAAATATATGTTACTCTTGATGAAATATCCAAACTTAAATATATTTTGACACTGGTCAATGATCGTTGAATTACCCCCCTGCACTAATTGTTGCACCTTTAATAAGTCATATGTGGTCTGCACTACCAGTGTCAAAAATTAATGGAGTTTGAATAAGTTTGGAAAGTGCGCAAGAAGTACAAAAACATCGCTATCTGGGGATCTCACAACTATAGTTTTTTCTGTATTTTCAGGTTCATTTCATGTTAATTGCATGGAGTATAATTTTTGTATCTGCCTCTTTGTGGGAAGATTTCAGGCTTGATTCAACTGTATGTGTAGCAGTAGTTCTATCACTGGTTACCACTGTACAGATCTCACATGAATCTGTCTTTCTTTGAGTTTAGGAGCATTTTTATCTTTTTCCATTCTTCAAGGATCAACTGACTCAGCTGCATTTCATTCTCATCATTTAAAAGGAATTCCTTCCAATTGTTAGGAATTCTGGTAATAGGTCCTTTCATTATTAGCTTTTTGGAGACACGCCTGCGTATTCTTTCTGGTTCTTTAATTGAATCTTTCTTATGGGAAGCATCTGAAGGATCCTCTCTGCCAATAATCCAAATGTTTTGGGTCGCTCAGGAAGTATATGGAACAATGCTTTGCCATCATAGACTATAATTGTTTTTTTCTGGTTTGGGTCCATGTAATATCATATGTTTCCAGCTCATGTAATAATTTTGACTTTTCTGTTTTAACCAAGAGCCCATCAGGTGTTCCAAGAGCCCAGGGTATTGGACTCAGGGGATATTCTAATATTCGCTTTAGACTGATACTATGCTGCTCTGATAACATGACTAACTGGCCAAATGTATTGCGCTCAGCTCTAATCTCAATCAGTTTGTTTCCAGAGCTTTTCACCTTTTTGACTCCAGCATTGAATTCAGATGTTTTCAGTTTCATTCTTTTATGGGGTTATGAAAACTCTTTCCCTTCTGCACAAATTGGTCTTGAATAAATTGCTTAAAGGCTTGTGTGCCCTTGGATGCTGCATTTAAGAGATCATCTGCTAAATTAGAGGGTGTTGGCATTCCAGATGATATGCAGTATAAATGATCATTGTCCTCAATTTAGAATGGATTGAGAAAGCCATCAATTGAATCAATCAAATTAGTTAATAATAGAACATCAGACAGTAATAAGCCTTGAATAGCTTACTATTCTCCCTTATTGTTTTGCTACATGTTCCCTGCAAATGATAGATAGCAATTTATAATTGCAATTAGATAATCAGTTTATTAATTAAAGTTAAATATAAAGGTGTTTTGTATAAATTAAAACCTGTGTACAGTGAACATCTATAGAGCCACAAAAAAGATTTCAATACAGAAAGACAATTTGTATTGGAATCAAGGTATGTGCTGAAAATAGGGTGTTCATTTTACACAGGTGTTCACTAGAGAAAGGTGTTCACTAACCCAGGTCCCACTGTATTAGGCTTATGTCATTTCAAAGACATTCACTAGCTACAAGTAAAACAAGGCATTAACATGACAAAATGTCACCACCTAGTTGAAACAAGATAAAAAATACCTTTTTGACCTTGAGGAGGTCACTAAAGGTCAAATCTATTTTGACCTTTAGAATGTCATTTAATGATCAAATCTATATTCTAAATCTTAAGAAGGTCATTGAATGTCAAATCTCAAACATTAAGTCAGATTTGAACTTCTGATAACTTATAGATGATTTTGAAAAAATGGTTAATTTGAAGCAAGTTGAAAAAAGACTTTTTCTGACCTTGAAAAGGTCATTGAGGGTCAAATCTTAAATATAAAGTCAGATTTGAACATCTGAAAACACGTAGATGATTTTGAAAACAATTGAAGTCAGTCTATACAGTATTTGTTAATTATTTGAAATTGTAAGAATTTGTTACAGACACCAATAACACAGATGCGAGTAAGTAGTTACCAGTTCAACCACCAGGTGGCTCGTTCGGGTCAGATAGCATGGCGGGTATAGTAGAATGTTCCCTCTAACTTAAATTACATCTGTTTTAGTGGTTCAATTTTCATATAACCCTTATGTATCTAACTATTATGTAAATTAAAATATGTCCAGTAAAAGAAAATGTTATCTGTCCAATACAAGAAAAGATATTTCACTTTTTGTGATTTTGTAACATGGGGTCTATGGGGAATCAACCCGAACTAGAAGTCACATTTTCAAAAAAAATTAAATTTTCAAAGTTGATAAACAATTTTCGAAACCATATTTCTAGATGTACTTTTACATGTAGATTTCAAATATGACATCACTTTGAATTTTGAATATTTAATGACGTAAATCAAGATTATTTTTACTCGCATCTAGTCTATTGCCAAGCTCCAACCACAAACCGCCGACCACTGACCACTGTCAAAAAAGAACAGAGACCATAACGATATGTCACCACTTTTTGTTGGTGACATAAAAATGATAACATGATATGAACCATCCTAAGCAGGTGTCCAGAATCCGTACCTCCTTCTTCCCCCTGCTATTACCAATTTGGACGTGCCGATTTAACTGAATCACATGATCTAATTATGCACAATGATGTATACATGATTTCTGTCGCAGTGTTGCGACAGCCAATCAGATTGCGAGTTCTTAATTGGGGAAATGGTAACTGCTTATTGCTGGGGGTAAATTGACCCATATAGGCAAAAAACATGTTAGAGTTTGAGTTTTTTCTTTATGGTAATGTGTTGGGGACATGTTGGTGCTACTTTTAGGAAAGTTCCATTAATATTAAAATGAGATTGATTGAGAAATTAAAAAATCAGTTCCAATCAATGTCTCTCAACCCCTCTAAATTCTATGATTTTAGGGTGAAAAAATGTTGCTGTTTTTAAATAAAAGTTAAAATCCTTCAATTTTTTTACATATGCATTTCAAGTATGATTACTCTTAACAGAAACACCAAAAGAAAGAAGCATTGGTTGTTTAGTTTTTGTTTTATAGCTAAATAATAATGTACCCCCAAGAAATCTGAATTTTAGGGTCGAAAATGCAATTTTAACATCTTTCGCACCATTTGCGGCGCATAAGACCAGTAAAATCTGTTGAGATAGACCTAAATACTTAACCTAAGTCACAAGAGAAATTGTCCCGACAACACCCTGATCGAAGTGCCTCAGATCGCTACCTAAAGAGACATACATACATACAATAGGTTACAATAGGTTGAAATAGGTTAAAATCATTAAAAATACATTTCCTTTAAAAAGTCGTAAACACATTTCTCAAATTTATTTATTTGGTCCTGCCCCCATGTGCCCATGTAAAGTGAATCACCAATAATCCATTGTAGCTTATCATTAAGGCTCGCTGATAAGTATTCACCTACAAGGGCAACGTCACATGAAGAGATTAAATTGTTAATGAATAGGTTTCTTTTATCCTGGAGGACGGGGCAAAGGAACAGGCGATGGGACATAGAGTCATAAGAATTGGAGGGGCATAATTTACAAAAGCCATCACTTTTATTCCACCTTTTAAGGTCTGATTCTAATTTAAAGCAACCCGACCTAGCTAAGAATTTTTTCTTGCTCCTTGGAAGTTGAATGGTTTTTTTAGATACTCTTCTTCTTCTTAACATTTCTATAAAGGGATAGGGATGGCCAGTCGCAAATTGATGAAAACAATTCCTTAGTAGTAATTTCGTTGGAAATATTGAGAAAGGATGAGTACCATTCTTCAGAATTAACATTCAATTTATTATCGAGCCCATGGTGCACTAATATATTTGCTATGTTAGAAACATACTTCCAATTAGATTCTTTATTTATTGAATATGATTCCAAGAGGGCAGATAAAACCTTTGATACTAAGGTTTGTGAGTTTTTATTCTTTAGATAGCAGAAATAGTCAATTTGACGTTTTTGAAAGATCTTTTCAATTGGACGCCACCCCATATCACAGACAAGGGCTTCATAAGCTGGGGAACACTTAAGGCTAAGAATGGATAAACCAGCTTGGTATTGATACGACTTTAAATTTTTCTTCATTTCGCTTGTGTTTGGAAGGAGGACTCCAGCTCCATGCAATATTGAAGGAAGGAACATGTTATTATACATGGTGTTACCAAATTGAATTCGTTGGATATTACAATGTTTGTTGAGGGTTGAGGTTATATAACCTTTTAAACCAAGAATATTATTAATATGGTGCGAGTCTTTCAGTGTTTTGTCAAAATAAACGCCAAGGTACTTATATGTTTTTACTTCATTGAGGGAGAGCTCACCAAGCTTCCAAACTTTATGTTTGTTAACTTTTCCACCTATGATCATAACTTTAGACTTTTTTGAGCTGAAACTAAACCCCCATTTTTTACCAAATTCGTTTGTAATATCAAGCATTCTACAGAGATCAGATTCGCTGGTAGCTGTGAGGACGATGTCATCTGCAAAAAGCAATGCGGGTAGAGTTAGATCTTTGAAAGGGATACCCATATTATTTTCGATCAGGCTGTCAATCAAATCGGTCATAATTACAGTAAATAGAGTAGGTGAGAGTACACATCCCTGTTTTAGGCCAGATTCAACTTCGAAACATTCACTACCAAAATTACCAAATATAACTTTGTTTTTGACACATGCGTATAGATTTTTCAATACACGCCAGGCTTTGCCCTGGATTCCTTTCTTCCAAAGAGATATAAAGAGTTGTTCACGGTCAATAACGTCAAAGGCTTTCGATATATCGATGAAAGCTAGATAAGTCTTTTGATTTTTATCCCTACGGAGACTGCATATACCTTTAAGAGTGAAAATATTGTCTTCCAGTCGCCTACCTTTACGGAAGGCACCATGGTAGTCACCAAGCAGATTATTTTCTTCTAGGAAGGTCATTATTTCCGTTTCTAAAATGCTAGCATATAGTTTATACAGGTTGGACGTGATTGTGATGCCTCGGTAATTACCTAATTCTTTACGATCATTATCTTTATGAATGGGGTTAATGGTTCCTTCATACCAATCATCTGGGATAGTTTCCATAAGTTTGAAAAAGTCCCCGCCATTTTTCAAAAATTCATTGGGAATATGATCATTGCCGCTTGCTTTTCCATTTTTCAAGTTATTGATTTTCCTCAAAACTTCTGCTTCGGATATGATAAAATGGTTCAAACAATTTGGAGAAAATTTGGTTTCACTTTCAAGTTTATTTAGTTCATCAGACAGATTGGTCTTGACATAGTTGGGATTTCTACTTTTGGGTCCGACATTTGCCCAATATTTGCCAATCGTATGGGAAACTAGTTTGGGGTCGTCAATCGTAGAGTTGGGGTTAAATGGGTCAATGATTTCATTTGGGAATTTACTTTTAGCATTAAACATTTGGAGGGTTCGCCAAAAAGATCTAGATGATGAAGATTTACGTAGTGAATTTTTGGTAATAGTTTTGATATGATTCTTCACATGACGTTCCCTTATAAGGTCCTTTACTTTATTTTTTCGATCTAAGTAGGACTCCCATAATGTTAAAATAACATTTGGGTCAACAGATTTGACTTTACTCATATATCTATGAAGACGACACGCATCTTTACGACTTTTGATCAGGGCTTTCAATTCATCATCCCAAAAGTGGCGGAGTTTAGGGTTAATGAGGCTTCTACCAATAGTTGTATCTGCAACCTCAGTTAGAATAGTTTTCCAGCTTTTCCACGCTTCATTGACATTACTAAAATCATTTAGTGACCAATTTGAGAGTTTATCAGATAACATTTCACGGAAAGAAGTCCAATCTGTTGACTCATTGAAGTTCCACCTAAATGGCTTCTCTTGTTGGATGTTTACAGATTTAGGTTTAACTTCATTTGCATGTATTGTATATACAGTATCGAATAGTTCTTGAAAGAAAAACTTAATTGCTTTAAGATAAGGGTTCGCTATGTTATTTCTCTATTGAAAAAGCTCATGCTATGCATTGGTTTCAGTTCATTTTGGTCATCCAAATTCAGTATCTTTAAAGTCCCTGGAGCAATCAACTTTTCCTTTTAGGAAATCGAACATGTCTCAAAGCACATTCTTATTATGCATTCTACAATATAATAAAAGGTTGCATTTTTGATGAAAATTGGGTCAACATTTTTGAAAAAGTATGTTGATTGGTCCATTGTCCCTTCAATATCACTTAGGTCTGCTCCTTTGTATATAACTTGTATATAACTTGTATATACTACTGCTCCGTCAGAAAATTGCATTTCTGTGATCGCAGTGCTATTTCGCAACCCATTCACATAATTACCAATCTGGCACAAAAAACTCAGAAAACCCAAAATATTGAAGTTGACGCATTAAATCGCATAAATAAAATATTTCATTACCTTCTTAGATGATCATTTTGCAAATTTCAATTTTCTAATGATAAGTTCATCGTTTTTAATCCCATAATTCAAAATTTTGATGCGAAACACTTAGATTTTAAATCACAAAATTCACAATCTTATTTGCAAAATTTTGAAAAAATTTCTGAAGGTACAGATACAGGCTATCCCAGAAGTAATGATAATTATGCTCTTAAGAATTTTTTTGATAGGAAACAATATGAAATTAACTGAGATTAAAGATCAAAATGTAGGCTTCGTTTTGATATATCACAACACAGATGAGGAATTGCCATGCAGGGAGGTGGGCAGAGATGACAAATTAGAGCAGAGGTCTGTCGAAGTAAGCCCTCCCTAGCCCGGGCTATATTGATGAAAGACCTCGGGCATATATTCAATAATACAAACATAACTGCTTAATAAACCCTTGCTGCAAAGATTAGGTGGTGATATTTTGTCATGTTCATACCTGATTGTCTTGTTTTTACAAGGGAACATTCAATGTTGAAGGTGATTTGCCTAACCCCAATACACAGTAATAATCCTATTGCATTGATATAAAATGTTTTAGGTTGTTCAAAGGAGAAACGTTGCAAGACAATAGCTATAATTGCTGCAGGAATAATCCTTGGCTCTGTATTGTTGTCACCATTGCATTATCTTCTCTTCTGGTACTGCAAAGCTGGTAAGTCAGATTGACTCAAAGCCTCTGTAAATCTGATTCACATTGTCAGTTTCAGACTCTCAACCAATAAAGTATAAATTGCGAAGTCAACCAGAACTGGAGACTTTAATTTTGATAAATCCTGGTCAGGGTAGTGAAGTAGAAGGTGCCACTGAGCTTTAGATAAAGTTGGGGGAGGGAGGGGGGAGAAAAGTGGAATGCAAAAATTGTTAAATTTATCATATTATTCTGTTATTTCTATACATAATCTCACATTTTCTGCTATTTTTTCAAATCTTGTTATTAAGTAACTCAGAAATGTTTGGTGAAATAATACTGTTGGCTTTCCTGAAAGATGACTTAGTTAGCAGTTTTACAGGAAAAAGACAATGTTTGAAAAAATTAAAGGTTATTTGTTTGCAAATTGACTTTAATGGTTAAAATAGATTGAAATTTGTATTTATATATACAGGGTGTATACAGGGTGTATTTGGACATGTTTTCTCATCAGTAGTGTGAAAACTATTTCACTCTAACGATCGTTATAGCTGCTTAATAAGCAATATTCGAATTGGTTGTGACGTTATTGGCCCCCACGTGATCTCTCACTGGTCCCCACGTGGCCCATTTTGGTCCATTAGATCATGACGTCATAATGCCAAAATGTTTTGTTATTTGTTTACACAACAATCCTATGGTTGCCGTGACGTTGTGATTACTATGGAACCAATAAACCTAAGCTATATTTTGTATATGACGTTACTAATCACGTGGGGGCCAGTTTGATTTATCAGTTAGTTTTATTTCGTTATCTATGACCGTTAGCAGTTATCTAACATTTATTTTATAATGGCTATTGCAAGAACTCTACGGTGGGCTTACAATGGAGAAAACCACATTTTTGTAGCTGCAAGTTGAGAAAAGCTATTTCAGTTGTCCTTTAAGAGTAATACACAATTGATCATTATTTAAAAATATATAAGTATTATTGCTGATTTTGCAATATGCTAAAATAAATGTAACTCTTTTGGAGGTGCCAAAGTTCAAATTTCCCTTCATTTTCCACAATTTGGAAATCTGCAGTGATTAATTTTTTGGTTGCTCATGATCAATTTCAGCCTCTAAGGGGAGGCATCAAAAGTTCAATGTCGGATTGGAAACTAAATAAATCTAGTTTTGACTCTAACCCCCCTCCCCCAAAGGCTCCCAAAAACAAAATACCATGAAAGTTGATTGCTAAACACTATCTAGTTTTTGTTCTGAGTCAAAATTGCCAAAAATTTGAAATGTTGAAATTTGTCGGATAGCAAACTGAAATGGGTTTGAACCCCCTCCCCCCTAACTAGATTTATTTACTTTTCTATCCAACATCGAATTTTTGATGCCCCCTAACTCTCCATTAAAACAATGGTTTTTTCATTTCAATCAGGTGGTGTCATATTGTTAGAAAATGATTTACCTTTGAAATGATATATAACATATGGCATGGTTTAACATTATATCATATGATATTTATCCTTAAACTTGGGTATTTGTTTTTACCAGGTCATTCAATAAGTTCACAGAAAATGCCTCATTTCAAAGGTTTTATATACAGGGTGTGCCAAAAAATGTTGCAACTTTTTTAAAAGGCTAGAAAAGTATCATAACATTAATAGGGGCTCATATGGTAGCCAAAGGTGGGCCCGTCAGTGAGCAAATTTGAACCACATTATTTATCCAGGGAAACATGTCAGATTTAACGATTTGGAACTTTGACGCCCAAAAAGTGACCATTATGGATAGCTTTTCTAGGTTTTATACCCCCCGAGGTTATTTTCGAGGGGGTCTCAACTCTTTCTTAATAACTTTAAAAATATTAAAGATATGTGTCTGAAACTTGCAGGGTACCTTCCTGATGTCAACACATAGATGTATTGAAAGTTTAGGAGTATTTGGAATAACGGTTGCTATAGCAACCAAGAAAATGTGTTTCCAAACTGGCAATTTACAGCAATTTTGGCCTGTAGCAACCTGGTTGAAGTTAGATATTTTTTGTATTAATGAATTTTCACATTGTCAATTGGTTTCAAAAACACACTACAACTGTATTCTTTCATTTTATTGCAGATTAGAATTGACACCATTAGTATTAAAGGTCCATAATCGTACATGAATGAACCCACCCCCCAAAGTCTATAAAAAGTGGGCGTGGCACAAGACATGTACCAGTTTGTAATTCATAAGTTTAAACACCCAATAAATAATGTTGATATTTATGTAACCATCTTTCCAGTGGTAGTTGAAGAAGTTCTTTTAAAAAACTAGATATATTACCATGGAAACCATATATTTATGCCATAGCAACAGAACTATGGTAATGAAATAGCCAATAATTTGATCGAAGCCCTCGTGCATGTGGTCCCATATATACAAAATCAAATGTCCTGTATCTCTCAAAGATCTTAAAACCTTCCTGGGGTCAACACAGACCTGTATTGAAACTTTGGGATTATTTGGAGTAATGGTTGCTATAGCAACCAAGAAAATGTGTTTCCGAGCTGGACAATTTATGGCAATTTTGCCCCACTGCAACTTGGTTGAAGTTTGATATTTTTTCTAGTGATGAATTTTCACATTGATAATTGGTTTCAAAAACACACTACAACTGTATTCTTTCATTTTATTGCAGATTAGAATAACACCATTAATATGAAAGGTCCATAATCATACATGAATGAACCCCCCCCCCCAAGTCTATAAGAAGTGGGCGTGGCACCAGACATGTACCACTTTGTAATTCATGAGTATAAAAACCCAATAAATAATGTTGATATTTATGTTACCATGTTTCCAGTGGTAGTTGAAGAAGCTCTCCTAAAAATATAATCATATAATTAATATATACATATAATATCATATATAAATATATTATCATGGAAACCATACATTTATGTTGCCATAGAAACAACTTTGGTCTGTTAATGCAAGGCTTAATGAAATTATTCTTCATTTGACTATTCATTTGGCCATTTAGAGAAAACAACAAATGTATGAGTAAACTATATTGGCTGAATATATATCTTAGTAGTTTACATTCTTTGAAGTTCACATTTGTATGAGCTACTATTCTAGTATATGTGACACATCTCTATTCTAGAGTGATACTTTTACATTTGCTTGCAGAACGTGATATGTGATAGGCCCCAGAATGATGGCACTCAGAAGACTGCATATGATATCAAAAAATGAAGCTTGAAAGAGATAAGTAATACAGCATACTATGACCCTGTCATTTAGCCAACATATGAAGCTCTAAAGTTCTTAAACCAGTCTATTTCAGTTCTCCTCAGTCCTTTTTGAAAACTTCACCTATATAATTTTGTAGCTCATATGTGGGTTCTGACTCTTCCGGATCTGTCATAGCTGGCCTCATCACATCAACAATATCTTGTCGTAATATATTTGATGTGCACCAGTCTAGTTCTAGTACACAAGATTTCAACCCATTGTCTCTGGGAAATGAGAGTACAGGCTTGTGTTTCACACAAACTCTTCAATTACTGCCTGTGTTTCAGTTGTAATATTTGTAGATGACCCAATACATTAATTGAATGCATCTTGGTATTTCTGGCTATTGATTCATTGGCTTTGCTTTCACGGTTTCTCTGAGATCATCATTGAAGCTGGCATATATGCTAGTGGATCTCTTGAAGGTGTGCTAACTGGAAACCATTATAACAGATCAATCAGAGTGCCCAAAATCTTCCTGGAGTTGCTACAAAGGAATTTGTAAGACAAGTTTATCAGCAAGCTACCAATCCCCATGCTCTCACAAGAGGTTATTGTCATGTAATATCACGATTCATCCAAGCTAGCAGAGAATGAGTTTGACCTCCACTTACTCTGTTGAGCGTCTACAAGACCTATGTCCACTATTTTTCGCAATGGACCAGCCCAACTATGCTATATATCTAACAGCACAATATGTCATGCTTGCTAGCCTCAAGCATACAAACCTAGAGAAAGAAAGGCTATTGAGAGACCTTGGGTTTAGTGTTAATAAGTCCCAAGTACCTGCACTACATTTGCCAGTTGATCAAACCACTGAGCAGACTATCAATCAGAGTGAGAAATCTGAGGGGGTGGGTTATTGGATTTATCACCAATCCAAATGCCTACTACCATGCAAACATAGCAGGCTCTGAAGGTGTTTCAAAAGCAAGGGCCGCAATAGGTAACTTTTTAGACTCCTTTGAGACATATGCTATAATCAACTCTACTGTCTATCATCAGGAATGCGGCCTGTTCCAGATGTAGCTCAAGACCTACTGCATGTCAGATCCAGAGGCAAGGTGGAATTTGAAAAGATTTGTGAGTGACACCAAAAGTTTTCAAGATCCAGTGAAAAGAATAAAGATGAAGACATTTGTGACAATCGAGAAGGACATCCTGATAACATCTGACAAGTTTAGAGCTGAAAGGAATATTTTTTGACAGTAAGTTCTTATATCTCAAGAGAACAAGAAAGTTTTAGAGTATCCGCTTAGTCCAGTGTCATAGGTGCTAGGGTCTCCTGATGGTCTGCCAGCGAAGGCAGCAAAAGCAACACTCCTAAATGCTCTTGAGAATCTCCAACATCACCCTTCAAGACCAGCAAAAGATGAATCATTCTACATATATGATGGTAATGCTATCTATCACAGCTTAGTGCAGCGTCTATCCACCTTTGAAGAACTGGCAGAGCAAGTGTTTGACATGCTACCACTGAAGTCAGAGAGGGTAGATTTCTTAACTGACAGCTATCAAATACATAGATTCAATAAAAGAACCAGAGAGAATGAGAAAAGGAACATCAAAACCCTTCATGATCCAAGGACCAAATCCCTAAGAATTGGTAAGAATTTTTGAGCAACAGCCAAAACAAGACCCAACTAAACAGTCTTATCCTTCGCAAGTGGCAAGCAGATAAGTACTCAGCCAAGCTGAAGAACAGAAAAGTATGCTTTACATGTGCAAAATTCTCACTAGTGATGGTCTAAATGTCCGATCATATGTTGATAACAATCTACTGTCAACACAAGAAGAAGCAAACACCAAGATGAGTACATGTGAAGATGTTTTGATCAGTCAAAGAACATTATTGTACATTCCCCAGACACAGATTTTCTAGTCTTGATGATACACCATTCTCACAGGTTGTTATTGTGTTAGTGCATTTGTTCAACGAGGAAAAACCAGGCCCCCAACTCTGCTATTCAATAGCCAGAAATACCAAGATGCATTCAATTAATGTATTGGGTCATCTACAAATATTACAACTGAAACACAGGCTGTAATTGAAGAGTTTGTGTGTAACACAAGCCTGTACTCTCATCTCCCAGAGGCAATAGGTTGAAATCTTGTGTACTAGAACTAGACTGGTGCACATCAAATATATTACGACAAGATCTTGTTGATGTGATGAGGCCAGCTATGACAGATCATCAGGAAGAGTCAGAACCCACATATGATCTTCAAAATTATATAGGTGAAGTTTTCAAAAAGGACTAAGGAGGACTGAAATAGACTGGTTTAAGAACTTTACAGCTTCATCTGTTGGTTAAATGACAGGGTCATAGTATGCTGTATTACTTATCTCTTTTTCAAGCTTCATTTGATATCATATAAAGTCTTCTGAGTGCCATCACTCTGGGGCCTATCACATATCACCTTCTGCAAGCAAATGTAAAAGTATCACTATAGAATAGAGATGTGTCAGATATACTAGAATAATAGCTCATACAAATGTGAACTACAAAGAATGTAAACTACTAGGATATATATTCAGCCAATATAGTTTACTCATACATTTGTTGTTTTCTCTAAATGGCCAAATGAATAGTCAAATGAAGAATAATTTCATTAAGCATAATGTAACATAACATAAATGTATGGTTTCCATGATAATATATTTATATATGATATTATATGTATATATTTATTATATGATTATTATATTTTTAGGAGAGCTTCTTCAACTACCACTGGAAACATGGTAACATAAATATCAACATTATTTATTGGGTTTTTAATTTTATACTCATGAATTACAAAGTGGTACATGTCTGGTGCCACGCCCACTTCTTATAGACTTGGGGGGGGGGGGGTTCTTTCATGTATGATTATGGACCTTTCATACTAATGGTGTCATTCTATTCTGCAATAAAATGAAAGAATACATTTTGTGTGTTTTTGAAACCAATTATCAATGTGAAAATTCATCACTAGAAAAAATATCAAACTTCAACCAAGTTGCAATGGGGCAAAATTGCCATAAATTGTCCAGCTCGGAAAAACATTTTCTTGGTTGCTATAGCAACCATCACTCCAAATAATCCCAAAGTTTCAATACAGCTCTGTGTTGACCCCAGGAAGGTTTTAAGATCTTTGAGAGATACAGGACATTTGAATTTTGTATATATGGGACCACATGCACGAGGGCTTCGATCAAATTATTGGCTATTTCATTACCATAGTTCTGTTGCTATGGCAACATAAATATATGGTTTCCATGGTAATATATCTAGTTTTTTAAAAGAACTTCTTCAACTACCACTGGAAACAGGGTACCATAAATATCAACACTATTTATTGGGTGTTTAAACTTATGAATTACAAACTGGTACATGTCTTGTGCCACGCCCACTTTTTATAGACTTTGGGGGTGGGTTCATTCATGTACGATTATGGACCTTTAATACTAAAGGTGTCAATTCTAATCTGCAATAAAATGAAAGAATACAGTTGTAGTGTGTTTTTGAAACCAATTGACAATGTGAAAATTCATCAATACAAAAAATATCTAACTTCAACCAGGTTGCTACAGGCCAAAATTGCTGTAAATTGCCAGTTCGGAAACACATTTTCTTGGTTGCTATAGCAACCGTTATTCCAAATACTCCTAAACTTTCAATACATCTATGTGTTGACCCCAGGAAGGTACCCTGCAAGTTTCAGACACATATCTATAATATTTTTAAAGTTATTAAGAAAGAGTTGAGACCCCCTCGAAAATAACCTTGGGGGGTATAAAACCTAGAAAAGCTATCCATAATGGTCGCTTTTTGGGCGTCAAAGTTCCAAATCATTAAATCTGACATGTTTCCCGAGGTAAATAATGTGGTTCAAATTTGCTCACTGACGGGCCCACCTTTGGCTACCATATGAGCCCCTATAAGGTATTGGCATAAAATATTATTTACAGAAACTTAAGGATAGGCATATTTTAACATTCAAATACTAAACCTTAAATTGACTTGCAATTTGATTGCTCAGAAATATCTTGCTTTAGTTTCTGCGCGAGGTTCCATTTTTTCGTTCAGTTTCTTGCGCATGCGCATTCTTAAATAATGTTCACATGATCGCACTACTTGACCAATAGAAAATGTTTTAAATCGAGTCTTCAGCTAGCGGCCAATCGTAGGACTCGTACTGTACTGCTCGGAAATCGAGAATTGCCTCGTACTATTTCAATCAGAAATCAACTTCCGGGAAGGAAGCTTAGAAAGAAAATTTTATGTCTTTTAGAAATAGAATTTCCTTCAATTATTTAGTGGATTCTGATGAAATAAAGAGACTGAAGGTAAGATCATTATTAAATCATTCATCCAAACTTGATTTTGTGCATATGACTTGCACTGCGTCTACAAAACGCAATAAATTTTTATTTCCGGGTCCAAGGGATATATTTTGCGTGTATATATTGTAAGGACGGCATTATTGAAAACCATTAGTTAACATAATAAATGTGTTATTGTGGATCACATAAATCACATTTTCATAAGTCACATTTTCTAGGAAAAACGGTAAATCTCAGACACATGAACACTTGACCATTGATATTTAAAGATCTGACATGAAAATTTGAAGTCAGTTCTAGCTTTTGTATTTGAATGGTAAAATATGCCTATCCTTTTAGTTTCTGTAAATCATTGTTTTATGCCAATACTTAAATGTTATGATATTTTTCTAGCCTTTAAAAAAAGTTGCAAAATTTTTTGGCACACCCTGTATATATATTTTTGATTGAAAATTAAACTGATAAGTGGTCCTTTTGACAGGAGTACACCTCTTAACGATACCATATATAATACCCACACCCCCATATGCCATTGCCAATACACTGATTAAGTACACTGACCTTTCCAGGGGGAATATGTGGTAAAACATTTGTCAGCAGTTGTGAAGATGGCTGGGTTAAATATGAAACAAGTTGCTACTCTTTCATAAACAGCATCAATGACAGTAGCTTATCATTTGATGATGGTCAACAGAAATGCTCAAAAATGATCAAAGTTGATGAGGATGAGGTCAACCACGAGGGACATGCAAACACACCTTATTTAGCTTGCATTGATGATATATATGAAAATCATTTCATACAAAGCTATCTAAAGGATCATTATATAGAAGGAGGTACATGGCGTATTGGGGCCAAGTTTGATCAAGGAACTGACGCATACATTTGTGAGTCAACTCTATACAAAAGTGCTCCAATTGGCTACAGTAACATGGACAATACTCAGTTGGTAACTAAGGAGGACAAGAATCAATGCATGGTCATTACAAAGCTCTTACTTGGCTACAAATGGCAGAAACAAAACTGTGGTGTGAAACATGTGCCTCATATCTGTGAAGTGAATGGTAAGAAGCATATTTATTGAAAAAATCTAAACTCATCTTATGATAGGTTTAAATACAATTCTTGGTTCTCAGATTGTTTCTTATATTTTTATTATGATTGATTATGATTATCTTGTTTTATTTTATGGTGATTTTTTCAAACACTGAATTGCAATAAGCCAATAAGTGGGATTGTGGTTGTGCCATCTTTTTTCCATGAACATTTCATCCAAATTAAGTTTGGTAAGGATATAGCAAAGCCCTCAGTCCATCTGTCCATCACCATACAGGGAAGGAGAATGTTTCAACTGCAACAAAGTAAAAACATTCAACCCACACAAGCCTGGGGAACCTGCTTTTATAAATGATGTGGATTTTTAATGTACTTAATCATGACTTTCACATTAAGGGCAGAATCAGATCTAACAATGTAATAGTATAATCTTTGGATTGCCAGAGTTGTATGACATTTGATGAGTGTAAATGTTGTGTTTGGAGCATTTTACTATAGCCATTTTGTAGGAAATAAATCTAAAAATGCATATTAATCTATTGATTTAAAGTATGACCTAAATCAATTACAAACTTCGTATTTGCACATTTGATGACCATTTTTGTCATATTGTTCAATTATTAATTCCATCGAACAAAGTTCAGAAGGATATAATGAACGCCTCGGTCCATACGCACATGCGTCGGTCCAGGCGATAACTCCTATACCTTGGGCCGGATTTTGTTCATATTTTGTACACATGTGCCCAATGGGAATAGAAGTTTTGCTGATATCAGATTTTCAAATTGGCCACTCATGTAAAAATGTTTGCCATTTTAGTGTCGATTTTTCCAGTACTTTAGTACAATATATAAACTCTAATATCAGAATGTTTTGAATGTAATAAAGTTATATAGGACATTAATACATCTAAAAATGTATATATTTAATATAAGAAACATGTGACAGCCTTACATGCTATTTTACAATTTTGACTGCAACTTGAAAAGGTTATGGAGCGATTTTGTTCATATTTGATATGTGAATACTCATAAGCATGCATGGCACACGGTTTTATGACACTTTGGCTAGAAGGAGCAATATTGAAAATGGCCGTCATTTTTATAGACTAGAATCAGGGGGTTGAAAATATAATGACATCTTATATTTTGACGAGCAGGCAAGTCATGTTCACTAATTTAAAGGAAAAGGGTTCCTAAATTGATACTGAGATTTAACAAAACGAAATAGGTGTCAAAATATGTGTTTTTGGGTAAAAAATATGTTTTTTGCTGAATTTTTAAAAAAAATTAAAACATTTTTTTAGAAGTTTTATTTTAGTAAATACAGTCTGGTTGACAACGGAAAAGTGAAAATAAATCAGTTTTGATCGAATTTGGTGATTTTTGGGAGGTTTTAAAGATTTATCTTGTGGTTGTCATAGTAGTATAGTAGGAACAAGGGGTCCCCATGCACCCATAAGGTGTGAATAAGTTACATACATTTTTGTCATCCCTAGGGTGTCTATTTAATGAATTCATTTGTTAACATTGCCAACTAATGTCCCATAGTACTTTTATGGCGGCATTCAGTTACCATGGTTACGCATCTTTAGACATCTTACCTTGGTATCTTAAATCATTTGTAGCTCTGTCATTATTTGGTCTATAGAAATGATATTGGTACCAAATTGAACCTCGTTAAATTTTCAATAAATTTCTGATATTCAATAATGCAAATTATCTAATTTGCATAAATTATGACGTCATCAATCTATTTTTGGTTCAGAATTTCCAACTATAGCAACGTATCTATTAGAACTGAGGCCGTATGGCAAAATTTCTGAAAGGTTTTGTCCTTTATTCTATTAGTAGAAGGTATATGCAACATAAAAGTGAAAACACGTTCGAAATTGAATCAGTATTACGTAACTTTCGAGGCAGCTATCGTGAATGTCATTATTTGACAATAATATACATACATCTTACCTTGGAGTCTTGAATCAATGTAGCTTCGCCATTATTTGGTCTATAGAGATGCTATTGGTATCTGATTAAACCTTATTAAAATTTACTATATGGTTACAATATTCAGTTATGCAAATTAGCTAATTTGCATTAATTGTGACGTCATCAATCCATTTTTGGTTCAGAATATCCTAGTATAGCAACATATCTATTAGAACTGAGGCCGTATGACAGAATGTGTGCAAAGTTTTGTCCCTTATTTGATGAGTGAAAGATATAAGCAACATTAAAGAGACAACAAATCTTCAAAATTGGATCAGAATTAACAAAATTATCCAGCTTTGGACGCAGCTACTGTGAACGTCATTGTTTGACAATTATAAAAAGAATATTAAATTAACAAAAAAAGTAACAACCATAGTTGTTTCAATCTTATTGAGTAAAAATGTGCATGTATTGAACTGAACTAATAAGTATGTGGAAAGGTTACATGTATTTTGACTATCATTCACAGGGGTCAAAACGGTTATCTCGACCCTGTATATTAAAGATCCAATTTTATAATTTACCATGCACTTTCAATGATTCATATAAATAGTATACATATAGTCTGATTTTCATCATATTCTTGATTCTTAAAGAATCTGAAGTATATAGCATGATTAGAAGTGAAGATGATTCATCATATGGTTTATGTAATATTTCTAACATTTCAGATGCTATGGTAACATCACTTGATAATGAGGTTTTTACATTTCACGTTCTTAATGAGTTAAAAGAAAGTTATTCTCCCTTTGCTTTAGAGATAAATAGATAAATGAATTTGTTTAAAAAAATTATAACTTAATTTAACCCTCTCCTGACAGCCCCCATATTTGAAGATTTTGGTGAAACCTGGCAAAATACATTAATTATTAGGTTCCAGAAGCCCCCAGAAGCTATATGATGGCCCCCAGTGGCCCCAAGAATCTATACAGGGGCCCCAAGTGGCCCCAAGAAGGTATACGATGGCCCCCAGAAGCTATACAAGGGCCCACAGAAACTATACTGTGGTCTCCAGAAGCTATATGGTGGCCCCCAATGGCCCTCAGAAGCTATATGATGGCCCCCAGAAGCTAATTAGTGGCCCCCAGGAGCTATATGGTGGCACCCAGAAGCTAACAGGGAACCCCAGTGGCCCCAAGAAGCTATACGATGGCCCCCAGAAGCTATACAGTGGCCCCCAGAAGCTATACAGCAACCCCCAGAAGCTACACGATGGCCCCCAATGGCTCCCAGAAGCTATACAGGGCCCCCAGTAGCCCCTAGAAGCTATACGGTGGCCCCCAAAGCTATATGGTGGCCCATTGGGGGACACTGTATAGCTTCGAGGCCATCGTATAGCTTATGGGGGCTATCGTATAGTTTCTGCGGGCCCTTGCATAGCTTCTGGGGGCCATCTTATAGCTTCTGGGAGCCACTGGGGGCCCCTGTATAGCTTTTGAGGGCTACAGTACAGTTTCTGCAGGCCCTTGCATAGCTTCTGGGGGCCATCGTATAGCTTCTGGGAGCCACTGTGAGCCCCTGTATAGCTTCTGGGGGCCACTATATAGCTTTCAGGGCCACTGAGGGCCACCGTATAGCTTCTAGGGGCTACTGGGGGGGGCCCTTTATAGCTTCTGGGAGCCATTGGGGGCCACCATATAGATTCTGGGGGCCATTGTGTAGCTTCTGGGAACCACCATGTAGCTCCTGAGGGTCACTATTTAGCTTCTGGGGGCCATCATATGGCCTATGAGGGCCACTGGGGGCCATCGTATAGCTTCTAGGGGCTACTGGGGGCCCTTCACATCTTCTGGGAGCTATTGGGGGCCATCATTTTGATTCTTGGGGCCATCATGTAGCTTTTTGGGGCTCCTGTATAGCTTCTGGGGGCCATCGTTTAGCTTCTTGGGGCCACTGGGGTCCCCTGTATAGCTTCTGGGAGCCACCGTATAGCTCCTGGGGGCCAGTAATTAGCTTCTGGAGGCCATCATATAGCTTCCGAGGGCCACTGGGGGCCACCATATAGCTTCTGGAGACCATAGTATAGTTTCTGGGGGCCCTTGTATAGCTTCTGGGGGCCATAGTATAGCTTCTGGGGGCCCCCGTGTAGCTTCTGGGGGCCACCGCATAGCTTTTTGGGGCCACTGGGGGCCCCTGTATAGCTTCTGGGCGCCATCGTATAGCTCCTGGGGGCCACAGGGTTTCCTGTATAGGTTCTGGGAGCCACCGTATAGCTCCTGGGGGCCACTATTCAGCTTCTGGGGCCAACATATAGCTTCTGGGGAGCACAGTATAGCTTCTGGGGGCCACTTGGGGCCCCTGTATAGATTCTTGGGGCCACTGGGGGCCATCATATAGCTTCTGGGGGCATCAGGAACCTAGTAATTAATGTAAATTGCCAGGTTTCACTAAAATCTTCAAATATGGGGGCTGTCAGGGGGGGTTAAATTAATTAAGTTATAATTTTTCTTAACAAATTGATGCGACTATTTATCTCTAAAGCAGAGGGAGAATAACTTCCTTTTAACTCATTAAGAACGTGAAATGTAAAAACCTCATTATCAAGTGATGTTACCATAGCATCTGAAATGTTAGAAATATTACATAAACCATATGATGAATCATCTTCACTTCTAATCATGCTATATACTTCAGATTCTTTAAGAATCAAGAATATGATGAAAATCAGACTATATGTATACTATTTATATGAATCATTGAAAGTGCATGGTAAATTATAAGATTGGATCTTTAATATACAGGGTCGAGATAATCGTTTTGACCCCTGTGAATGATAGTCAAAATGCATGTAACCTTTCCACATACTTATTAGTTCAGTTCAATACATGCACATTTTTACTCAATAAGATTGAAACAACTATGGTTGTTACTTTTTTTGTTAATTTAATGTTCTTTTTATAATTATCAAACAATGACGTTCACAGTAGCTGCCTCCAAAGCTGGATAATTTTGTTAATTCTGATCCAATTTTGAAGATTTGTTGTCTCTTTAATGTTGCTTATATCTTCCACTCATCAAATAAGGGACAAAACTATGCACACATGCACACATCCTGTCACACGGCCTCAGTTCTAATAGATATGTTACTATACTAGGATATTCTGAACAAAAAATGGATTGATGACGTCACAATTCATGCAAATTAGCTAATTTGCATAACTGAATATTGTAACCATATAGTAAATTTAATAAGGTCTAATCAGATACCAATAGCATCTCTATAGACTAAATAATGGCGAAGCTACATTGATTCAAGACTCAAAGGTAAGATGTATGTATATTATTGTCAAATAATGACATTCACGATAGCTGCCTCGAAAGTTACATAACTTTCGTAATACTGATTCAATTTTGGATCTGTTTTCACTTTTATGTTGCTTATACCTCCTACTAATAGAATAAAGGACAAAACCTTTCAGAAATTTTGCCACACGGCCTCAGTTCTAATAGATACTTTGCTATAGTTGGAAATTCTGAACCAAAAATAGATTGATGACGTCATAATTTATGCAAATTAGATAATTTGCACAATTGAATATCAGAAATTTATTGGAAATTTAACGAGGTTTAATTTGGTACCACTATCATTTCTATAGACCAAATAATGACAGAGCTACAAATGATTTAAGATACCAAGGTAAGATGTCTAAAGATGCGTAACCATGGTAACTGAATGCCGCCATAAAAGTACTATGGGACATTAGTTGGCAATGTTAACAAATGAATTCATTAAATAGACACCATAGGGATGACAAAAATGTATGTAACTTATTCACACCTTATGGGTGCATGGGAACCCCTTGTTCCTACTATACTATAGTGAAATGAATGTAGACTAGAATCAGTGCATTGAATATAATGACCTCTTTTTGACAAGCAGGCAAGTTATGTTAACTAATTGAATGGTAAATGATTTCTCAATTGATACTGAGATTTAACAAGAAAAAATAGGTGTCAAAATGTGTTTTGGGTTAAATATGTGTTTTTCGGAGAATTTTTTTTTTAAATTAAAAAAAAATTAGAAATTTTATTTCAGTAAATATAGTCTGGTTGACTATGGAAACATGAAAATAAATCAGTTTTGATCGATTTTGGTGATTTTGGGGAGGTTTAAGAGATTTCTCTTGTGGTTGGCATATAGTGAAATGAATGTAGACTAGAATCAGTGCATTGAATATAATGACCTCTTTTTGACAAGCAGGCAAGTTATGTTAACTAATTGAATGGTAAATGATTTGTTAATTGATACTGAGAGTTAACAAGAAGAAATAGGTGTCATAATGTGTTTTGGGGTAAAAATGTTTTTTTGCAGAAAAAAATTAAACATTAATTTTTTTAGAAATTTTATTTTAGTAAAAACAGTCTGGCTACAGAGTATAAAAAGTGAAAATAAACCATTTTTGATCGATTTTGGGAAGCTTTTAGCGATTTCTCTTGTGGTTGGCATAATATGTATAGTGGAATAAATAGTCAATTACCAATTCTTTTGCATTACTAATAGAGACAATATTTAGGTTTACTACTCAAATTAGCATTTCACCAAGAAAACAATATATTCTAATTCAATTTTATTCCGTACTACATTCTGTCATATTCCTTCAGTTATATTATTCACACTTTCGTAAAAGTAAAGAAAATTAACCAAAAAGCATACTTTAATATATTCAAAACCTTTGCAAACACAATGACCAGTTTACTAAATAACACTATAAAATTGACATTGATACATACAATGTTATATATGGAAACATATTTTCAATTTTCAGTATCATCACCACAGGCTGTCATCAGCCATTTTGAACATTGGGGTATACCAGGTCGTTTTTACAAGTTTCAATGTTCCATACAATTTATTACTAAAATGAAAAGCAGATTAAATGAACCAGCACAAATAATGACAATGTAAATCATGTTCCTGGTAGAAATTCGTCTCACACCTTTTATGATCGAATATGATGTTACTGCAGAAGGCATGACCATTAGCTAATACATGTACATAGTATCTTTCTCTCACAGCTGACAACTAAGAACATGTTCATCTTTAGCATGAGCAGAAGATCATTCACTTGTGAGAGAATGCTGTATGCCAAATAGATACTGATGTTGTATCACGTTTGAATTTTGAAAAAATTGTCTCGATGATCTTTGCATTTAATTGACATTAGGTGATACCAATTCCAATGATGGATATTGTTGGTACAATCGAGAATTATATTATACTGGTTGTTGTACACTATACTTGTATGTCAGAAATGTATTGTGCCATTTTAACTTTTGTAGCGTTGTACCTTCCCCATTGTTGAAAATATATCATATGATTTATCAATTATCTGTAGAGGTCCTGTTTGGATGTTGCGCCTCAATTGTATTTTCAAGGTTCTTTGTATTGTGTTCAACTGTTTCTTTTAAACTTTTTATAACGTTTGTCCATCTGGATTTAGTACAGAAACTGCATACTGTTTTCTGTGTGATAGACCCCACTGTCTGAACCATTGACTAACACGTCTATTTTGATAGGGAGATGATTGTGAGTGGTGATTATTGATTCTAGACCGTACTAGTTCAATAAAGTCAATCAAACCAGAAAAAGTACAATTATCGTAACACTAGATTGGCTGGCAGAGCTCCAACCTGGCACAATGACAAGTTGACCACAACTATTTATGTGGTGATCAACACTGATTGTATTGTTTGAACTAGTTAAGGGATGGAGAATATTATTTTAATTAATTGTCTAATTAGTGCCTTTTGACACCTCGTCCACCATGTTAAATCTCATAAATCTTTTGTTATATATAAGGGAGTATTTTGATATAGGTCTCTTGCCTGCTCGTTAAAATATAAGTACTTTCACTTTCTAGAGGCTTTTATCATCATATGATTCTAGTCTATTACTTGTTTTTATGTTTTTTTATTTTAACTCAAAAAGTAATAGAGCGATATTGCTCATATTTGATATGTAAATACGAACCCGGCATCGTCTTTTTATTATTAGCTCACATGGTGAGCTTTTGCAATCACTCACTTGTCCGTCTGTCTGTCTGTCTGTCTGTCCGTCCGTCAACAATAGTGGCACGTTTTAAAACCTCTGTCGATAGGATTCCTGTTTTAAGTTATTTCTATTCAACATCAATACAGAAAACTCCCCTATGACTCCTGGTTCAAAAGCTCGCCTAATTTCAAAATGGCCACCATTTTTGTCTCGCGAAATTCACTTTTGACCCATTTCCTAGCTTTACAAATAATTTCAGGTGTCCTACATTGTAAAAATCCATGTCAATGTAAAACTATGGCTGGTTTCGATCCCTATTTCTCAACCATTAATGCCATAGCCAGGATCCACCTCAAAAGATGCCAAGTGAAAATATTGTGAGTTCAGCGCCAATGTCTTAAACAATTCCTAATAACATTGATTTGTCCATCTGACTCGGGAAATCCACTTTTCCGTCAACAACAGTGGCACGTTTTAAAACGCCATTTTAAAACGCCATTTTAGTTAACATTGATTTGTCCATCTGTCTCGCAAAATCCACTTTTGGACCATTTGCCTTAAACCCTCTGTCGATAGGATTCTCGTTTTAAGTTAATTTTGTTCAACATCAATACAAAAAATTCTCCTATGGCTCTTGGTTAAAAAGCTCACCTAATTTCAAAATGGTCTCCATTCTTGTTGCGAAATCCACTTTTCCGTCAACAACAGTGGCACGTTTTAAAACCTCTGTCGATAGGATTCCTGTTTTAAGTTATTTCTGTTCAACATCAATACAGAAAACTCCCCTATGACTCCTGGTTCAAAAGCTCGCCTATTTTTAAAATGGCCACCATTTTAGTCTCGTGAAATTCACTTTTGACCCATTTCCTAGCTTTACAAATAATTTCAAGTGTCCTACATTGTAAAAATCCATGTCAATATAAAGAGTAGATGTATGAAATAATTTTGTTATGAAAAATCAGCAAAAAATTATATCCATTTTTTTATTTTCAGCCATTTTAGTTAACATTGATTTGTCCATCTGTCTCGCAAAATCCACTTTTGGACCATTTGCCTTAAACCCTCTGTCGATAGGATTTTGTTTAAAGATAATTTTGTTCAACATCAATACAAAAAACTCTCCTTAATGACTCTTGGTTAAAAAGCTCGCCTATTTTCAAATAGGCAAAATATTATATCCCTTTTTTTCAGCCATTTTAGTTAACATTGATTTGTCCATCTGTCTCGCGAAATCCTCTTTTGGACCATTTGCCTCTGTTGATAGGATTCCAGTTTCAAGTTATTTTTGTTCAACATCAATACAAAAAACTCCCCTATGACTCCTGGTTCAAAAGGTTGCCTATTTTCAAAATGGTTGCCATTTTTGTCTCGCAAAATTCAATTTTGGCCAACTTCCTAGCTTTACAAATAATTTCAGGTGACCTGAATTGCAAAAGGCCATGTCACTGTAAAAAGTAGTTGTATGAAATAATTTTGTTACAAATAATTGGCAAAAAAATTATATCTGTTTTTTTTCAGCCATTTTACTTAACATCGATTTGTCCATCTGTCTCTTGGTCAGTCCAAAAAGTGGCAAGTGGCTTGAAATAATTTTGTTGCAAAAAATCAGCAAAAAATTATATTGTTTTTTCTGTCATTTTAGCCATCTTTCACTTTTGAGCAACACCGTGTGAGCCCAGTACCCACGGTACTATTTTATTTTTTAAGTTAATGGTTGTGCTTTGATTTTACGCTTAAAAAACGTTTATATCTACGTCAAAGTTATATTTAAGCATTTATTATCTCTTCAGTCGTATGAAAATTGAAAAATAATTTATGTTCACATATTGCGTTTTGGAGAGAGGTATAGGTTTAAAGTAAAATATTTTTCTAGAAATAACTAAACAGTCAATCTTTCTAATTTTCATATATTTATTAGTTATACATGTACATCAGTATATCTTTTGCCTAGATTTTTTCAAGAAAATCTGAATTGTAGACAAAAAGACGTCAACAATGAACTTCTACCTTAACATTGTAATCTTCATTTTATGACTAATACACTTCATTTTGACTATGGGGGTATTTGACCCACAATTTAACCCTTCCTTTTCTAGCAAAAATTGTACAATCTCCTCCATGTATTTTGTACATTTAGCAGCTGTGTTAATTATCTCTTATAATTTATTACTTATTTTGGAACAAATTTAATGACCAGCTACAATTTCATTTCAGATAGCATTCATATCCAGGTGATATTTATAAGCATATTCATTTTATTAAACACATGTTATTTGTTATTTCCAGCTGCATGCAACTATTTTGGATGTAGTGTGATGTTAGCACTTGGAGTGCTCATAGTACCATATACCTTGCTTTTCTTTCTTGTCATGATATGTGAGTATAACTTTGAAATAAAGGGTATTTCTTAATAAACAGGGTAGACCAAAAAACAATACACAAGTTTAAAGATGAATATTACATGTATATGATATATGATGAAGCATATGTCATGTATTATATATCATTTTGAAGATAAATCATTTCCTAACAATATGACACTATCTGATTGGAAAACCCTTCTTTTCTTGTGGTGTTAGAGGTTACAATCTACACCAAGGTTGTCATGGGTGAAAAATTGCCCAATCAGCCAAATTAAACAGGGCTTGATTCACAGTGAATAATAAGATGGTCATTTGGACTTTCCACAACGAAACTGTCAGCTCTTCAAGAGTGTGATTTTGTTCACCCTGTCTCTTGCTGTTATCCCATCGAACAAGGTTCGGAGGGATATAGGGAACGCCAAAATGGCCACTCATTTAAAAATGGTGGCCATTTTAGTGCCGATTTTACAGTAGTTTAGGAACAATATGTAAAACTGTTATAGCAATACGTTTTAAATGTAAAAAAATTATATAGGACATTAATAAAGCTAGAAATGTAGATATTACAGAAGCACATGGCAGCCATCTTAAAAAATTGCGGCCTTTACTCATTATTTTATGATTTTTGCTGTAACTCAAAAAGTAGTGGAGCGATTTTCATATTTGGTATGTGAATGCTATAAGCATGGCACACTGTCTAATGATACTTTTTTTCGAAATTTGAAAAATGGCTGCCATTTTTTGCCAAATACTTTGTTTGTAAAAATGCCAGCCATGGCTGTTCGATGGAATTTTTACACTTTGGTGTTGCTGTTGTCTAGTTTATTTTGGTAATAACTTGACAAATATTTACTTATTTCAGTTTATCGAGGCGAAACAGTGAGAAAAAGACTAGAAGAGCGAACAGGTAGATTTTGTACATGTACTTTTAACTGAAGGATTAACATTAAAGATTAAATGATTATTCCAATCATATGAAATACTGCTTCTGAACCATGTTTATATTAGAATGGGATTCATTAAATTGCAGCTGCTTCCATTAATAAAGTTGAAATGTAGTGGACATTGTTTAATAAATACTTAGAAGTATGTTTCTTTGTATGTAGCATGTGTTAATATCTGCTAACGTAGGTTATGATTGCTGGTGCCCATATAATTTGAAAAGATATAGACTAACACAGCCTAATGTTCAAAGCATAGGACTAGCATTACTCATCTGTCAAATCCCAATTTAGATCGGGAGAAATCCCAATTTTTTATCGCTCATTCCAATTTTTTTTTAAATCCCAATTTTTATCCTGATTTGAAGAAAATATCCCAATTCTTTCGTAGAATATCCAGATTTCAAGAAAATATTTGGATTTTTTCATATGATATCCAGATTTTTTTTATAAATTATCCAGATTATGTGTTCATTAACTCCCACTTTGTTAACAAGATATCCCGATTTTTCAGTAAAAACTCCCCATTTTTGTTTTTTCCCCTCCCCATAAATGAGATGCCCTCGCAAAAAATTAAAGTATACAATAGGTTTTGTGATAAAACAAAATACAGTAGCTACACAAACAATATTCACTCGTAAAGCTCTTTCATCTTCTCTTAACTAAAGTATTTTAGACCTGAAATAAATCGAACGTTCTGGGCTTGTGAAATTCCAATCAATTACTCAGATGCGAGTAGGTAGTTACCAGTTTCGCCACCAGGTGGCTGATTTGGTGGAATTAGCATGACAGGGTCTTACAAAATTCCCTTAAACCTGAATATGCATCAGTTTTAGTGGTTCACTTTTCATATTACCCTTATTTATCTGATAGTTATTCAAATTAAAATATGTCCAGTAAAAGAAAATATTATCTGCCCGACACAAAAAAAAGATATTTCATTTTTTTGTGGTTTTACAACATGGGGTCTATGGGGAATCTCCCCGACCCAGAAGTCACATTTTCAAAGAAAATTAAATTTTCAAAGTTGATAAACTCTTTTCAAAACCACATTTCTAAATTTAATTTTACATGTGGATTCCAAATATGACACCAGTTTGACCAAATTGTGAGTTTTTAATGATGTAAATCAAGATTATTTCTACTCGCATCTGGGATATTGAAACGCATATAGGAGAAAGTTGGAATGTTGTTAAAACAAGAAACAAATAGGTATTTGAAACAAGAATTTAATTAAATCAATCATTTTGGGATTGAGATATTCAATACAAAGCATCAAACGCGTACACTTCATGTAACACAAACATGTATCCAATGTGATTTGCTTTATCAGAAAAATAATTGATTATGTGAGGACTACTGTAGATGGAGACTACATAATTATTTCTGATATTTAAGTAATACAAGTAATGTGCTGTGAGGTCTTAATGGATACAGAAAACCATGATTAAAGTTTGCTTAAATTGCATGAACATAACATCAAGTTGTGAGGGTGTATTCACATTAATTATGGTGTGTTACTTGGTTTAATGCATATGATATCTCATATTATAAACAAAGATAGTAAAAAGCCCCAAATGCAATTTGAAAAGGCATTTATCAAATTACTTATGTAAACCCCGATTTTCTCCAGATTATTTTTAGCAATCCCGATTTTCTTCTGATTTATTTTTATTAGTTATCTTGATTTTCTCCCGATTTCTTTAGAATTGTTGATATAGTTTTTGTACCCCCTGTTTTTCTCCCGATTTCTTTCTAGAAATCCCAATTTTCTCCCGATTTCTTCATAGAAATCCAGATTTTTCAGGAAAAATCCCAGTTTTCTCTCCAATTTCTCTTAAAAAAATCCTGACTTCTGATTTAAAAAAAAAATATGCAGATTATTATTTATTTTTTTACTTGTCAGGTTTTCCATTACAATCCTTTAATGGCAAAAACACAGTTTGTATAATTATTAATACCTGATCCAGTTTCTTGTTGAAATAATTCATGATTCTTAACATCCAGGTGATAGGGGGGCACCACAACCGCCAGCTGACTTCAATAATCCTATAGCAAGAACCCGTACATCAGCAGAGCACCCTGGTGAGGGTCCTGCCATTATCAATTCAGAGACCTATATCTGAACTTATGAGGTATAATGGCTTCAAAGAGATCTGTTATGGACTGAAAAGTCACTTGGTAGCAATGGATACAATATTGAATATGAACTTAAAAAGGAATATCACGGGCTGTCATCGAAAAATTTGTCCAGCTTGGGGGAGCATGTTATTTTTCGTAAAACCACAAAACTGCACAAAATATTTTTTTACCTCTTTATGTTTCGTTATACTAAAGAACTCATAAAGCGAGTTGCTTAAACAGATCCGTTTTCGTAAACTTTGTATCGACTTCGATACATTTTTGTTTTTCCGTGATTTCACGAGATGTAAGCAGAATCACCACTACCTTTTTGCACAATAGTGTGTCAGAGTCTTATGTTTCAGAAAATCCAAGCTTTTGGGAACATTTTTTCCGTAAGACTGTAAAATTATCAATATACTCCCTCTAGGTAGTGAGGTAGCACCGAAAAATGTACCCGCTTCTGAACAAATTGAAATTACTTTTTTCTTATGTATTTTTATGTGATACTTCAGAAAATTTTAGTCTGACGCGCCGTATCCGGGGCGAAAGTTGTCAAAATTGGGTTTTTGACCCTCAAAAGGAAAATTACAGGGGGTACATTATCATCATTGAATAATTCATTCAGTTAGTCTTCAATCATCATATTGATTTTATTGAGAGTTGATGAGATCATTTTAAGGTAGTATGCAAAGTTTCAATGGTCTGTCACTCGTGGTTACCATGGAAACCACAATTTTTGCTGAGAAAATCCTTAATTTTGGTAACACCGGTACCTGTACATAGTATAGAATGTGGATTATTTTTCAAATCAACAGATATCAGAACATTTTAGCACTCTAAAAATCACCAGGGCTGTCCAAACATTTGTTTAAAGAGAAAGAATATTGCAATTTATATGACTGGTAAGTGTCAAAGACCATACAATTACATAAGTGGTCAAAAGTGGGCGTCGCCCTCATAATATTAGTTGATTGCCATTCTCTATAAATACAGAGTTTTACTTGACTTTTGAGATACATTTATATTGAATTTATTTGGTTATACTTAATATCAAGCATTTTTACATCTAAGTGTTATAGTTATTGCATGGGGATACAGGGGGGAGGGGGGTAGTAACAGAATTGGGAGGGGGCAGAGCTTAAGTGTAAATCTCATCTACATGGTTCTAGATTTCATAGGGTACAGCTTCTGGGTCGTATTATATTCATCTCAATATATAAGATATTAGAATTTACATCGTTGGTAAGTGTCAAAGACCATAGAATTACACATGTGATCAAAAGTGGGCGTCGCCCTAATCATTGTATATGGTTCATTCTCTATAAATACAGAGTTTAACTTGACTTTTGAAGTACATTTACTTAAAAACATCTTTGATTTATAGTTAATGTCAAGCATTTCTGGTAAGTTTTATATGTACATCTAATTGTAATATTTATTGTCTCGGGGTGGAGGATGGGGGGGAGAGTAACAGAATTGGAAATGGGCAGAGCTAATAAGCCTTAAATGTAAATCTCATTTACTTAATTCTGGATTTCAAGGGATGCATCTTCTGGGTCTTCTTCACATTCATCTCAATATATGGGATATTCCAATTTACATGATTGGTAAGTGTCAAAGACCATACAATTACATAAGTGATCAAAAGTGGGTGTTGCTCTAACAATAGTAGATAATTCATTCTCTATGAATATGGAGTTTAACTTGACTTTAAGATTTATTTTTTAAATTAAAACTTCTTTGATTACATTTAGTATTGTAATAGTTATTCCCTGTGGGGGGGGGGCAAGGGGGGTAGTAGCAGAAATGGGAGGGGGCAGAGCCAATGGCCAGTCAGTTTTAAGTATTAATATCAATATCATAGTCTGATCATTTTCATTCACCTCCCGATGTTAATATATTAACAATATCATGTGGGAGAATATACCACTACACTTGCAGATTTTAGAGTCATTCAGTTGAGTGTATCTATATGGCGCTCCACCTTTGCCTTTTAAAAAGGTGCTATTGCTATTGCCCCTTCTGCATGACACTTCATCTGTGAATGTGTGAAGTGCTAGGAAGGCTGCATATATGTCAGGGTCTATATTGGAGGAAATACCACTGACATCAGTCTTCATTTGTTTCCAACTCCGTATCCAGCAGCACACTTTCCTGTATTTGCTTTTTGTTTTCATCATCATACAAGAACTAAATCCAATCTTTAGGGACTCTTGTTTTTCTACCTTAAATAGGGCAAGGTGTCCCTCCCCTCTTTCAGGTGCCTTTATAGAATTTTTGATGTGATTATCACATACAAAAACTAATCGATCTGCAATTGTAGAATCTTGAAAAAAGTCTCCGCCAGATCCAGAAACAAAACTACCTTTCAAGTTGAATTATGATTTGGGATAGTTGGGGTTTGTTTTCCTTATGATTTGTATACATTTAGAAGTTTTCTTTTTCTTGCTGGGTTCTATTACAAATTTTGGTCCTTTCCCTTTGGCACTTGTGGGTACTTGTTCATGCATAGGGATGGGTTTCTCTGTTCTTGCAAGAAGTCTAGTCAGTGTTCCTAGAGCCCAAGGCACAGGGCTCAATAGGAACTGCAGGAGACATTCTAGGCTAATTTTATGTTCCTTAGCAAGATCGAAGCTGTTCAAAGATGTTTCATTCTGAATGAATTTGAACCATCTTATAAGCTTGTTCTGAGCACTTTTTTACTGTCACTGTTGCTGCTGTAGTTTGCTGCTATAGTTTTCAATTTCATATGTTTTATTAGATCATGAAATCTTTTTTTCAACTAATCTCAGATGGTATCTCTTCATGCAATTTCCCCTTTTGACTAAAATTAGATGAGATCTGCAGCGACATTATTTGGCACAGATTTTCCTTATGATACACCGTAGAGATGACCTTCATCCTCAATGGTAAATGGATCAAGAAAGTCTTTGATTGCGGTTTTTGTCATCTTTATATCTTTTCTGTACTTGCTATTTGTGCCTTTCCAAGGTCATTATGGGTGTCACACTCATCTCATCTCTAGATAATTTTCCTAAGTTGGTCTTATGAAGGACTGTCTGATTGTCGTAACCATCGCATCCATATAAAGCACTTATTGTCTGTATGGCCCATATTGCAAATCCTCGTAGTGAACCACCAGATGGACTTGAATGGAAACTAAATGACTCCATATCTTTCCTACCCTTTGCATTCGTTTGACTTCACTTCTTAAAAGAGAGCTTCGTCTTCACTCTTTCAAACTAAAATAAACCTGTGAACTCACCGCGCCAATCAGTATTCGTCGGCCAAAATTGACCGACGTTTTATATATGGTCATTCCTTCTGACATCATCGTTGAGCCCGGAATTGACCAATGACATGCGCATATTTAATTAGAACGCATTTGGCGTATGTTTTTTCAAGCTTCGCTGATTGTTGGAAGAAAGGTCAGCGCGTAGGTCAAAAGTTATTTATAACCAAAACTGTCACCGGTACCCGTCGTGGGGGCGGGGCTACTAAACTGTAATATGGTCTCTACGAGGCAGAGTGTAGTTTAACTAGACTCTGCACGCAGGGTATATCTTTCCAGTGGGTATTGACTGATATTCTCATACAAGAGATTGGTGATATAGCAACACCAGGAGATGAATCAGAAAACTCCAGAAGATGTACCCTATGAAATCCAGAATTAAAAAGATGAGATTTATACTTAAGGCAGATGAGATCTACACATTCTAATTCTGTTACTATTCACCCCTGCCCCAATGTAAAAACTATAAAACTTACACAGATGTATTTACCAGAAATGCTGGACATAAATTATAATAACAGCAGTTCAGTATAACTATGAATGTATCTCAAAAGAACTATGCAGATGAGATTTATACTTAAGGCTGATTACCTCTCCCCCCTCCCTATTCTGTTACTACTCTCCCCCATCCTCCCCCAGGCAAGAACTATTACAATTTGATGTGCATTACTTACCAGAAATGCTTGATATTAAGTATAATCAAAGAAGTTGTAATGTAAATGTATCTCAAAAGTCAAGTTAGACTCTGTGTTTATAGAGAATGAATCTATGATAAGGGCGACGCCCACTTTTGATCACTTGCGTAATTCTATGGTCTTTATACTTACCAATCATGCAGAATTATAATATCCTATATATTCAGATGAATGTGAAGAAGACCTAGAAGATGTACCCCATGGAATCCAGAACTATGTAGATGAGATTTATACTTAAGGGTGATTAGCTTTGCCCTCTTCCAATTCTGTTACCCCCCCCCTCCATCTACCCCCTCCCCCATGCAATAAATATAACACTTACATGTACATTATTTACCAAAAATGCTTCAAATTTAGTATAACCAAGGAACATCATTATAAATGTATCTCAAAAGTCAAGTAAAACTCTGTATTTTTAGAGAATGGCAATCATCTACTATGATGAGGGCGACGCCCACTTTTGATCACTTATATAATTGTATGGTCTTTGACACTCCCCAGTTATGTTAATTGCAATATCCTTTATATTTAAATAAATGTTTGAACTGCCCTGGTAATTTTGAGAATGCTAAAATGTTATGATACCTGTTAATTTGAAAAATAATCCACATTCTATATTATGTACAGGTACAGGTTTTACCAAAATTAAGGATATTCTCAGCAAAAATTGTGGTTTCCATGGCAACCACAAGTGGCAGACCATTGAAACTTTGCATACTACCTTAAAATGATCTCATCAACTCTCAATTAAATTATTATGATGATTAAAGACCAACTGAATGAATTATTCAATGATGATAATGTACCCCCTGTAATTTTCCTTTTTAGGGTCAAAAACCCAATTTTGACAACTTTCGCCCCGGATACGGCGCGTCAGACAAAAATTTTCTGAAGTATCACATAAAAATACATTAGAAACAAGTAATTTCAATTTGTTCAGAAGCGGGTACTTTTTTCGGTGCTACCTCACTAACTACTCACTTAAGTTACCTAATTGAATTAGCTGAAAAGTGCATTTGGATTAGTGCGAATAGTGCAATATTCAACTTTGGCCTAAAGTCCATTCGTCACCCCCATACATCATATGGTGGACCTTTGAATTATTGAAAGTATGATGTTTTATGGTCAATTTATAATAATAAGGGTTTTCTGAAGCAATAAACTGTTTGAATATAAGCCACCTTGATACAACAAGGAAGTGAAAAACACACACAGCATGATATAAAAAAGCAGGTCACATTTGATTGCATCCAAAATATAAGGCATACATAAAGCTTGAGTATTGAATGTGAATATATTCTTAAACCTCAGAAAAATGATTATCAAGAGAAAAACACACAATTTTGGCAGGGAAATGGGTCACTCTTGGAGTTGCCTGAAAACATGTTCTTGGGTTGATTTAATTTAAATAAGTATGGCATCAGTGAGTTAAGACTATCACCTTTATTATTTCATAAGGATTTAACATATAATCGTACATTGGATTTATACCTTATTTATAGTGACACTTATAGTGACAGATCCTTTGAGTAATGGGACATTTTAGAGTATGATGATCTGGCACCGTTTTCAATAGCTTTTACTCCTATCCTTATTGAACTTCAAACAGAATTGAAAGTTATTCGCAAATGATATATTCATTGCATTGAGAAATTAATTTTCTTTGTTATAATGAAACATATGAGTTAAAAAATAATCTGCAAAGTCTTTTTAGTTTTTTTATGAAAAATTGCATGCTCCCCAAGCTGGACTAATTTTTCGATTATAAGCCGTGAATATACTCAAATTAGAGAAAACTAAGTGACAGTTTGTGATAGTGATGATATTTAATTCATATGCAGTTTCTGTAGTTGTGAGGCTTTCAACATTCTCCTTTTACAGATACTTGAATGTCCAATGTAGTTTTGTAAGGGGCATTTAAATATAGCAAGGTGCCATGGAATAAGTTACATTCACATATATTTATTTATTTTTCTGCTTTATATCATTATATATGTATATTCATTCCAACAGCTACTCATATAACTAATATTGCTTGAATTTTTGATACCTCTACATTTTGTGTAATAACATGAATCTCATATTTGAAAAAATGTGTGCTCTACCAAATATGTTATTGCATAATGCATAGTATTCATAATTCATTGAAATCAAAATGTTTTACCTGAAGAATTACCTTTTATATAATTTTATGGTGTTTTGCATGATATTTACATTGCAGATCTTATCTTTTGAAATATGGAGAGAATCAATTATGCATGCCTTGTAATGTTTTTTTATTGACTTTGTCAAGTTTATCCAAAATTGTTTGCACCATTTGAGAGCACTATACTTGTAAATACATATTAGTTTGTATATTTTTATTGTACCTTAAAAGGTACAATATTGTCGTCAGATTGACGGGTGGTGGGTGGGTGGCCGGCGTGCAGCGTCTCACTTTCTTTTCATCACGATTCAAGGAAAACCATTTCAAGGATTTAGTTCAAATTTTCACACATGTTGCATGGAAAGAAGCTCTAGAGCTGATTTACTAGATATTATTATTCAATCTTGTCATCGCGTTTCCAGGAAAACCACTGAACAGATTTACTTCAAATTTTCACACGTTACATGGTATGAAATTCTAGAGATGATTAACTTTTTGGTGGCCATTTTGCATTCTGGCAGCCATCTTTGAAGTTTTTAGATAAATCTTGTCATCGCGATTCCAGGAAACCACTTAACAGATTTATTTCAAATGTTCACACATGTTACACAGTAAGAAGTTCTAGAGCTGATTAATGCTTGGGCAGCCATCTTGCATTTCCGGCAGCTATCTTAGATGATTCCAGGAAAACCACTCAACAGATTTATTTCAAATTTTGTCACATGGTACATGGTATGAGGTTTTAGAGCTGATTAACTTATCAGCAGATTTTTTGTATTCTGATGGCAATCTTGGAAGTTTTTAGATAAATCTCGTCATCGTGATTCCAGGAAAACCACTCAACGGATTTACTCCAAATTCTCACTAATGTTACATCATAAGAAGTTCTAGAGCTGATTAACTTTTCGGCAGCGATCTTGCATTATCGCGGCTATTTTAGAAGTTTTTAGATAAATCTTGTCATTGCATTTCCATGAAAACCACTTAACAGATTTACTTCAAATATTTACAGTTGTTACAGCCCATGCTGCTATGTTTTAGATACAATATAGTTCACTGTGTGCCTTGTTTTACCATGTGTGTTTATTTTGACAATACATGGAAGGAATCATAGGCAAGATTCATCTCTAAATGTAAAAAGATTTATTGATCTTAGCATTATTCCTAAAATTTTGAATAATAAGTCAATTTAGAATGACAACATTAACAAATAATAAAATAATTTGCTTTCTGAAGACATTTCAAATGTATTATTCATAATGTTAGTGAATTAAAAAGCGTTATGTGTAGTTTTTTTATACTATGTCATTGCTGTTCCTGGGAATATTATGATCTTAGAATGGCAACAATTCAACACATTCCATGAAAGCTGTGCATACAACTATTTTGATGAACTTGCTAGTATATGTTATATTTGCCTGCAGTGATAAAATATTTTATTTATATATTTCATGAACTTGCATGTTATATTGGCATGTACCTAGGCCTGCCGCTATAGGATATTTTATATAAATATTTGATGAACTTGTTTAGTACATATTAATGGCATGTACGAGACATATAGTTATAGAATATGTTATGTATATATTTCATGAACTTGCTAGTACATGTTATATTGGCCAACAGTTTTAGAATATTTTATGCATATATTTCATGAACCTGCTAGTACATGTTATATTGGCCAGCAGTTTTAGAATACTTTATGCATATATTTCATGAACTTGCTAGTACATGTTATATTGGTCAGTAGTTTTAGAATATTTTATGTATATATTTCATGAACTTGCTAGTACATGTTATATTGGCCAACAGTTTTAGAATACTTTATGCATATATTTCATGAACTTGCTAGTACATGTTATATTGGCCAGCAGTTTTAGAATACTTTATGCATATATTTCATGAACTTGCTAGTACATGTTATATTGGTCAGTAGTTTTAGAATATTTTATGCATATATTTCATGAACTTGCTAGTACATGTTATATTGGCCAACAGTTTTAGAATATTTTATGCATATATTTCATGAACTTGCTAGCACATGTTATATTGGCCAACAGTTTTAGAATATTTTATGCATATATTTCATGAACTTGCTAGCACATGTTATATTGGCCAACAGTTTTAGAATATTTTATGCATATATTTCATGAACTTGCTAGCACATGTTATATTGGCCAGCAGTTTTAGAATACTTTATGCATATATTTCATGAACTTGCTAGTACATGTTATATTGGCCAGCAGTTTTAGAATACTTTATGCATATATTTCATGAACTTGCTAGCACATGTTATATTGGCCAACAGTTTTAGAATATTTTATGCATATATTTCATGAACTTGCTAGCACATGTTATATTGGCCAACAGTTTTAGGATATTTTATGCATATATTTCATGAACCTGCTAGTACATGTTATATTGGCCAGCAGTTTTAGAATACTTTATGCATATATTTCATGAACCTGCTAGTACATGTTATATTGGCCAGCAGTTTTAGAATACTTTATGCATATATTTCATGAACTTGCTAGTACATGTTATATTGGTCAGTAGTTTTAGAATATTTTATGCATATATTTCATGAACTTGCTAGTACATGTTATATTGGCCAGCAGTTTTAGAATACTTTATGCATATATTTCATGAACTTGCTAGTACATGTTATATTGGCCAGCAGTTTTAGAATACTTTATGCATATATTTCATGAACTTGCTAGTACATGTTATATTGGCCAGCAGTTTTAGAATACTTTATGCATATATTTCATGAACTTGCTAGTACATGTTATATTGGTCAGTAGTTTTAGAATATTTTATGTATATATTTCATGAACTTGCTAACGCATGTTATATTGGCCAACAGTTTTAGAATATTTTATGCATATATTTCATGAACCTGCTAGTACATGTTATATTGGTCAGTAGTTTTAGAATACTTTATGCATATATTTCATGAACTTGCTAGTACATGTTATATTGGTCAGTAGTTTTAGAATATTTTATGTATATATTTCATGAACTTGCTAGTACATGTTATATTGGCCAACAGTTTTAGAATACTTTATGCATATATTTCATGAACTTGCTAGTACATGTTATATTGGCCAGCAGTTTTAGAATACTTTATGCATATATTTCATGAACTTGCTAGTACATGTTATATTGGTCAGTAGTTTTAGAATATTTTATGCATATATTTCATGAACTTGCTAGTACATGTTATATTGGCCAACAGTTTTAGAATATTTTATGCATATATTTCATGAACTTGCTAGCACATGTTATATTGGCCAACAGTTTTAGAATATTTTATGCATATATTTCATGAACTTGCTAGCACATGTTATATTGGCCAACAGTTTTAGAATATTTTATGCATATATTTCATGAACTTGCTAGCACATGTTATATTGGCCAGCAGTTTTAGAATACTTTATGCATATATTTCATGAACTTGCTAGTACATGTTATATTGGCCAGCAGTTTTAGAATACTTTATGCATATATTTCATGAACTTGCTAGCACATGTTATATTGGCCAACAGTTTTAGAATATTTTATGCATATATTTCATGAACTTGCTAGCACATGTTATATTGGCCAACAGTTTTAGGATATTTTATGCATATATTTCATGAACCTGCTAGTACATGTTATATTGGCCAGCAGTTTTAGAATACTTTATGCATATATTTCATGAACCTGCTAGTACATGTTATATTGGCCAGCAGTTTTAGAATACTTTATGCATATATTTCATGAACCTGCTAGTACATGTTATATTGGCCAGCAGTTTTAGAATACTTTATGCATATATTTCATGAACTTGCTAGTACATGTTATATTGGTCAGTAGTTTTAGAATATTTTATGCATATATTTCATGAACTTGCTAGTACATGTTATATTGGCCAGCAGTTTTAGAATACTTTATGCATATATTTCATGAACTTGCTAGTACATGTTATATTGGCCAGCAGTTTTAGAATACTTTATGCATATATTTCATGAACTTGCTAGTACATGTTATATTGGCCAGCAGTTTTAGAATACTTTATGCATATATTTCATGAACTTGCTAGTACATGTTATATTGGTCAGTAGTTTTAGAATATTTTATGTATATATTTCATGAACTTGCTAACGCATGTTATATTGGCATGTACTGGAGCCTGCCGTAATAAAATATTTTATATAAATATTTGATGAACTTGCTAGTACATGTTATTGGTCAATTTAATATAAATATATTTTCTTGGCCTCAGAGCATCGGGTATTTGTTGAAGTCATTTTTGTGTATTGATTCCATATTAATCCCTTGCCAATCTTTATTACATAGATTCGTTCCATACACATATACTCACATCACTCACCTAATATGTATATACTCTGTTACATCACTCTCCCCATATACATATATATATATATACTCACATACATCACTCACCTAATATATATATATATATATACTCACATACATCACTCACCTAATATATATATATATATACTCTATTACATCACTCACTCAATAGTTATTTTGCGCACTAATAGGCTACAAAGCGAATTCCATATCGTGAGGATCAAACTGAAATCCACCAGGGCTAAATTTTTCTGATTTTAGAGATGATTGTATCATTTACAACCTTCTCCCTTGATTTTTGAAATTTGGTGAGTGATGTAATAGAGTATATACATATTAGGTGAGTGATGTATGTGAGTATATGCATATTGGGTGAGTCATGTAATAGAGTATACATACCAGGTGAGTGATATATGTGAGTATATATATATATATATGGGGTGAGTGATGTAATAGAGTATATACTGTACATATTAGGTAAGAGATGTATGTGAGTATATGTGTATGGAACGAAATTCAAAATGTTCAGAGTGTAACAAATGACATCCAAATTCTAAAATTTCCCCAGACCCTTTGGACGGGTAGGAAGGAGGGGTTACCATGCATCCCAATGATGTATTTTTTTAATGTACATTTTTGTAATCCTAAAGGTCCATACTAAAGATATTTGCATGTTCCCAGAATGAAATATTGTCCTATGGTATCCATTGGTGGCCATCTTGAATTTTTGAAAGAGTTGATGTTAATTATCTCAAAGTACAATAACTTCCACAATTTTGAGAATTGAAAGTTGTAAGTGGTACCAAAATGAAGCTATTATAGTATCCCATATTATAAGATGTTATAATAGGGTGGTCCAAAATATGGCGAAAAACCAACTTTGTTTCAGATCATCTTCCTCATTTCACTTACTGTTGTCCATGACCTAAAACACCTGCACACCAAATTTTAAGACCCAAATCACATGGGAAATTTACCCACGCTTCGACTGAAAATTCGGTTATTTCATGATTTTTTGCTATTTTCGATAAATTGTCATCTCCCTTTTCCTGGTATAATATGTTTCTATTTTTTCATAATAAACATTTTTGTAGGACTCTTTATTACGTCATAATACTAGGAACCCATACACCAAATGTTGAGACCCAAATCCCATGGGAAATTTACCCACGCTTCGACTGAACACGGCTGTTTCCAACTGAACTTTTAATCAAATCTCCAGCTTTACTCCATGCAGCAGTAAACAAAGTCGCAGATTTATTCTGCCATTCAGTTACATGGGACTTTTTTCCAATTAGGTCAAGTTTAGAGTCTAAATGCTCAGAATGAAGTGATTTTAATTTATTCACTTTTTGATGATTAAAACAATAAAGGTATCCTTTATATTGTCCATCAAGAATTAGATGACAGCACCATATAAACAAAAAGTTATGAATTACTTTAGAACATGTGTATTTGGAAAAATATGCGGTGATATACCAGGATATCAAATATCTGCCTATGCTATAACTGCTGCAGACATTTCTGCTAGGGCTATTTACATGATGTTCAGCAGATCGCCCTTGCATATTATTTAAGACTGAAATACAGTTTTGTTTAAATTCTTTTAAAATAACTTATGATAGGGTCAATTTAAAACTTTTGCTAACAGTATTCTTATAAGGTTTATCTTTATAAGGTGTATGTTTTTATAAAAGCATAACTGTTTATAAAATGCGTCAAGAATTGAGAGTGAATTTGACTTACCAAATTGCAGCAAGGGACTATGATTAAATACCCATAAATGCGCTAATGCTCATTTCTAATCCAAATGTTAATCTAAGATAGATACTATATTATGTAAAAGTCAATCAATGAGTCACTTCAATATCACTTTACTTTCTTCAACTTTCTCCTCTTTATTTGTGGGGTAATATCCTGAAATTCTGGTTGCTGTTCAGTTCTAGTGATCATTGATACGCATGATTTTCTTAGCAAATGATGTTGTTAATAAGATCATTGTCTTATTAATGTCATATAACATTTACTGCCTATATATGTAGGGTGATACTGCGCCTCATCTAATGTTATATGAATTCCTTCTTTCGTTTTGATATTTTCAGTTACCTATTTTGCATTAATTGGATTTACCTTTCTGCTTTTCTGTAAATGTTTACTTTTGAATGTAAAAAGCTTTTTGAACAAAACTGGCAAAGTGATTCTATGGATTTTGAAAAGATTTCCAGATGCATACTTGTTTATTTAATGAAGGCCATACTAAAATCCATGTTCTGTTACAATTTACAAAGTAAGAATCTTTAAAGGAGATGGTAACTTCAGGGAAACTAAACTTTAAGACAAAGGGGTGCTGTTATGACTTCTAAATATAGTTGTGCATATCTTGAATTGTTCTTTCCTGTGGTGTGTCATACTTTAAAAACAAATCACAACTTTTTTAGATAGAGGGGTGAGAAAGTATAGACTTTACACAGATTTATGTCCATTAAATGATACCAGATTTGATCAGTTATGTCTCAATTCCTTGAACCCCTTCTAGATGTTCACATGTTAATGTTTCTACCAGGAGCAATTAGACTGTCAACAAGTTAAACAAAGTGAATCTAGCTTGATTTATTGAATGGAAGGAATACAATGAGGGGGAAATGCTACACAACTTTAGCTAAAGAAGGCATGACCCAATTTAACCGGATATGGCTAAGAGCGCATGCTCAACATCTGGTTTAGATTAACAGTCAGAATGACCTGAACTTAAGGACAAGTATTAAAGATGCCAAAAACAAGCCATTTAAACAGCCGTGTGAAAAATTCGGTTATTTCATGATTTTTTGCTATTTTCGATAAATTGCCATCTCCATTTTCCTGGTATAAAATGGTAGATGTCTTTTCATAATAAATATTTTTGGATGACTCTTTATTACTTCATAATACTTAGGAACCCATACATCAAATTTTGAGACCCAAATCCCATGGGAAATTTACCCACGCTTCGACTGAAAAATTGGGTTATTTCATATACAATACAATACATCTCTATTTTCCTGGTATTATATGTTTCTATTTTTTATAATAAATATTTTGGGAGGACTCTTTATTACTTCATAATATGAGGAACCCATACCCCAAATATGCACCAAATTGAGACCCTGGCCCCATGAGAAATTAATTCATGCTTCAACCAAAAACTTGTGATTTTCTGCGAATTTTCTCCTATTTTCAATAGATCAACATTAATCTTATATTTAGTTTTTAAACATTTTAGGAGGACATTAATACGTTCCTGATACTAGGAACCCATACATTTAATATGTACCAAATGTTTAGACCTGAACCCCATGGGAAATTCACGTTTGCTTTGATCATATACTTTTGATTTTTGTCGTTTAGAGCACCATATCATTGTTGTGTGATGTGCAATTTGTAATAAATTGTATTACACGCTGTCTTAATTATCCTGTTTGGCCTTACATACGTTACATCGTGAAAGATGGTTATATAGTACTTTAAGGTAATTCCTTATTTTCCGTTTTAATGGCTTCCTAATTGGAGCCCCGTGTTTTTTCAGGAACACATAACTCATTCCATTCAGATGCACAAACAGTGTAAAAACATAGCACATAGTACATTATAGAAAATTACTAACCATCAACTAATAATCTAAATACATATTTGAACTCAGTGTAAAATTGAAAGAGCTGACCAAGTATGGAATGAGTTCCAGAAATAACATTGGACTCCACTTAAAATTTCTGAACATACAGAATTACCTTAAGTGTTTCTCATTGCTCTTCCTATCTTCTACATTGTGTACTTTCAGGGCATGAACATTTTCAGAGAAATGACAAAGCTCAGTGGAAGCTCGAATCCCTTGAAGATTTGGTACAGGCTTACTGGTTACAACAGAGACCATGCCATTGATACATTGATCAATCAAAAAATCATTTCTCCAAAGAAAATCAGATTTGACCTTACCCTGCAAAGATGTGTGAAAGAATATGACATCTCATACAAATCCAAACAAAGTCCTGTGATGTATCCCTACTGAAACCAACAAACCAAATCTTCAAGGCATTTGAGTTGCTGTCGAGTCATCACTTCTTAATATTAACCACAGTATATAAATGTACAAGTAAAAGATCCTAAATTTTCCCCAAACTACTGAATTTGTCGCCTTTCAATAAGACTTAAAGTCTTGATATTTAGGTGTTTCTTTGGATTAAGAAGGAATTACCATAATGTTTATTAACATATTATGCCCCTAAAACAGACATCATAAGCTATCATAAGCACCAGTTTTCAGTCAAAGCATGGGTAACGTTCTCATTGGATTTGGGTCTCAAAATTTGGTGGATATTTGGTGTATGAGATTTTAGTATTATGAAGTAATAAAAAGTCCTCAAAAATGTTTATTATAAAAACATATCGTACCAGGAAAATGGAGACAGCAATTTATTGAAAATCGGAAAAAATGTGAAAATCACAATTTTTCAGTCAAACCATGGGTAAATTTCCCATGGGATTTGGGTCTCAAAATTTGGTGTATGGGTTTCTAGTATTATGAAGTAATAAAGAGTCATCCAAAAATATTTATTATGAAAAAATATAAACATATTATACCAGGAAAATGGAGACATTAAATCTATTGAAAATCGGACAAAACTGTGAAAATCACAATTTTTCAGTCAAAGCATGGGTAAATTTCACATGGGATTTGGGTCTCAAAATTTGGTGTTTGGGCTCCTAGTATTATAAGGTAATAAAGAGTCCTACAAAAATGTTTATTATGAAAAAATAGAAACATTTTATACCAGGAAAAAGGAGATGGCAATTTATCGAAAATAGCAAAAAATCATGAAATAACCGAATTTTTCAGTCGAAGCGTGGGTAAATTTCCCATGGGATTTGGGTCTCAAAATTTGGTGTGCAGGTGCAGGTCATGGACAACAGTAAGTCAAATGAGGAAGATGATCCGAAAGAAAGTTGGTTTTTCGCCATATTTTGGACCACCCTAATGTTATAAGTATGCAAATAGTCTCATTTGCATAAAATGTGACATCATTGATCATAATGTTTGCCTCTTTACAACGGTATCGCACAATACCTTGCTGCCTGAGTGACCATAAATGAGTGACCATAAATTAAATTAAATAAATAGGTACATTAATTTTGAACATATTTGCAATTGAAAGTTTTGGAAAAACAGACACTAAGTTATAACACTTCACATGATTATGTTACTGAAAAGGGGCATGGCACTTCTTGAGAAAGAGTTGATGTTAATCATTTCAAAGTACAATAACTTCCATAGTTTTGAGAATTGAAAGCCGTACGGTGGTAACAAAATGGAGCTTTTGCAATAATTATGCAAATTTTTTCCATTTGCATAATATGTCACATCCTCTATCATTTTGGGCTTTTTTAAATGGCAACGACCAATATCTCTCCCTCTGGGTAACAGTCTTGGTTATTCATGAGCATTTATGATTTTGAATATATAGGTACATTAATTTTGAACATATTTGCAATTGAAATTTTGGAAAAACTTTGAAAGAAATTAAGTGTTGACACTTCACAAGATTATGTAACTGAAAGGGGGGTGGCACTTCTTGTTCAAAATGTTAACTTCTAAACACTAATGTCTACTTCAAAGGCTGAAGCTGCTCTAGCAGTGTCATGTAGATAGAGCCTAATGTTGCTTATTGGTGAAATGTTGGCCAAATTTTGCAGCCTATGTGCACTGCTTACAAGTACATGAAGTGTTCATTATGATAGTGTAAGTCCAATATGACAGCACAATTCAAGTCAGGCTATTTTATTGTCAATACGCACATATGCAAAAGTTGATCTGATGTGACATGTTAGAAGTGGTAGTGGTTAATAATGCCCGGATCAAAGAAACGCAAGATGGATATTGAAGATAGACCCAGATCAAAGTATGGCCATCCTCAGCCTCAATCATGACGCCATCTGTATTGTCCATCAGTGGGAGCAGTAACCCAAATACCGAGCATATGATTTAATGTATGTGTCATTCAGTTGCCATGCACTTGGGGACAGTTGGCAGTTTCTTCCTTGCCCCAAAGTCTGAGGTTTGATGGAGTTGAGACCAGGTCAGGGAAAGCTCTTAAAGTGTGCGCCAAAGTTTAAAACTGCGCAGACGCACCGCTCTCGCTAAACTATATAAAGAGATTACCGGGTACACGATTCAGAGGTAAGCCAGGAAGGCGAACGATCTTCGTCTCGTGATGATTTCCCATATAATAGTAACCAGGGAAGTTTCACCATTGAAATTGAAAATTACTATTAGATATACTTTGTAGATGTTATTTATGAAGCTATTTAGTGTTTGCATCAATCAAATGGCTCATTTTGAACATATAAAAAGTATTTGTGTTTTGTTTCCCAGGGAATTGTATTGTATGTAGTACACACATAAATAGTGTACATTATACAGTACTTGAATAGCCTGGTTTACATAATATTGAAGGGCATGCTGATTACATGCACACGAGTACATGAATGAAGGCCTAATATTGATATACGTAGCTTGCATACCTAAATAAAAAATAAACTCTTCTAATCCCCTAATGTAAACACGGCGGTATACGTAGCCCGATTTATCGGGGACTTTAATAGGAAACTGAGCTCCTCTTGCTCCATGGACTAAAGGTCATTTCATTTCAAGAAGTGCTGAAGTGAGGGTTCCCGGGTAATGTAACAAATCTGAAAAGGTCACTTAAATTGGGGAGAAATGTCATAACGCCCTGATATATGACTTGAGTCAATGGCTTTAAGCCACTTGACCAGGTCCCTTGAATCTTCAGCTGTATTGTTCAAATCATGCAAGGTTTTGTCATAGTTCTTCTTTAGACATTTGATTCTTTTATCTTGCACTGTTGGTATTTGCTTGCCCTTTATTTTGAACTGCATTGGAGAAAGCTTGCCATCAACCAAAACCATGCTTCTTGACCTGGTTGGTTTTTAACTTATGCAAGTCCAGTTTTCAATTCTTTCTATAGCTAATAGAACACATCTGGTACCAACACTACTGAACTGGTCATAACTGGGATGTCATCCATGAAAGCTCTGTATGGTAGGTGTTTTGCACCTTCATTTGCTTGTGGAACCTTACACTGCATCATCCCTGCCTTGAGCAGAAAGTTCATGGATGTTACGAAGAGAACTACTGATACAGTGCAGTCTGCCACTATGCCTTTCTCCGAACTCTGCTAATTAGTGGTATAATTGCCAAATGTATTGTGCAACTTCAAGAGGTTTGTGTGTCCCATTATCAGATTGACTACATCTGTTGATTTTTGTACATGAAAGTGAACTTGTACTTCTACTATCAGTTAGTCAGGGACACTAGGTAGGCCTTAGGTCCAGCCAAACTACTGATTCTCTTTCTTGGCTTCCTTCACAAGTTGGCTTATTGCTGCTATATGCAGCCTTGATGTCTTGGGATACCACTTTTCCAAATGCTTGGTAGGCCAGTAGGAAATAACTGTGAGGCTTGACAACAATGGCCCAGAAGATCTTTCCCTCAGCATCCAATAATGATGTCTACCTGAACTGGTTTTAGCTCCTTTGGAATGAAGCATATTTCCGCCAAAGCCCAAGTTCTGCAATATTTTTCTTGTTCAGGATGCTTGTAAGCAAGCGCCATACATATGTAGATGTATTAACAGCTTTCGGTAGTTCCTGTACACCCTGTATATCACATCTGTTGGACCTGAGTCCGAACCTTCCTGATGATTGTTCTTACCTTATCAAGCTTGAAATCTGAGATGGCAAACGGTTTTGATGATAAATCTGGTGGGATGTCAATTGGAAAATTACCGAATGGCATCTCTCGATCTTGGTCACCGTGTGCTGCCAAAGTATTTGCTTCTGCTTGATGCTGCATACATGCCATACTAGTTGGTACCCTTACAAGTTTGATGTGAGCTTATAGAGATTTTCAAAGAATGTCTTCCTGGTCATACGCTTCTCTTTTCCTGAGTGTTTCTATCTTTGGAAGAAGAATCTTTGGATGACTAAGGTGAAGTAATCTCTTAAGAATCTGATGGGGCTCTCTGATCTTTTTCACTTTCCAGTGATGAAGCCGTCCACTAACACTGCGGGCTTCATCTCTCCTTCCGGAGAGAAGCGTTTGTCTTCTACTTGGCCCAACACAATGGTGTTTCACAGATGTTTCCTCCACTCCTCGTCCTCGCATCTGGGATGAAAATTGTTGTAACTTGGACAAGAGCTAGCATATCGAAGAGGCTGGGCTCTGCATCCCACTTCTAATGGGTGCATAATTGCATACCACCCTCTTGTCTGCCTTGTCTCATCAAATAGGTCTTGGATTTTTAAGCTGATGAGATGTTTTAGTCGGTCTTCTGAAGGTACTGTCAGCTCATTGAAGATTATGGTCCTACTGTGTTTTGACATCAGCACTGAGTTTCTGGAAGAGGCCAGTTGAGAGCCCAGTCGGATGTCATGGACTGAGTATATTGGACTGAGGTAGAGGCTTAATACATATTGAGTTAATTATATAGCTTTAAACTAAATACTGTGGGTACCCATTTCAGTTCATTGCTTATCCTAAGTAAGATGATATGGGGATATGTGGTCATTCGTATTTTTCGTATTTGTATACTTCAGTAGTACTAAGTCCAAAAGATATACAGATTTTATATCTTTGGCTGAAATTTAAATGTCTGCCAAAAAGACCAACAAAAATTTCTGAACAAGCTATGAATACTGGACATCACTTCTAAAAGTCAAAAGCTACATTCTACAGCCGGGGGGGGGGGTCACTGTATATAAACCTTGACAGGTACCTCTTTTAACATTTAGTATGGCAATGGATCCAAATTTTAGGATCTGGAATTAGAATGCCCCCAAATTATGACTTTTGAGGTATGACAATGGTTGGATTTTTCTACTTTGTGGTACAAGAATGGTCATGGTGAATATGTTACCTCTTACTTGTGGTATGGGATTGGTGTAGTTTTTATAAATGCCCTTAATTTGAGGTTGTTTTGGATCGATTTCCTAAAAGTTCTGCCTTCATCCAGGGGCTTTAGACATTATTTGGTTTGGCATTAGTCCTATGTTTGGACATTTGGTATAGCATTGGTCTTATATTTTTGGGTATTTGGTATGGCTTTTGGGCTTTATTTTGGTTGGTATATGAACACATTGAACTTTGACAGATTGGTATAGGAACATAATGATATCTGAGGGCACAGCATAGGACCCCTACAGAATTGTGTATTCAGTGAACCCCTGGGTATTTTACAGATGATACATTGACTATACAGGGTGGGCCAAAAACGCCACTTTTTTCAAAATGCTATAACCTTTTTAATTTTTCATACAAAATCATAATCTAGCCATGGATCATGAATTGAACACTTTTACTTGAATGAAATATGTCACCAGCGTCTCACTTAAACATGTGGTGTGCCATGAGAAACAAGCATAATTTACAAAATGTTCCTGAACTGATACGGCCCGATGATCGCCAAGCGCCCTGAGGAAAGCCCCAGTGAGTATAGGGTATGGGAAGGTCTCCAGGAGATTGTATGAAGGCACCCAATCGAGAAAATTACTCAACTTAAGCTGGCAATGAAGACAGGTTGAAAAAAACTTAGCTAACATTTCATTGATACAGCTATATCAGCAAGGTAACTAAAACTAAAATATATCATCAAATAGGGTGGCGGACCAATTGAACTCCTCTTTTAAATCAAATATAATCCAAGTTGATGGACTTGTTACATTATATTATTACTTAAAACCCCTGGCACTATATAACTGCAAGATTTTGGGTATGTAGGTTGGAAAATAAAAAAGGTGTGTTTTGAAAAAGAAGTGGCGTTTTTGGCCCACCCTGCATAATAACATGACAGATTCTCAACAAGTTCCACGCCCCTTTTCAGAACAATAATCATTTGAAAGGTCATACCTTAATTTCTGACAATGTTTTTCTCAATCTTTCAATGCAAATATGTTCAAACTTTCAATTGCAAATATGTTGAAAATTAATGTATACATTTAAAATCTTTTATATTTATATTCATGAGAAACCAAGACTGGTCACTCAGAGGAAAAGGCAATATGCACTACTGTTGAAAAGGGGCAAAAATAATGATTGATGATGTCATATTTTATGCAAATACGGTAATTTACATAGTTATTGTATCTTATAATGTAGGATATTTTGATACCTTCATTTTGGTACCACTAACAGCTTTCAACTCTCGAAACTGTGGAAGTTATTGTACTTTGAAATGATTAACATCAACTCTTTCTCAAGAAGTGCCATGCCCCTTTTCAGTAACATAATAATGTAAAGTGTCATAACTTAGTGTCTGACAATGTTTTTCCAAAACTTTCAATTGCAAATATGTTCAAAATTAATGTACCTACGTATATATTTAAATTCATTTATGTTCATGGATGACTAAGACTGGTCACTCAGGCAGCAAGGTATTGTGCGATACCGTTGTAAAAAGGCAAAAAGTACGATTAATTATGCCATATTTATGCAAATGATACTATTTGCATAATTATTACATCTTATAATATGGGATACTATAATAGCTTCATTTTGGTACCACTTACCGCTTTCAATTCTCAAAACTGTGGAAGTTATTGTAATTAACATCAACTCTGAAAAATTCAAGATGGCTGACAACAAGATGATGGCCGCCAATGGATACCACGGGACAATATTTCATTCCTGGAACATGCAAAAATCGTTAGTATGGTGGACCTTTAGGATTACAAAAATGTACATTAAAAATACATATTTGGGATGCATTGGGACCATACCTTCCTACTAGACTACTTGTTGTTTGGCCTTCGGCCTTCTTTGCTCATCCATCGGCCTCCAATTCAACAATCAAGACGCATCCCAACCTGAAGTCCTGGATCCGCCCCTGTCGGTTGCCTTTTTTAATTATTAATTAATTTATATACATTGAAACATTTATACAATTTTTACACAATATACAGGTACAGTGTATACAGAACTTATTGGTTATAAATTTTACTATTTCTTAATTTCCAAATTTCAAACTTGTGTTTAAACACTAGCTGGTTTCTATGGCATTTGCTCTCAAAATCTCCTTCATTGTTATAAAATAAAAGTTCTTGTTCAGAGAACTTTAAATGTTGAGTATTTACACATTCCTTTGCATTCGTACAATTGACAAATAAGTGTTTATGACTTTCTGCTTCAACCTTGCATATTTTACAAATTCCATTTGACTTCTGAATTTTTTGTAATTATCCCATCGAACGAAGTAGGTAGATCAATTTCAAATGTTCAGGGATGATTCTTAGTATTCAAATCTTGATCTGATTAGTTTTTTGACATTCTGGGTAAATGTCAAGGCAGCCATTTTGGATTTTCCATTCTAAAATCTTGTCTGTAAAGTCTTGTTTACATGTTTTCTAGTTACTATGTAGTAACTGTTTGATGGATCAATTTCAAATTTTCATGGTTGGTTCTTAGTATGAAAATCCAGAACTAACTAAATAACTTGTCGTAGGCATTGGTCTAGTAGTTACACAAATCCTTAATTTAAAGCTGCTTTGGATCGTGTCCACAAAGATTTGTCTTCCTGCAGGGCTTAAGACACTTTGAAACGTCTTGGTCTTATATCTGAATATTTACATGTAGTATGGTATTGGTCCTATATTTGGTATGGCTTTTGGGCGTCAATTTGGTTAGTAAAAGAACGCATTGAAATTTGACAGATTGGTATGAGAATATATTGATATCTGAGAGTTCAGCCTAGGACCCCCACCGGATTTTGTAAACAGTGAACCCGCTCAGATGCATAGCAAATGAATTTGAATAATGCTCCAGAATTTGATTGTAAATAATAGGATGAACCCAATATCAGATCGCTTCGATCACTCATGTTGATATTTGATATCAATTTTGAATCAACATCATACCACCAAGAAATTACACGTATCTGATATTTTGGAAATTTCTTAGCTTGTATTCGCGAATGCAACTAACGGCTAGCAGCTACCGGTTTAACTTACTATTTTATGGGTAACTCATTATCCAATACATCACTCATACATAACGTATTATTATGTATAAATGTTGTATCTGTTTTCTTTAAAGGGTGACGCATATCGTTTAGCAAATCGAACGCTCGTTTCTGGTGTTGCTCACCGTTTAGTATAAAAGGCCCGATCCCGGAATAATACTCAAGGGTTCACAGGTTCGAGGTTGTTGTGTCAACACCTCTAACTGTTATACAGCATAAGTATATTATAGATCGTCACACATTTATAAAAGGGTGATTTTTATTTTGACAAATCAATTCCACATTTATGGGTGAAGTTTCAGGATCTTCTATTTGTGTATAATAAGGAAAAATTGGCATCTAAATTTCCCCATAACGTAATAGCACACAGCTTGGCATATGAAATATCCTACAAATGAAACAAAGCAAGACAAACCGGTTTCTAATACAAGGATTTATATTGGCTGTTGTACATGTATTCTTTGAACGCAATCACTCTTTGGATAACGTTTTCAAAATCATTATAAACGGATTACTTTATCTCAAAGACAATTTCAATAAACTGGATTTTACAGAACTCCCCTTATTTCTTAAAAATGGACCGATCCAGTTGATTCGCCTGGAGCCGCCATATTGTTTTTTTACGGGATGCTAATCGTCACCCTTTAATGTTGTATTGTTGATAGATTTATGTTTACATGTTTAATCCATTTTATTATGGGAATAGAAGCGACATAATAATAATAAGGTGAATAGTTTTACGCAAAAAATATGTTTCAAGATGGCCGCCTCTTTAAAAATGGTCAGAAATTTTCGCGATAATCTATGTTTTTCATTTTAAACCAAAGTAATAAATATTATTGTTTTAAATATTGAAAGTATATTCAAAATATATATCTATTTCACGTTTATTCCGTGTTTTTCATTTTGACCCCAAGGGACTGTGTATGGGAGTCAGGAAAACGGGAATTTATCTTAATTTTGAGATCTTTCTGAAGTATAGCTTTACTATACTCAAATGAAGGGCAGTTTAGAGTAGATTGCAAATAGTATATCGTAATTTGGGCCTTGTAAAATTCAAAATGGCCACCTTATGTGAGATTTCGCAACAGTTTTCTATTCTCTTCAAAGTTATGGCTTTATTATACTCAAATTGAAGGATGTTTAGGGTAGATCATTGTTATGATATTGTTTCTGATTTGTGCCTCAGAAAATTTAAAATGGCTGTCAACAGGAATTTGCGTTAATTTTGAGATCTTTCTGAAGTAAAGCTTTACTATACTCAAATGAAAGGTAATTTAGAGTAGATTGCAACTATTGTATAAATGTTCTGATTTTGGCCATTAAAAATGGCCGCCTGATGTGGGATTTCACAATAATTTTCTGAACTCCTCAAAGTATGGCTATACTATTCTTAAATTGAAGGAAAATTTTGTTTTCCTGATTTGTGCCTCAGAAAATTCAAATTGTCTTTCTTATTTGTGCATTTGAAACACTTAAATGGTCACTCAAATGCTTAAATTGGTAGAAATTTTGATATTTCTCTAATGTTTGTATTTTCTGTGACAAATACAGATTCAATTATATTATAGTGTTCCTTGGGATTTGCTACTCCGTGGAGTTGCCGTTTTCTAGTTTAAATATTTATATTAACTGCCACTTTTCTGTTGCTCAGATGCAAAAAGCAAATAAAGCAATCGATAACTTCACTACAATAAATTATTTAATAGGTCGATAAACTCCAGGGTGGGACAATCCATATAGCGGCTTAATTAGCAACCACAAAATCCAGAGGTTTAAGAAACACAGGTCGTATAAAAAAACGCAACAAGTAGTTATCTCGTAAAATCACAAAACTAGTGATGACTACATCAATTTCATTTAATGTACCATAAAGCCACGTCTCTCGATGTCATTCATTCACATGTGGTAATGGTTGAGTGAGAAATCCTTCCATTTGCACAGTGGGTCAAAATCGGCTCTGCGCCAAGTTTTAGATATTGAAAAAATCAGTGCAAGGGTTAAGTGCCAATGGAAGTTCCCCTGACTTGAATTGTTGTGACTTTTTCTTTTGGAGCTATCTCAGGAGCATCTGTGCTCACAATTCCTCCACCAGATATTGCAAAATCTCGAGAAAGATTTTCCCATGGGCTGCTTTTCTTTGCTTTAACCCACACATGATTCAGGGCTGAACCATGCATGACGTGGACAGATGAGCGCATCTTTATGTGCAAGGAAGTGGTGGCAATTTGGAGGGGTATAGGATGTATTCTTGCAAGAGTATGAGTATGAACATATTACTGTCTATTCCACACCTGTCACACCTTCTTCCAACAGCCCTTATGCCCCTTGTACTGACTTTTGCAATGTTTTAAACTTGGGTCCGAGCTGAAATTTGCTCCACTTTGCAAAATTAATGATTATTCGGCCAGAGATGACTCCCTGTGAATGAATGATATTCCATTACAAAGAGGAGTAATTTGGCTTTTGGTACATGGAATTAAAAGGATGCATTCAGCATTGGTTTTATGTTTTCGTCCAATATTGCATCGGGCTCCGTACACTGACTTTTGCAATGTTTATAACTTGGCCCAAAGCTAATTTTGGCCCACTTTGCAAATGGATTGATTACTCGCCCAACCATGACCAAATATCAATGAATGATATATCGTTGTAAAGAGGAGATACATGGCTTTATGGTGCATTGAATGAAATCAATGCTGTTATCACTGGTTTTGTGCTTTTCCAAGATAACAATCTGTTGCGTTTTTTGATACGCACTGTAGAAGTACTGTATGCCTACTTAGTCTTTCTTTGTAGTTTACTCTCTAAATGTTGCTCTTCGTGGTTTTGTTAAATGTTAGTTTATTGATATTATACTATACTCTACAAAGTCATTTACATAATTTGATGATTGCTAGCCTAGAATCTTTCATTCATTTTCTAAAATAGCATTTGTTTTGTGCCACTGTTGCCCTGTGTGTTTTCTCCCTTTGTCATATACTAAGTTAAAATATCTTGATATGGTCCACATTCAGACATTGTAATATCTTAGACTTTACGTCCATACCACTGGCGGATGTGGGGGGGGCCCGCCCTTCCCCCCTATTTTGAGCTAAAAAAGCCTCAAGGCCCCTAAAAGTGGGCCTTTTTGGTCATAAATAGGCTTTCTAAGGCCTCATTTTTTATTTAAGGCCAAATTTTGAAGAAAATGGGCTTCAAATTGTCAAAATTTGTGCCCAATTTTTGGCCATTCCCCCTCCCAGATCCGCCCCTGCATACATTATTAACTTATACAACAATATTGATGGATGACATTTTGTAAAAAAATCTCCAAAAGACGTGGTCACTGTTAGTCGTCCAATGGGTTGTTCGATATTTCAGCAGGAAGTTGAATAACGCAAATGCGAGTAGGTAGTTACCAGTTTCACCACCAGGTGGCTCGCTCGGGTCAGATAGGTTGGCGGGTATAGTAGAACGTTCCCTTTAACTTAAATTACATCTGCTTCAGTGGTTCAATTTTCATATAGCCCTTATGTATCGAAGTGTTATGCAAATTAAAGTATGGCCAGTAAAAGAAAATGTAAGAAAAAATATTTCACTTTTTGTGATTTTTTAATATGAGGTCTATCACCCCGAACTAGAAGTCACATTTTCAAAAAAGATTAAATTTTCAAAGTTGATAAACAATTTTCGAAACCATATTTTTAGATGTAGTTTTACATGTAGATTTCAAATATGACATCAGTTTGACATAATTTTGAATATTTAATGACGTAAATCAAGATCATTCCTACTCGCATTTAGTCTATTAGGAATGCTACCTTGCTCGGAAAATATCACACTTCTTGCGAACGCATTTGTACCACTCGAAAATACAACTTTCGGCTCATGGCTCGGGTCGTTAGTTGCTGCTGTTAGTTTTTCAAGTAGACTTTAGTTCAAGATAAGCGCAGCGAAACACTGCAGGATATACAGTCAACAAATTAACAGCAAAATATGCAATGAAAAATGCAAAATAGATCGCTGTTCAAAAATAAGAGCGTTGCATTTTTGAGTTACCCTGTAATAAATCTTAATAAAGCATCATTAAGCAGGCTTGCGTGTCGAACTCGCAAATCGATTAGATCTATAGAGTTTCACTTCTAAACATCAGAAGTTAGAGCATCAAACCAAGAGTGATTAAAGTTTGGAGAAAGGTCATGTGGAACACGATTAATTCAAAGTCAGAATTTGGAGAATATTCATTAATTTGTAAATTATTCCTGCCCTTGTGCATCTCAAACTTTAGGATTGCGTTTAACAGATATTTAGATTATTTTAGTCAGACATTTGCCGAGGATGTTACATCAGCCTTAACAATTCTTTCGATCGTACGTATGATGCTAGCACTATCTAAGTCATACCCATCACCAACTGCGACGAAACAGATATTAATCGTACTCGTGGAGACTCGTCAGGATTTTTACAAAGCCATGGCATTTATAGCGCTTTTTGGATCCATAATGCTCTCTATTCTTTTGACGTTTGGATTAACACCGGCAGGTGGACTTTTCAAAATTTTGTTCAAAATTTCAGATGATGAGTTACACTTGACACAGCTTGGCATAACTAGCATTTGTCTTGTTCCATTTTTATCAAATCTACAGAATGCATTAGAAGGGATTCTTTTAAAAGAGAATAGTTGGAAACTAAACATGTTTTCGAAGATTGACAGCATTCTCCTCAAGATATCCACTGTTGCTGTACTGATGAACACAACTCTAGCGAAATACTACCCCATTTTCATACCTATTATATCTGTGTATATATCGTCATTATGTGCATTGTTGATATTGGGTTTAGCTTATAAGTTGTCACTTTTCAAAGAACTCCCGGATGAGGCATCGAGGCAGAATTCGAACAGAAAACCGCTAACATTTATGGATATCGTGAAGTTGACAGCTCCGATGGGAATGAAACAAATTGTGGAAAAATTTGAGTTGACACTTTTGAAAATCATCCTTGTTCATATATCGAACAGCGAAATGGAGGGAAAGCATGTATTAGCGTACTTGGATGTCGTGCAAAATGCGGGCTACGTATTATCCAGATGGCTATTTGGGATACCACCACTAATGACAGTATATTTAGGAAAGAATTTGAAGAATGTTGTGTACAAAGATCGGTATGATAGACTTGTTGTGTTTATATCTATTGTTGTAGCATTTGCAACGTTGCTAAAGGTTCTTGTTTGCTGGGTACCATCGTTAACCAAAGCTTTTCTTGTAGGGATTTTTAACATACCAGAGATTGAGTTTAATTTTATAAGTTACCCATTCAAGTTGTGGACATTTCGGCCATTATTATATGGCGTGTATACGTTTTCTGTGGGAGTACTGACACATAAAAAAGACACAAAGATTCTTATCACGTGTTCCATTCTGGAACTAGTGATGATTTCAGGTGTACCGCTTTTGTTAAATCTAATTGAGATATACGGCCTACTGTCCGGAATTATGTCCCTTTATATTTCACAAGCGGTATCAACTTATATTGTCTACATATACTATTATGTTAAACATTGTTATCGTGCCACGCAGCTATAGAAGAAACTCGAGAGCAAAACAAGACCTTCTAGACTTCGAAACTCGCGGTCGTCAGTTCCGATCTCGCTGCGCTCGTTCCTTCCACCCAAATCACGTTCTCACTACGAGGATATCGGCTCTTTAATCGCGTCTACTAGTTCCTCTCTCCCGAACCTATTTCTACACTCACACATCGAGTTCCAACATCGTAAACAACACAAAAACAAATTCCACTCCCAAACCTATTTCTATGTACCAGGTCATCTAATAAGATCGCGGAAAATAGTCATATTTCAATGATTTTTAATTTATTTCATGAAAATACACAATGTGTACAAAATAGTTTCTAATTGATTCTTAAATTTGATTGGTCAAAAATAATGGTCTCTATGGAAACTTGACTTTTAGGTAGGCGGGGCACTTTTTACGTCACACAACTTACCATTACAGAAATCTATCAATATATGAAAATAATGGATCCCTATGTTTAGTTGTTCTAATTTAAATTATACACGTACTAAGGGGAAATTGACATTTCTGGGATCCTGCTAGTCCATGCTGTACCAGAGCGCCAGAAAACCAACAAAGATTATTATGCTATGGTAAGTTGGTAAAACTTAACCATGCATACAGCAACACCCAGGATAATGCACCCAGTCACACTGCTAATATTGTGCAGGAAACCATAATACGTAGCTTGACGATGACAAAGCTGTTTCGAACCAATACTCTCCAGATGGTACAATTCTTGATTTTGTTTTTAACAGGATGAAGGATCAGCTCAAAGGTGTTCGTTATGGGACAAAGCAACAACTTTGACTTCAGCCCGGATCCAGTTAGCCCTTGAACGCCAGCGACTGTACATTTTACATAAAGGATGATTTTCACCTTATGGGACAAAAGTTGTGACTATTATATATTAATAAGTTATATCATGTACACGTAGATAACGGAGAAGAGGAAATGTATGCATGTGCTTCACTCATAAACTTGCCTACTATTATTTTGCTTTTCTATCGAATAATATGACGTAAAAATTGCCGCGCCTATTTAAAATCCAAGTTAAACCATTTTTTACCAATCGAATAGAGGCGCCAATATTTTAGGAATCAATAACAAAATACACATGTGTGATAAGGAGTGGTATCGATATGGTAAATTTTTTGATCACGCGTTTCTCTTAAACCAGTCATAAAAAATCTAAAAAAATTAACACATCGTCAATTTAATGGTCATCTTTTAAAGTTCTTCTTATTTTTACTTATATATATATATATACACTTTCATCTTCACCTCATTGGAACAAAATGACATAAACACAACATGTTTAGGTCTCTCAATATTGTAATTGTACAAAAGAAAGTTTGGTCGATTTTAAAAAAGTATCCTTTTCGCATTAAATTGTTGTCAATCAGTTAACATTACGTAAAATACCGTCTTTTTTACAGAATGTTTTCAATAATTGCTTTAAGAGAAAAACATTGTTGAATTCCAGTTCACCATATCGATACTTATCCTTTTATGAGAAAATATCAAAACTAGTATGAGAGCATTTTTCCGTGAACTTATTGAACGACCTGCTGGTACACTCAAGCATCGAGTCCCAACACCTCGAAACAAACAAAAATAAGTTCCTCTCCCGGACCTATTCCTACACTCACGCGTTAAGTCTCAATATTGCGAACAAAGGTGGTTTGCGACTAAGGAGTCGATATTCGCGTTGTGAGAACGGCACACGTGTTGGAAGGAGCGAGAGGTCGGAAATGACGACTGCGTGAGTCGAAGTCTAGGAGACCTAAAAACGGGATGCTCTCATATTTTCATACATGATATCATACACTAATCTGTGTATGTTGAGCGACAGTGTGATGTTCTCGATGCTTGTTTCTTGTTTATGATTAGAAACATCATCATTCTAAATAAATATGTAGGCCTACAAAGAAAATAGCTGCACATGTATATTTATAAGTTCTGGTGTCCTTGTTTCAAAGATTGTATTGTATGGAGGTTATTTAATGGGAATTATTTCATACATATGGGTTATGCACTGGGAGGTTTTGGATACAGGGAATATCCCGAGGGATATACAATAATGGTAAGGGCATCAGTCTTTGGATCCAAGGGTCATAGGTTCCGAGGATTCCCACACGGGGCATTGAATTTAGCCCCTGGGGCGCCCTCGGGTCAGTAAACTTATATTTTTTACTGTATAGTAGGATTACACAGCGGGCGGATCTGGGAAGCAACAAGGGGGGGGGGGATTTCAGGTCATAGAAAAAAACTTCCGTTCCACTTTTTGGGGCATAAAGGCCTCTTTTAGGCCCAATATTTCTTGGGCCAATTTTTTTTTCTGGGCCCACCCAAGGGGGGGGGGCAGATCCGCCAGTGGTACCCACTTGACGATACAATTTTTTGGGCTAGTGTAGGTCTACATGTACATGTACATGTCAGTACGTCTAATTCCAAACACCCCCATCAAAAAATGTAGTTAGCTTGGCTGTACTGCACATCTATGCTATGATTCTATATATATTATGTGTATTATCCACTGTAGAATGCATTTGCAGAAAAAATTACGAAAAATTGTAAAAAATATCTGGGTTATTCCATTTTTACTACAAGGTATTTTAGGGGGGTAATTCCGAACAGGAGTTTTTTTTGGGGGTAAATCCGAACACTTGCATGGGGGTAATTCCAAACACTTAACTTAAACTTAATTGTTTTAATTATTAGATTGATGGTATATCATTATATGATACCCTTAACTTATGATACTGGATCCTGTCACCCCTGCATATCAAGAAACCCAAATTTAAATCATTTATTACTGACATCTATTTATTTAAACGCACAGAGTTTGTGGGGGTGATTCCAAACACTAGCATGGGGGTAATTCCGAACACCTAAATCATCATAATTGATTATTTTATTGTAAGATTGTTGGTATACATGATTAAATTGTATCTTTCAGGCTATAAATATTATGTAGAGGTAGTAGAGGTACTATTATTCAATTCAATGATCTGCTTGCCATTATTTGGAACCCGTTCGTGTTTACCCCCTGTTTGGATTTGGACGTATTGACTACCTCTTTAACTTGGAAACGAAGAGATGCTCTTGGTTACTCGAGTCTCTAGCTTACAGCTAGACGTAACTTAATTGATTTCGTATGTACTGTGCTACACGCACCTACACGCACCTAGAATTCATTTTTAATAAATTTTATACATATTTCTAAGAATATTGATCATATTTAGGATGAAGCGTTGCTTGTCTGGATTTAGATATTTCAAAATTTCATTTCGGAGTTTGACACATGGTGGAATTTTCTCGCTGTAGCTAAAAATGGCTTCCGGTTCTGGACGTGAATTCAATATTTGAAATTATTCTCGCTTAAAGAAATCAAATATAACAATAGATTCAGACGGGGATGTGAGCTGATGTTCTTCAAATCTATACATAAAGGTATATTTCATATTATTATGCCATATTTACTGTGCGTGTGACACAATGATTTACAATATTTATAATACTAAGGCAGCTCAATCTTCCTCCTCAAAGCCGGAATATAGAGAAGGCTTTGGACCGAAGTAAGCTCTTGGTACTTGATAATGTGTGTGAACACTGGCATTTTATTTTTTCCTATTTTTCTTAACTTTGTTTTGTCTATTCAATTTTCTTCGCCAATCTCAAGTTCTTTGCTATACCCAACGCCAATGCAGTCTTCTAACGGTCTCACACCTGCAATTATGTCCCGGGGACCTCTTGTAAAAAACACTGAACGAAAACTCATTGCCAATAGATGGCGGTCTTCCTGGACGCTGATCTGATTGGTCAAATAAATATAGAAAATTTTTACACTTTACGAAATTATTTTAATTTTGAGTAAATATTGTCTCAAATCAAGTTATGATTCTTCCAAGACTAAGACTAATTTATTTATAAAGTTTAGATGTTCCATTTACGGTAAGCCATTCAATATTTCGGTTTTTATCACTTGATTTATTAAGATAAATTTGAAGAAAATATTTATTTTGTGGGTGATAATTGATGTCAAAATGTTGAATTAAGATAGCTAAGAGATTCCTCTTCTTTTGTAGGGTATCAGTAATTTCATTTGAATCTAATCTGAATCTGGATTTTTTTTTGATTCATTTTTTCGGCGCCAACAATAACTTTAACAATGAATTATCATCACACCAATTTTTGAGATTTTCAAATCATAGATTCTAAAGGGGGGATTGCAGATTTGGAATCCTGACAAAATGTCCCATCTTTCAGGGATCCAACACATTGATTATTTTTTAGTTGTTGTTGATAATCCTGCACGCGGGATCAACTCTACATGGTGGGTACATGTAGGTGGAAATCCACCAAGGTTCAGGTGGCAAATTAAACAATCTCCATAAGCCGCTGTTTCTTGGCAGTTAGATCTATTCTCTTGTACTATCGAATTTGCATTCTGTTATCTCGTTTACAATTTAATTACTGAGAAATTAAATGTTATCATATACAACTTTAGCAATGAATTATGTAATAAAGTATAATGCATAGAACGCATAATACTATATCTAGTAGGGGAATTGGTCCTAATTATCGCACGGTCCTAATTATCGCACAATTGTCCTAAATAGCTAAAATATGCACCCACCATCTTTTAAACCAGTGTTACGAAAAACAGTTCAACACCATTACTCCCAATCTTCATGATTTATTCATATATTTAGAAATATCTCTTCATTTTTTAAGAATTGTTAACTTCCGCCATTGTCATAAATGCTTTTGCGCAAGAAGTGAAATTCGTCTGACAAATTTTGACCCCCTCCAAATAAAGACAGAAAAGTAAGTGTATAATGTATATTTTGTTGATATTTTACACTAAAACTGATAGAAAAATGATTACAGCATATGTATGTATCTGTTATAAACAGAGAAATGTATACAGTATCGTGAAATGACATCTGAAACATAACTGTGCGATAATTAGGACGACTGTGCGATAATTAGGACCACCGCACATGCGAGTCTAAGGGGTCTTAAAGTGTTAGCGTTCGGAGATTGAGAAATGTCAAACACTACTTAGATTTTAGAGGAAAGGTTGATCTTTCGTCTCATATTCTCAAAGTAAGTTGAAGTTATCATATTTGAAATCGTCAGCAGTTTCCCTGAGTACCCGTGCGATGATAGGACGACTTCCCCTAGACAACAAAAGTTTCGTAAGACTGGGAAAATTATGTACATTTTTCTTATGATTTGACAGAAAAGTTAGCAAAGCATCCATCACATCATTGGAAAGCTTATTTCGTCTCCTTATAACCTGTTGATAAGAATTGAATCCAACTGTCAAGAATTTAGAACCTTTAATAGTAGCTGATGAGATATATCTTACAGAGGCATAACATTCATTTTTTGTTATGAATTCTGCAGCAGTTTGCAAGTTACAGAAATAAAATAAAGTAAAAATATTAGACTGGAAAATGGGATTGATAGCCAGGCCATGCTATATTATAAAGAGAGCAATTTATTGTCCAGTTCAACTTTTGACATTGCAATTTGCAAATCCAGAAGGACACTATATTCATGAATCTGTAGATGTCAAAATGACATACCCATTACTGACTATCTATTCTACTCTTGATTTAAGGAAGGGGATCGTCCAGATTTTTGTCCCGGACAACCATTTATGTCCTAATATAACTGCTCATATAACATCATATATGCCTTAGATATATTTTGAGACCATATCATGAGCACAGTTTTACCAATATATTGAGAAAATCAACAGGACAACCAAAGAAAAACCAAATGTCTAGAACACAATCTAGATAAAATTGTGTTGTGAAAGAAATAAAAGATTGCCCAAGCCGGGAATCAAACCCCAACCTTTTGAAAAAAACATGATTCCGTTACTCTAATTGTGTTTTTAGACGACCCCCTTCCTTTAAGTTATTAACAGATACCAAAAGACATACATTAGAGATATAATCATTACTAAGCATTTTGGTAAAGGAAAAGGGTACAATTCAATATTTGCAATCTTATCTAAATTGCCTTTCATCTGAGTATAATGAAGCTATACTTCAGAAAGATCTTAAAATTAATGCAAATTCCTGTGAAATACGCAGAATATACATGTATATGAAATAGATAGATGTTGTGAATATCATTGTTGTACCAAAATTTCAAACAGTGATATTTATTACTTTATTTAAAATGAAAAAAAAACTAGTGGCTGACATCTTGAAATTTCTTTTATTTAAAAAGATTTACCAATGTACATCTTTTTACCGATTATGAAGAAACTCTGCCTACAAGCTTGACTATATCCCCACCAAACTTCATTTGTTGGGATAATAAGCCATCAATGAACTCATCCATGCATGAAAGTGGTTTTAATAGAAAAAAAACAAATTTTAAAATCTTAGTTACTCATAGAAAACAATGGTACAGTAATATTTAAAACACAACACACTGTGAATTTTTTTTTCAACATTCTTGAAAAACCAACATTGGTTTATTTTGAAAGTTTAAAAGATTCTTTGCACCCTAAGTGACATCACTATTTTTTTTTTCAATTCAATTCACTTTATTTCAAATGTTTCAGGTACAGTATTTTACATTGACATGAAACGACACCCCGAGGGGCGTATAAGTTCCATGTTTAACATACAATATAGCATGTATTAAATGCATGCATGCATGTATGCGCAAAAAAACTGAACCAAAAAATGGAACCTCACGGAGATTGCTCCTAGTGAAACTTTCTGAGCGATCAAAATCAATAGCAAATTGCTTTGAAATACGCGAAACAAAATGGTATTTAATGGTTGAAAAATAAAAAAAAACTGATGCAAACTTTTAATCATTTTTTTTCGTTCAGTGCAAAAATGTGACTTTGAATTCCCGGGAACCTTTTTTCATGGGGACGCACTTTTTTGAGGGGGGACGCAATTTTGGAAAATCAATCCGTCCCAGGGAAGCACTTTTGGACAAGCCTACTGAAAGCACTGGTCAGGTTATATAGAAAAAATGACAAAGCATAAAATGCATCATAATAAAATACAAGTCATGAAAAGAAAGCATTTTTCAAAGATCTAATAATGACATAGCAAATCAAACTTTAACTTTCGTTCAAATGATTTGATGTGTTTAGACTTTTTGAGATCAAGTGAAAGAGTATTGTAAAGTAATGGGCCACTGTTTTCTGTTCTGAATTATGATTTATATGATATCACTAAGGACATGTGCCTTGTACTGTAATGTGGAAGATGATGATTCATATATGTCAATGTTAATTTGAATAATGACAGGAAATTTGAATATTAGAGAAATAAAAGGCTGACAAGTCATGAAAAATAGTAATTAAATGAATGGTAAAAACATATTTTCAAACTTATATTGACCAAACTTTATGATCATCCCTCGTATCATTTCATTTTTCAGACACAGAAAAGGTTGAATTGATGGTGCAAAATTTCACATCCCTGGAGCGATCCAAATGCTCTCTTGACATCTTCATTCTCACTCCGAATAATGCACCAGTACCAACACAGAACACAAAACAAGGACCAAAATGGCTCCGGATGTAAGAGAGCATGCCTTCCCCATACATTTACTTCAAGGAATGTTACCACTGACATATTCAAATACACCCAAGGTAGACAGCTAGGTGCATTTCGAGGGGATTTGATCAAGTTAACAGGGAATTATGTAGCAGCTCAGATTCCAGGGTTGTTGCAGGAACAGGCCTTTCAACTTGGTAGGATTAATAAGATATTTGCATCTCAATGGCTCTCTGAAAGAAAAGTTGTCATTGGATCCAAGTGTAACCAGGTATGTGATGGTAACAGTTCATATTCTCAGAATTTAATTGAATGATTATGAAAAACTTCAAGTCTGAATGTTTTTAGATTTATTAGCTTATCAGTCTTATTTCAGCCTAGATGCACTTTAATTGAACGAAAACATTTGCTAGAAAAAGCTCTTGAATCTAATTGACCATGACAGCAAGCATCAAATTTTCATCATGAATGAGGTCGATTTATATCCAAATATGAAACCTGTATGTTAATAGTAGCATCTGTTTATTGAAAAGTTTGCAGTGTTGTAATGAATTGTATTAATAAATAGGGATTATGAATATGTGAACGACAGGCATGTATAGACGAGTGTTCCTGACACAGACTGAAAAATTGAAATTTTATGCATATTTTGAAAGATGTTCTATAACTTGTAAAGCAGGTGTTCTTTACAGAAGAGTGTTTTCTAATGCCAAGCTTACTTTTAACGCGGTTGTAATTTACCGAACGGCAAAAGTAGAAAAAATCCGAACATTTTGAACTGATAAAGATCTTTAAATTGTGAAGGTCTGAGTTCCTGGACCTCTTAGAAAACAGCTAAACATATCAAAAAGTGAAGATGGGTCAATTTGATTCTTGTTCTCAGAAGATATTAATAAAATAGTTAAATGTTTGGAATTTTTTTAATGCTGTAAATTGTTCACAATTCTAAATCAAGAAGTCGCTCGTATTTCTGTCGTATTTAGGAAATCATGTTGCCGAAAATCAGTGCACAGTGTTCATGGTATTGTTGTAAAATTTCTTATATTTTATTATAAACTAACACCTTAGGGTTAAACTTTTGCTCGAGGAATTAACTTATTTTCATCAATACATATTAACCCATCAGGTTTTCTAATAGTAAACTAACGTTCAAACCTCAGTCCATTGTCGTTATCACTTACTACTAAACCCAAGTGAGATATGGCTCTTGCCTCAGCACGAGCCAATAAAACTCAGGTTACCTGAGTAACCAATCAAGTACCAGGTCCCAAAGTCTGATACAATACTTCAAATCAACAATTCTCTAAGATCTAAAATTGAGACCTGTATCTCTCTTATTTCAAAAGTTAAAGCATCCAGTGTGAGGGTTCGAGTCTGTGATATAGACCCCTGTATAAGTCATGGACCCCTAAAAGATCAAAATGTGAGATTCTTTGGACTGATCTTTAATTATGTGTTGCTAATAGATTATAGAAGTTTTCTATAGGGAAAACATCTTATTTTTTTGATGATTCAATTTTATTGTATTTCAGATAGCAGTATTAGATTTATTCACCAAACAGATGGCAATGATACCATCTTTGAAGAGTACAGATAGTAGTCAACCAGCGGACTGCCCATGTGGTATCCATGCAGTTGAGCTTAACCCCTCCAAGACCCTCATGGCAACTGGTGGGGTGAACACTAATGATTTAGCCATATATCAGCTTCCAACATGTGATCCTGTCTGCATTGGGGAGGTACATAGTTTTCTTACTATTTATAATTAGTGAACTTGCTATTTGTAGAAGTCTGTGTTCAAGAAGTAGATTTTCTTGTAGTTTCGTGGTCTTAGCATTAATCACTTATTCAATATTACAGGGTGACACAAAAAATGACACCCACCTTACGTTACATAACTTGTTTGTCTATTAACATATAGACTTGTCCCGTAGCACAATTAAAGTGGACATAATGCCAAAACACCCCAAGTAATTTCACATGTGTAGCACATGTGGGTCAAATTTAATGAGCGTTACAAGCTCTAAATGACGTCCATTCCTTTGCAGACACACAAGGATTCTACACAAAAAATGCTACCCAACTTTGTAAATATAACTTTGTAAATATTAATGATTTTGGCATGTACATTCAGGGAAATGAAGTCCAATCAAATAAACACAAAATAAATTAGTTTCAAAATTATGTTACAAAAGGTGGATGTCATTTTTTGTGGAATATCCAGTTGTGCCAGCAAAGGAATAGAGGACACATTTTGTAACGCTCATAGATGTTCATCTAGGTGAGCTAGCCATCTAAAACTTCTTGTGGAGTTGCAAAATGCAGTGTAATGTGTAATGTTTAATGTGAGAAAAAACAAGTCAGAATTTCTACAGACAAAATAGTTACGAAACATCATGTGAGTGGGTGTCATTTTTTGTGTCCCAAGGTACATTCATGTGATAATTCAGTTATAAACCTATCATCAAAACTAAGTTTATAAAAAAATCAATTAGAAGATACACAAAATAAAATATTCTAAAGTTCAAAGAAATAACTTCACATGAAACTTGGGATAATATTACTGAACTCACTGATACAAACGAATCTTATGATAAATTTGAGGATAAGTTGTCAAGTATCTATAATGAATGTTTCCCATTAAAACAAGTTACAATTAAATTATATAACAATAACCAGAAGCCATGGATAACATTGGCAATACTTAAATCAATTAGAAATAAAAGCAAGCTCTATAAAAAATATCTTAGAAATCCAAATGATCAAAACAAAAACCAATACAAATCTTTTGCAAATCAGTTAAAAACCATCATAAAATTGTCTGAAAAACAGTATTATTATAACAAATTTGAACATAATCAGGGCAATATTAAGGCAAATTGGCAAATAATAAATGATATACTTCAAAGGAAAAATAAAAATAACAATATTTCAGATACTTTCCTTCAAAATAATGTTGAAATAACAAATAAACAGGAAATAGCAAATCAATTTAATAATTTTTTTGTAAAAGTTTGAGAAAAACTAGCAGCAAAAATACCCAAATCAAATAAAAACTCTTTGGACTTTATGCAAACAATAGGGAGACAAGTCGCCACTCTTTTCTTAGATCCAGTTGAAGTCGATGAATTGAATAAAATAATAAAAATTTAAAACCTTCTGCAGCGGGACACGATGACCTTAAACCTTTTATCATTAAAGAATGCGGATCATTATTTCACCGTCCTCTTTTACATATTTTTAATCTATCTCTCACAAGCGGAATTTTCCCAGATCGACTTAAAATAGCAAAGGTTATTCCTATATATAAAAAAGATGACGCACATTTTTTCACAAATTATCGCCCAATATCAGTTTTACCCATGTTTTCTAAGATTCTGGAAAAGATTATGCACAGTAGAATTACTACATTCAAAGATACAATTGACATTCTGTACATTAACCAATTTGGATTAAGGGAAAAAAGATCTACTTCCATGGCTGTCTTGACTTTTATTGAAAAGATTAGAAAAGCAATCGATGATGGTGAATTTACAATAGGACTATTTCTTGACTTTTCCAAAGCCTTTGATACAAATGATCACAACATTCTATTTAGTAAACTTGACTTTTATGGCATTTGAGGAGTTGCACTTAATTGAATTAAAAGCTATTTTACTCATAGAATTCAGAAAACATCATACAAAGATACTTTATCAGACCCTGAATTGATCACCTGCGGAATCCCCCAGGGTTCAATTCTCGGACCATTGTTTTTTATCCTATACATCAATGATATCTACCTTTATTCTCGACGACTGCTTTTCGCAGATGATACCAATTAATTGATACAAGGGAAAGGTCTAAGTGACCTTGCAGATATTCTCAATACTGAATTAAAACATATAGAGGAATGACTCATTACTAATAAATTATCCCTTAATGCTGACAAAACAAAATATATTATATTTACTTCAACTCAAAAAAGCGGGTAAAGGTATATAAAATTCACTACATCGTCACCAGAAAAAGTTCACACGCATTGCAACAAATTCTGATTATCAAGCTCATTCTCTTCCCTTATTCAAACAACTAAACATTTTAAACATATTTGACATAAATAAGCAATTGAAATGGCTTTTTATGTACAAATGGATTAATGAACTTGATAATTATCAGAAAATTTTCCCAAACCTCTTTATAACTATCCAGGAGAGACATAATTACAACACCCGAAACAAGTGTTCTTATGTCAAGTCCAAAGTACGAACAAATTATGGTAGAGCTATGTTGTCTTTCACTGCACCGATAATTTGGAATGAATTAACTGATGAAATGAAATCATCTGAAAGCATCTTAATTATGAAAAAAAGAACTCAAAAAGTACCTTCTTAATCAATAGTATCATTCATAGTCTATGTTAGTTTTTATAATGATTTGCGGGCCTAATATGACACACACTATTAAGCAGAAACAAATAGTATGCATTATTGCACAAGCAGATCCCCCATCTGTTCATGTATTATTATAAAACACGGGAATATACACATTATGTGTCACCTGTTTATTGTAACCTGTTGTAAAGATATGATTAAATAAGAATAAATAAATAAAAAAAATAAATAAATAAAAAAAATGGAAGATCTAGACAAGCCTCATGAATCTATTGTTGTTTGCATGTTTTTACAGCAAGGCCACCAGGACTGGGTGTTTGACATTAAGTGGTTGGATGATCAGTTCGTTGTAACAGGTGAGATGATTTTCTGTGTTATATTATTATCATCATTTTTTCCTCAGCCATGAGATGCCATGATATAATGCAGGGGTTTCATTAGCAGCAGGTAACAGGCGATTTTCACTGATTATTTTCACAAAATCGCCTGTTCTTTTTTAGGGACTTTTCAACTATTCCATGTTAAATTTATGATTTCCATTAATTTTGCCAGTTGTTTTCATTTATTACTACTATTTAGAACTGCTCAATGCAATGGGTATTAACGTTTTTGGTGTTTATAACAACTGATCGAGTTATTGGCATGGTGAGTGATTGACAAGTTTCATAAAGTTTGTCCTTATACTTCATTATTTCTTGTGATGAATTAAATTTTTACTAGATTTAAGCACTCTCTACAGATTACTCAATATTTTTCAGCATAGAATTTTTACTGTTTTCAAGTTATTTGACTTAAAAAACTGTAAAAATGGGTTCTTTTTCAACGTGCTTCAATCATGGGCATTCAATATGCAACTTTGTGTTATTACACGAGAACTTCTAAATGAGTGGTGCCATGCTTCTCTTTTATGCTTTTTTGGTAATATTTCAAAAAGATTTTGATTAAAGTATATGCTTATAGCATTATCTTGAAGAAAAATCAATTTTGAATTTGATTAAAACATGAAACATGCTTAATCTCATTTACATTTGTAAAAGTAAATAAAAAAGAGCAATAAGGAAATGAGGTATCAAAATGTCCTCTTCGAGTTTTGCATTGTGGGTAATTTTATTCAAGAACCCATTCCAATAAAAATATAATTTGTGGGGAATGTTCTGTTTCATAATTATGATGAATTCCATTTTCTATTAAATTATCAACATGTATGCAGATAATCATGTTTTTATTTTTGGGTTATTTCTTAAAGGGCCCGATAAGCTTCCCGTATAAAAACAATATGGCGGCTCCTGGATCAGTCCATTTTTAAGAAATAAGGGGAGTTCTGTAAAATCCAGTTTAAATTGTCTTTGAGATAAAGTAATCCGTTTATAATGATTTTGAAAACATTATCCATAGAGTGATAGAGTTCAAAGAATATGTACAACAGCCAATATAAATCCTTGTATTAGAACTGCTTTGTTATCCCATCGAACGAAGTTCGGAGGGATATAGGGAACGCCTCCGTCCGTCCGTACGTACGTCCGTACGTACGTACGTCCGTCCGTACGTCCGTCCATCCGTCTGTCCGTCTGTCCGGGCAATAACTCAAATACCGTTGGCCCGACACACTGAGTTCCCTAATGGAAACTGTGATCATGTCCTTAGCTGACCTCTGCTGTAGGCAGGCATCAAGTAACAGTAAGGCGGCCAATCGTTAATGCTAAGTTTTGTTTACTGATAAGAAGCAGCATTTAAAAGTACACTGTGGTTTAGAATCCATTGTAATTAACCGACATTCTAGTTTTTGTAATAATGACCATGGATGTTTCACAAATTGTAGAATTTAATTAGAAAATTAATTTTGTGTATTCAATTACCTTTCCAGAAGTACCAAAAACTTCTAAATCGGTGCAATATACCCTACACACTGATTGACAGCAATTTGCAACCCTCTCATAAACATTCACATTTGAAACTGAATTTGACATCTTCTTACATAATTAAAGAAATAACTGAAGTTTGCCCAATGATGCTGTTTATACACAAATATTCAGGAGTTTAACCTGAGTATTATGATATAAATACCTATTTTCTTTCATTTTTTTTATTTTCCTATATCAAAAATGAATGAATTTTAGTGTAAATCAAATTATGAACTGAACAATTTAAATTTGGATTATTAGAATCGATATCCAGGTAAAAATTGGAAATATCATATTTATAGCTCAGACAGATATAAGCAGATACTCACATTGAAATTTCTTGGAAAATTGTGCTCTTTTGCCACATATCCTACAGGTGTTAAGTAAACAATCCGCATTGTAACTACTGTTCAAACTTGTCATAATCCAAATTAAAGTTCATCTTACTCATTTAAAAAAAATGAAAGAAAATATTGCACTAGTGATTGACAAACGTGAAACTTTTCAGAACAACTACATTATATGCTTCTTGTACAGAAAACTTCTGATTGTTCTTTAATTAACTTTGAAGATGGAAAGAATCAAGATAAGCCAGCATTCCTAAGGTTAAGAAAATCAGACTAATGGCTATTAAGAGTATCAAAGTGGTGAGAAAGGAGTGTTGGGGTTTAAAGTGATGACAGGCTAATTAATTTATTTGCTGAAGATGTTTATGAAGTATACCATATAGTTGTAGTTCCAATAAAACCATGGGATCTAGAGGAATCTGAACAGGCACATTAGCCATATTGTTTATCATAACAACAAGCAACTGAGCATGCGTAGCATTAACAACTGGTCTGCAGCTTAACTTCCTATCAGTTGACCTCAATTCCGTTTTGCCTATCTATGAAATCAGTGTGCCGATTTTGTTCATATTTTGTACACATATACCTTATGGGAGTAGAAGTTCTGCTCGAAAGCCGATTTTCAAAATGGCCGCTCATTTCAAAATGGCGGTCATTTTAGTGCCGATTTTACAGTAATTTAGGTGCAATATGTAAAACTGTTGTAGCAATATGTTTTAAATGTAAAAAAAGTTATAAAGGACATTAATAATGCTACAAATGTAGATATTTAAGAAGCACATGGCAGCCATCTTGAAAAATGGTGGCCTTTACTCATCATTTTACGATTTTTGCTATAACTCAAAAAATAGTGGAGCGATTTTGTTCATATTTGGTATGTGAATACTATAAGCATTGTACACTGTCTTAAGACACTTTTGGTAGAAGGCGGCCATTTTGAAAAATGGCCGCCATTTTAACGTATTTTACTATAACTCGAAAAGTAGTGGAGCAGTTTTTTCATATTTGGTATGTGAATACTATAAGCACGGCACACTGCCCTATGACACTTTTGGTAGAAGGCGGCCATTTTGAAGAAAAAATTGAAAAATGGCCTCCATTTTAACATGTTTTACTGTAACTCGAAAAGTAGTGGAGCGATTTTGTTCATATTTGGTATGTGAATACTATAAGCATGGCACACTGTCCTATGACACTTTTGGTAGAAGGCGGCCATTTTGAAAAAAATTTTGAAAAATGACTGCCATTTTAACGTATTTTACTATTATTATCGAAAAGTAGTGGAGCAATTTTGTTCATATTTGGTATGTGAATACTATAAGCATGGCACACTGTCTATTTCTAATGACACTTTTGGTAGAAGGTGGCCATTTTGAAAAATGGCCGCCATTTTAACGTATTTTACTATAACTCAAAAAGTAGTGGAGCGATTTTGTTCATATTTGATATGTGAATACTTTAAGAATGGCACATTTTCTAATTAAACTTTGGGGAGTAGTCGGCCATTTTGAAAATGGCCACCATTATTATGTGTGTTATTTTACAAGTACGTGTGCGATTTTTCAAAAATTTTAGAGGTGGCTACTGAAAAGCATATTATTTCTTCTGATGACAACTTGGCTAGTGAGCAACCATTTTGAAAATGGTGGCCTTTCTTATGTGTGTTGTTTTATGATATTTGCTATTCGTTTGTAAAAATGCCAGCCATTTCTGTTCGATGGGATTCGCTACACTTTGGCGTTGCCGTTGTTCTGGTTTCATTTGTAGAATATTTAATATGCCAAGCTGTGTGCTATTACGTTATGGGGAAATTTAGATGTCAATTTTTCCTTATTATACACAAATAGAAGATCCTGAAACTTCACCCATAAATGTGGAATTGATTTGTCAAAATAAAAATCACCCTTTTATAAATGCGTGACGATCTATAATATACTTATGCTATATAACAGTTAGAGGTGTTGACACAATGACTTCGAGCCTGTGAACCCTTGAGTATTATTCCGGGATCGGGCCTTTTATACTAAACGGTGAGCAACACCAGAAACGAGTGTTCGATTTGCTAAACGATATGCGTCACCCTTTAAAATCATACATGAAAAGCACAAAACAAGATTTTCCTTGAAATGTGTACAGGAAGCATTTCTTCTCCAATTTTGAAAACCTAAGACAAGGCTTATGTATGAAATATGGGAAGTTGCCTACCCTTCTATTGAAAGCACATGCTTCACTGGGCTTTCAATAGCAGGGGGCGAGTGCCATTTGTTTTCGATAATTCGCCCTTTGTCAGAAGCCAAATATTGTCTAAGTTTTGGGGGAAATTAAAAGTCTTCTATAGACTATCCTTTATTTCATTTAGCGATCTTATTTTGCACTTCCTTGTTTATGATTTGTACATTATATTCCATGGAAATGCAGATAAATGCATAAGTGATACAACGCTGTTCAACCAGTCACAGTACAGTCTTTCCAATGGGTGTAAAATTGTATTAATCAGTTGAAGGTCCAATATAAACTTTGGCTTATCCAATATTATCAAAGTGTGAAATGTGAAACTTTTTATTAATTTCAAAAATGTTTTTTGAAGGAACTTTTGTCCAAAATATCGTGAATTTATAAAAAACTAATTTGGTGAGGTTACACTAGCACACAATTCACACCAATGCTAAGCATTCATCCTCACTTGTTTTTGCCGACAAAATTAAGAACATTGTTTGATAAATAAGCGAGCAAAAGGATTAATGTGTCAACGATGCATCACACTGATATTTAAATTTCTGTCAAGTTATATTTGTATTTTACAATTATCTTGTATTCTGTATTTTACATTTGATGATGTAATTAGAATTGTATTTGACAACAACTTTATTTTTGTATTCAATAGTTAGTTTAGTCTTAGGTCAGTTTTGTAGATTGTAGTTTTTAGTGACTAATATGTCATTGTAATGACATCAGAGAGTCAATAAAAGATATATATATAATAAACTCAATCATGGATGAAAGTGGTTCAGGGCAAATGCATTTCAAAATTTTAAAGGTGACGCCCCTTGTTTTTTTCATCTGCCTCTTGTGCAGAAAGTTACTGAAACCACTGCTTCAATAGACAAGAGGCAAGAAGAAAAAATCTTGATTCACTTCATTAAATATTCAAAATTCAGTCAAAGTGATGTCATATTTGAAATCTACATTTAAAAGTACAGGGTGGTCAAAAAATGGCAACCCTAATTTTTCCTCATATCTCTGTCATTTTAGGAAATAAATCCCTGATATTTGGTGCATTTGCACATCTTTCAATTTCCCACCAGCCTACCATGACCATCTGCAGGGTTCGAAATTAGCGTTGCTGAAGTAACGATTCGTTACTTTATTTCTAAAATTGTTACCTAGCAACATGCCCAAGTAAGAAAATAGTTTCCTGGTTTATGGGAAGATATATATATATGCCGTCAACTCAATCAAAATTTTATTAACATTTTTTCAACCGGTAAGAACAACAACCTTACTTTGGAATTTAGTTACCTAGTAAAATGTCAGGTAACTATTTTCACTTCCAGTCTAAAAAATTTTAAAAAGTTTGAACCCTGATCGTACTGATAGTCACATTATCACAGCATTTTAAGCAAGATGCCCCAGAGGGCCACTTTTGGGCTGTCTGAACTGGTCTGGTATTCGAATGAATTCCATTTCCAACTACACTTGTAAACTCTAACAATTATGTTTTCTTGGGGAGCTGAGCACTTGATAACGGATAAAGTAGTGGAGAGGCACCTTCACACAGATGCACAGTTTAGTGTATACTTGGCACAAAGGGAAAGTGTCCTTTACCCTTGAAGATGCCAACGAAAATTCAATTACTGTCAACATCAAACGCTATATTGTGATTCTCAGGAAGCTCTGGGGGGGGGGGGGTTAGGTAAACTTGGGGAGGTTGATAGGCAGAAACAATGTTTCCAACAAGACAGAGCCATGCCCCATACATCCAATGATGCACTGGAATGGCTTTGGGACCATTTCAATGACCACATTATCAGCTGGATAACAGACAATGAATGGGCATCCAATAGCCCAGATATGGCCCCATTTAACTTTTACCAGTGGGGATACCCCAAGTAATGAGTGTAGGAGAATGACACCAGAACAACATTAGACCTCAAAAGTGTGATCACATGTGTTATTCAGGCCATACTTTGCTGGGGAAAAAACAGGGTTGCTGTTTTTTGACCACCCTGTACATCTAGAAATATGGCTTTGAAAATTGTTTATCAGCTTTGAAAATTTATTATCCCACGCAACGAAGTTCAAGGGGGATAAAGGAAAGCTGTCCCTTCATCCGTCTGTCCGTTCGCCGTCCATCAGTGTGTCCAAGAGATAACTCAAATACCGATTGACTGATTTGATTCAATTTTATAGGCTTATGCCTTATGGGTGTAGGACCTCTGCTCCAGAAGAAATTTTCATTATGGCCCCTCAATTCAAAACAGCCACCATTTTTCGTAAAAAATGTAATCTTTCATAACTCAAATACAAGTTGATGGATTTGATTCAAATTTTTATGCTGATCATAAGGACAAACGAGCTTAGCTTAGAAGAGATTTTCAAGATTGCTTAATTTCAAAATGGTGGTCTTTTCGTAATTAAATGTAATCTATGATAACTCAAATACGAGTGAATGGATTTGCTTCAGATTTTATATGATGATGCCTAGGGTAACAGTAGCTCTGTTAGAGAAAGAATTTTCAAGATGGAGGCTGAATTTCAAAATGGTGGCCATTTTTCGTAAAAAATGTAATCTATGATAACTCAAATACAAGTGAATGGATTTGCTTCAGATTTTATATGATGATGCCTAGAGACACAGTAGCTCTGTGAGAGAAATAATCTCAAGATGGAGGCTAAATTTCAAAATGGCTGCCATTTTTTGTTAAAAAAACGTAATCTTTGATAACTCAAACACCAACGAATGGATTTGGCTCAAATTTATATGATGATGTTTAACACAGTAGATCTGTTAGAGAAAGAATTTTCAAGATGGCGGCTGAATTTCAAAATCGCTGCCATTTATCAGAAAAAAACTTAATCTAGCTTTGCAAACTCATGTACCAGTGGATGGATTTAGTTCAAATTGTCAAGTTCGGGTTCATTCCCCTTAGTCGCAAAATCCCCAAATCTCCTTGTATTGGACATTCGAGGGTTGATCATAAAGTTCTCATAATATCTCTCTAATTTCTTTATTTTTCAATATTTCGTCCCTCCGCTATTAAAAGGTTCTATGTCCACTTGTACCATATTTGAGAAAACCAAGAACAAACATTTAGGTTCCTCTATCTTTGTGATACAGTAAAGTAGAATTTTGACATAAATGGTTATGCCTATTTCCTATTTCTGTTGGAGATCAGGCTTTATAATCTTTGGAAAGAGCATGGTAAATTTAGGGGGAATCCACTTTCACATGCATTTGATCCATATTGGTAGTTAGAACCTTATTATAATGAAGGGACAATTTTCCTATGAAATTTTCACAGAATGTGCAGCATGGAATGTTTTATTATTCTAGCAAAAAAGATTTAGAATAACAGAAACATCAAATAAGAAATGGTTGCCATAGTAACTTGAAATCAAGGCACCCGGGGCAAATAAAAAACTAGCTAGAATAGCCCCCATTAACCATGTTTAAATACATAATAAGTTGTCAAATAAGCTATCAAACACATTAAATTGTCAAATAATATGTGCTCTTGATCATTGTGAACTATTATAATGGTCATGTGGATTGCGTGATCTCATAATGGATGATTGTTTTTTCTTCATTAGAAGTGACTGTTAGACCCCATGACTGTTTTGTCAAATATTCCGAGGAAAATTGATTTTGCCCCTTTAGTTCAATTTTAACATATACAGACCACACACAAAGTGTAATTTTGTTGATATCTAGCAATATATTTGTTTTAGATCATGTTTAGTCTGACCATAGGATCTTACAAACTTAACATAACATTTTATCAGTATGAATTTTATTTTTCTGAAGATCTCTGCATCCATTGCATTCTCTTACTCAGTCATTTCTGATCATTAGCTTTGAGTCTCAGACTGTGGTATCACATGCTATCTGACCAGAACAATCTGCATTTTTTATGTCACCACCAAAAGTGGTGACATATTGTTATGGTCTCCGTTTTTTATGTCACCACCAAAAGTGGTGACATATTGTTATGGTCTCCGTTTTTTTGCGACGGCGGTTGGTGGTTGGCGTCCGGTGGTTGGTGTCTGGTGGTTGGCGTCTGGCAGTTGGTGGTTGGAGGTTGGCGTCCGGCGTCTGTAACAATTTCTTACAACTTCCTATAACTTAACAAATACTGTTTAGACTGACTAAAAAATTTTTTCAAAATCATCTACATGTTCTCAGAAATTCAAATCTGACTTTAGATTTGACATTTGACCTTCAATGACCAAAAAAGGTCAAAAAGGTCTGTTTTCAACTTGCTTCAAGTTGACTAAAAAATTTTTTCAAAATCATCTATGTGTTCTCAGAAATTCAAATCTGACTTTAGATTTGACTTAAGATTTTACATGTGATGACCTTCAATGACCTTCTCAAAGTAAAAAAAAGGTCATAAAGGTCTTTTTTCAACTTGCTTCAAATTGACTAAAAAAAAATTTCAAAATCATCTACATGTTCTCAGAAATTCAAATCTGACTTTAGATTTGACATTTGACCTTCAATGACCTTCCCAAATGTCAAAAAAGGTCAAAAAGGTATTTTTTCATCTTGCTTCATCTTTTCAGAAGTTCAAATTTGACTTTACAAGTTCTCAGAAATTCAAATCTGACTTAAGTTTGAACTCATAATATTGTGAGCAACTAGGTGGTGACATTTTGTCATGTTAATGCCTTGTTACCAATTTCTTTTTAAAAAACATCTTCAAATTCTAGGAGTTCAAATCTGACCATAGTTTTGAGATTTAACCCTAACTTGGCCTTCAGTGACATTCGAAGGTCAAAAAATTGATTTTTCAAATTCAAATTTTGGTCAGCTTAATCATAAAATACCTTTTGAGCTCTAAGAAAAGTAAAATTTGCAAGGTCTAAGGTCAAGATCATTAAACTAGGTCACAAACTTTACTATCTAAGTTTCTCAAAGTTTAAAACTACAAATCAATATTCTTGGTTGAAAGTCAGGATACACATTCCTATAAAGGTCATACACTGTGTGAGCTTTCAATAGATGAATGCATGATAAATATGTGTTAAAATTATGGACTAGTAAAGTTTACTGCTAGAACTGACATTTATGTCATTGTGACTCTGCTTAGTACAGTGTTACATCATTCAGTTGATCTCATGCTTTTCTACAAGAGGATTTGTACTTTTAAAGATATAAGCCTCAATTTTTGTTTAATATTTTCTCTTGAATCTATTCAAAGCCATCCTAAAATTTTATTTTTAAGGATCACGAGATGGTAACCTTGCTTTATGGCATATTCCCGATACCTTGGAGGACAACGTTTCAAGGATGCAGAGTCTGCAAGTACCTGAATATTCAGTGATAAACCCCACATTACGACGATTCTGTAAAAAAGCTGAAAAAGTACGGGCATTGGCCTATAATGATAATTCTGGTGTAAGTTTCAATCCCATTTTATCCGTGAATATTTAATATTTTCATAAAAGAAAGAAGATATAGTCACGCAGTGGCAACATTTTTTGTAACTACGATGTTTATATTGAGGTTGCCCATTTTCTTGTACATAATTCAGTCACTTTGATCAACTCAAATGTATTATGTTTTTCCAAGAATATTATTTTATTGACATGAACCCTCAAAAAACAATTAAAATAAACTTATTATGGCTCATATCCTTTTCTGTTGTAGCATATAGCTGCCTTGTCACTTAATGCTTATGTTCACCAGTATGACACAAGAACCTTCAAACAGGTAAGCAGCAACTCCTGCCTCATCCATTAATGCTTATGTTCACCAGTATGACACAATAACCTTCAAACAGGTAAACAACAACTCCTGCCTTGTCCCTTAATGCGTTTGTTCACCAGTATGACACAAGAACCTTCAAACAGGTAAGCAACAACTCCTGCCTTGTCCCTTAATGCTTATGTTCACCAGTATGACACAAAAACCTTCAAACAGGTAAGCAACAACTCCTGCCTTGTCCCTTAATGCTTATGTTCACCAGTATGACACAAAAACCTTCAAACAGGTAAGCAACAACTCCTGCCTTGTCCCTTAATGTGTATGTTCACCAGTATGACACAAGAACCTTCAAACAGGTAAGCAACAACTCCTGCCTTGTCCCTTAATGTGTATGTTCACCAGTATGACACAAAAACCTTCAAACAGGTAAGCAACAACTCCTGCCTTGTCAATTAATGCTTATGTTCACCAGTATGACACAAGAACCTTCAAACAGGTAAGCAACAACTCCTGCCTTGTCAATTAATGCTTATGTTCACCAGTATGACACAAGAACCTTCAAACAGGTAAGCAACAACTCCTGCCTTGTCCCTTAATGCGTTTGTTCACCAGTATGACACAAAAACCTTCAAACAGGTAAGCAACAACTCCTGCCTTGTCCATTAATGCTTATGTTCACCAGTATGACACAAAAACCTTCAAACAGGTAAGCAACAACTCCTGCCTTGTCAATTAATGCTTATGTTCACCAGTATGACACAAGAACCTTCAAACAGGTAAGCAACAACTCCTGCCTTGTCCATTAATGCTTATGTTCACCAGTATGACACAAGAACCTTCAAACAGGTAAGCAACAACTCCTGCCTTGTCAATTAATGCTTATGTTCACCAGTATGACACAAGAACCTTCAAACAGGTAAGCAACAACTCCTGCCTTGTCAATTAATGCTTATGTTCACCAGTATGACACAAGAACCTTCAAACAGGTAAGCAGCAACTCCTGCCTCATCCATTAATGCTTATGTTCACCAGTATGACACAATAACCTTCAAACAGGTAAACAACAACTCCTGCCTTGTCCCTTAATGCGTTTGTTCACCAGTATGACACAAGAACCTTCAAACAGGTAAGCAACAACTCCTGCCTTGTCCCTTAATGCTTATGTTCACCAGTATGACACAAAAACCTTCAAACAGGTAAGCAACAACTCCTGCCTTGTCCCTTAATGCTTATGTTCACCAGTATGACACAAAAACCTTCAAACAGGTAAGCAACAACTCCTGCCTTGTCCCTTAATGTGTATGTTCACCAGTATGACACAAGAACCTTCAAACAGGTAAGCAACAACTCCTGCCTTGTCCCTTAATGTGTATGTTCACCAGTATGACACAAAAACCTTCAAACAGGTAAGCAACAACTCCTGCCTTGTCAATTAATGCTTATGTTCACCAGTATGACACAAGAACCTTCAAACAGGTAAGCAACAACTCCTGCCTTGTCAATTAATGCTTATGTTCACCAGTATGACACAAGAACCTTCAAACAGGTAAGCAACAACTCCTGCCTTGTCCCTTAATGCGTTTGTTCACCAGTATGACACAAAAACCTTCAAACAGGTAAGCAACAACTCCTGCCTTGTCCATTAATGCTTATGTTCACCAGTATGACACAAAAACCTTCAAACAGGTAAGCAACAACTCCTGCCTTGTCAATTAATGCTTATGTTCACCAGTATGACACAAGAACCTTCAAACAGGTAAGCAACAACTCCTGCCTTGTCCATTAATGCTTATGTTCACCAGTATGACACAAGAACCTTCAAACAGGTAAGCAACAACTCCTGCCTTGTCAATTAATGCTTATGTTCACCAGTATGACACAAGAACCTTCAAACAGGTAAGCAACAACTCCTGCCTTGTCAATTAATGCTTATGTTCACCAGTATGACACAAGAACCTTCAAACAGGTAAGCAACAACTCCTGCCTTGTCCCTTAATGCGTTTGTTCACCAGTATGACACAAAAACCTTCAAACAGGTAAGCAACAACTCCTGCCTTGTCCCTTAATGCGTTTGTTCACCAGTATGACACAAGAACCTTCAAACAGGTAAGCAACAACTCCTGCCTTGTCCCTTAATGCTTATGTTCACCAGTATGACACAAAAACCTTCAAACAGGTAAGCAACAACTCCTGCCTTGTCCCTTAATGCTTATGTTCACCAGTATGACACAAAAACCTTCAAACAGGTAAGCAACAACTCCTGCCTTGTCCCTTAATGTGTATGTTCACCAGTATGACACAAGAACCTTCAAACAGGTAAGCAACAACTCCTGCCTTGTCCCTTAATGCTTATGTTCACCAGTATGACACAAGAACCTTCAAACAGGTAAGCAGCAACTCTTGCCTTGTCCATTAATGCTTATGTTCACCAGTATGACACAAGAACCTTCAAACAGGTAAGCAACAACTCCTGCCTTGTCCCTTAATGCTTATGTTCACCAGTATGACACAAAAACCTTCAAACAGGTAAGCAACAACTCCTGCCTTGTCCCTTAATGTGTATGTTCACCAGTATGACACAAGAACCTTCAAACAGGTAAGCAGCAACTCTTGCCTTGTCAATTAATGCTTATGTTCACCAGTATGACACAAGAACCTTCAAACAGGTAAGCAACAACTCCTGCCTTGTCCATTAATGCTTATGTTCACCAGTATGACACAAGAACCTTCAAACAGGTAAGCAGCAACTCTTGCCTTGTCCATTAATGCTTATGTTCACCAGTATGACACAAGAACCTTCAAACAGGTAAGCAACAACTCCTGCCTTGTCCATTAATGCTTATGTTCACCAGTATGACACAAAAACCTTCAAACAGGTAAGCAACAACTCCTGCCTTGTCCCTTAATACGTTTGTTCACCAGTATGACACAAGAACCTTCAAACAGGTAAGCAACAACTCCTGCCTTGTCCCTTAATGCGTTTGTTCACCAGTATGACACAAAAACCTTCAAACAGGTAAGCAACAACTCCTGCCTTGTCCCTTAATGCGTTTGTTCACCAGTATGACACAAGAACCTTCAAACAGGTAAGCAACAACTCCTGCCTTGTCCCTTAATGCTTATGTTCACCAGTATGACACAAGAACCTTCAAACAGGTAAGCAACAACTCCTGCCTTGTCAGTAAATGTGTATGTTCACCAGTATGACACAAGAACCTTCAAACAGGTAAGCAACAACTCCTGCCTTGTCCCTTAATGCTTATGTTCACCAGTATGACACAAAAACCTTCAAACAGGTAAGCAACAACTCCTGCCTTGTCAATTAATGCTTATGTTCACCAGTATGACACAAGAACCTTCAAACAGGTAAGCAACAACTCCTGCCTTGTCCATTAATGCTTATGTTCACCAGTATGACACAAAAACCTTCAAACAGGTAAGCAACAACTCCTGCCTTGTCCATTAATGCTTATGTTCACCAGTATGACACAAGAACCTTCAAATAGGTAAGCAACAACTCTTGCCTTGTCCATTAATGCTTATGTTCACCAGTATGACACAAGAACCTTCAAACAGGTAAGCAGCAACTCTTGCCTTGTCCATTAATGCTTATGTTCACCAGTATGACACAAGAACCTTCAAACAGGTAAGCAACAACTCCTGCCTTGTCCATTAATGCTTATGTTCACCAGTATGACACAAAAACCTTCAAACAGGTAAGCAACAACTCCTGCCTTGTCCATTAATGCTTATGTTCACCAGTATGACACAAGAACCTTCAAACAGGAAAGCAGCAACTCTTGCCTTGTCCATTAATGCTTATGTTCACCAGTATGACACAAGAACCTTCAAACAGGTAAGCAACAACTCCTGCCTTGTCCATTAATGCTTATGTTCACCAGTATGACACAAGAACCTTCAAACAGGTAAGCAACAACTCCTGCCTTGTCCATTAATGCTTATGTTCACCAGTATGACACAAGAACCTTCAAACAGGTAAGCAACAACTCCTGCCTTGTCCCTTAATGTGTATGTTCACCAGTATGACACAAGAACCTTCAAACAGGTAAACAACAACTCCTGCCTTGTCCCTTAATGCGTTTGTTCACCAGTATGACACAAGAACCTTCAAACAGGTAAGCAACAACTCCTGCCTTGTCCCTTAATGCTTATGTTCACCAGTATGACACAAAAACCTTCAAACAGGTAAGCAACAACTCCTGCCTTGTCCCTTAATGCTTATGTTCACCAGTATGACACAAAAACCTTCAAACAGGTAAGCAACAACTCCTGCCTTGTCCCTTAATGTGTATGTTCACCAGTATGACACAAGAACCTTCAAACAGGTAAGCAACAACTCCTGCCTTGTCCCTTAATGTGTATGTTCACCAGTATGACACAAAAACCTTCAAACAGGTAAGCAACAACTCCTGCCTTGTCAATTAATGCTTATGTTCACCAGTATGACACAAGAACCTTCAAACAGGTAAGCAACAACTCCTGCCTTGTCAATTAATGCTTATGTTCACCAGTATGACACAAGAACCTTCAAACAGGTAAGCAACAACTCCTGCCTTGTCCCTTAATGCGTTTGTTCACCAGTATGACACAAAAACCTTCAAACAGGTAAGCAACAACTCCTGCCTTGTCCATTAATGCTTATGTTCACCAGTATGACACAAAAACCTTCAAACAGGTAAGCAACAACTCCTGCCTTGTCAATTAATGCTTATGTTCACCAGTATGACACAAGAACCTTCAAACAGGTAAGCAACAACTCCTGCCTTGTCCATTAATGCTTATGTTCACCAGTATGACACAAGAACCTTCAAACAGGTAAGCAACAACTCCTGCCTTGTCAATTAATGCTTATGTTCACCAGTATGACACAAGAACCTTCAAACAGGTAAGCAACAACTCCTGCCTTGTCAATTAATGCTTATGTTCACCAGTATGACACAAGAACCTTCAAACAGGTAAGCAACAACTCCTGCCTTGTCCCTTAATGCGTTTGTTCACCAGTATGACACAAAAACCTTCAAACAGGTAAGCAACAACTCCTGCCTTGTCCCTTAATGCGTTTGTTCACCAGTATGACACAAGAACCTTCAAACAGGTAAGCAACAACTCCTGCCTTGTCCCTTAATGCTTATGTTCACCAGTATGACACAAAAACCTTCAAACAGGTAAGCAACAACTCCTGCCTTGTCCCTTAATGCTTATGTTCACCAGTATGACACAAAAACCTTCAAACAGGTAAGCAACAACTCCTGCCTTGTCCCTTAATGTGTATGTTCACCAGTATGACACAAGAACCTTCAAACAGGTAAGCAACAACTCCTGCCTTGTCCCTTAATGCTTATGTTCACCAGTATGACACAAGAACCTTCAAACAGGTAAGCAGCAACTCTTGCCTTGTCCATTAATGCTTATGTTCACCAGTATGACACAAGAACCTTCAAACAGGTAAGCAACAACTCCTGCCTTGTCCCTTAATGCTTATGTTCACCAGTATGACACAAAAACCTTCAAACAGGTAAGCAACAACTCCTGCCTTGTCCCTTAATGTGTATGTTCACCAGTATGACACAAGAACCTTCAAACAGGTAAGCAGCAACTCTTGCCTTGTCAATTAATGCTTATGTTCACCAGTATGACACAAGAACCTTCAAACAGGTAAGCAACAACTCCTGCCTTGTCCATTAATGCTTATGTTCACCAGTATGACACAAGAACCTTCAAACAGGTAAGCAGCAACTCTTGCCTTGTCCATTAATGCTTATGTTCACCAGTATGACACAAGAACCTTCAAACAGGTAAGCAACAACTCCTGCCTTGTCCATTAATGCTTATGTTCACCAGTATGACACAAAAACCTTCAAACAGGTAAGCAACAACTCCTGCCTTGTCCCTTAATACGTTTGTTCACCAGTATGACACAAGAACCTTCAAACAGGTAAGCAACAACTCCTGCCTTGTCCCTTAATGCGTTTGTTCACCAGTATGACACAAAAACCTTCAAACAGGTAAGCAACAACTCCTGCCTTGTCCCTTAATGCGTTTGTTCACCAGTATGACACAAGAACCTTCAAACAGGTAAGCAACAACTCCTGCCTTGTCCCTTAATGCTTATGTTCACCAGTATGACACAAGAACCTTCAAACAGGTAAGCAACAACTCCTGCCTTGTCAGTAAATGTGTATGTTCACCAGTATGACACAAGAACCTTCAAACAGGTAAGCAACAACTCCTGCCTTGTCCCTTAATGCTTATGTTCACCAGTATGACACAAAAACCTTCAAACAGGTAAGCAACAACTCCTGCCTTGTCAATTAATGCTTATGTTCACCAGTATGACACAAGAACCTTCAAACAGGTAAGCAACAACTCCTGCCTTGTCCATTAATGCTTATGTTCACCAGTATGACACAAAAACCTTCAAACAGGTAAGCAACAACTCCTGCCTTGTCCATTAATGCTTATGTTCACCAGTATGACACAAGAACCTTCAAATAGGTAAGCAACAACTCTTGCCTTGTCCATTAATGCTTATGTTCACCAGTATGACACAAGAACCTTCAAACAGGTAAGCAGCAACTCTTGCCTTGTCCATTAATGCTTATGTTCACCAGTATGACACAAGAACCTTCAAACAGGTAAGCAACAACTCCTGCCTTGTCCATTAATGCTTATGTTCACCAGTATGACACAAAAACCTTCAAACAGGTAAGCAACAACTCCTGCCTTGTCCATTAATGCTTATGTTCACCAGTATGACACAAGAACCTTCAAACAGGAAAGCAGCAACTCTTGCCTTGTCCATTAATGCTTATGTTCACCAGTATGACACAAGAACCTTCAAACAGGTAAGCAACAACTCCTGCCTTGTCCATTAATGCTTATGTTCACCAGTATGACACAAGAACCTTCAAACAGGTAAGCAACAACTCCTGCCTTGTCCATTAATGCTTATGTTCACCAGTATGACACAAGAACCTTCAAACAGGTAAGCAACAACTCCTGCCTTGTCCCTTAATGTGTATGTTCACCAGTATGACACAAGAACCTTCAAACAGGTAAGCAACAACTCCTGCCTTGTCCATTAATGCTTATGTTCACCAGTATGACACAAGAACCTTCAAACAGGTAAGCAACAACTCCTGCCTTGTCAATTAATGCTTATGTTCACCAGTATGACACAAGAACCTTCAAACAGGTAAGCAACAACTCCTGCCTTGTCCATTAATGCTTATGTTCACCAGTATGACACAAGAACCTTCAAACAGGTAAGCAGCAACTCTTGCCTTGTCCATTAATGCTTATGTTCACCAGTATGACACAAGAACCTTCAAACAGGTAAGCAACAACTCCTGCCTTGTCCATTAATGCTTATGTTCACCAGTATGACACAAAAACCTTCAAACAGGTAAGCAACAACTCCTGCCTTGTCCATTAATGCTTATGTTCACCAGTATGACACAAGAACCTCCAAACAGGTAAGCAACAACTCCTGCCTTGTCCATTAATGCTTATGTTCACCAGTATGACACAATAACCTTCAAACAGGTAAGCAACAACTCCTGCCTTGTCAATTAATGCTTATGTTCACCAGTATGACACAAGAACCTTCAAACAGGTAAGCAACAACTCCTGCCTTGTCAATTAATGCTTATGTTCACCAGTATGACACAAGAACCTTCAAACAGGTAAGCAACAACTCCTGCCTTGTCACTAAATGTGTATGTTCACCAGTATGACACAAGAACCTTCAAACAGGTAAGCAACAACTCCTGCCTTGTCCCTTAATACGTTTGTTCACCAGTATTGACACAAGAACCTTCAAACAGGTAAGCAACAACTCCTGCCTTGTCACTTAATGCTTATGTTCACCAGTATGACACAAAAACCTTCAAACAGGTAAGCAACAACTCCTGCCTTGTCCCTTAATGCGTTTGTTCACCAGTATGACACAAGAACCTTCAAACAGGTAAGCAACAACTCCTGCCTTGTCCCTTAATGTGTATGTTCACCAGTATGACACAAAAACCTTCAAACAGGTAAGAAACAACTCCTGCCTTGTCACTTAATGATTATGTTCATCAGTATGACACAAGAACCTTCAAACAGGTAAGCAGCAACTCCTGCCTTGTCACTTAATGGGTAAGTTTACCAGTATGACACAAGAACCTTCAAACAGGTAAACTTCTGCCTTGTCACTTAATGCTTATGTTCACCAGTATGACACAAGAACCTTCAAACAGGTAAGCAACAACTCCTGCCTTGTCCCTTAATGCGTTTGTTCACCAGTATGACACAAGAACCTTCAAACAGGTAAGCAACAACTCCTGCCTTGTCCCTTTATGTGTATGTTCACCAGTATGACACAAGAACCTTCAAACAGGTAAGCAACAACTCCTGCCTTGTCCCTTAATGCGTTTGTTCACCAGTATGACACAATAACCTTCAAACAGGTAAGCAACAACTCCTGCCTTGTCCCTTAATGCTTATGTTCACCAGTATGACACAAAAACCTTCAAACAGGTAAGCAACAACTCCTGCCTTGTCCCTTAATGCTTATGTTCACCAGTATGACACAAGAACCTTCAAACAGGTAAGCAACAACTCCTGCCTTGTCCCTTAATACGTTTGTTCACCAGTATTGACACAAGAACCTTCAAACAGGTAAGCAACAACTCCTGCCTTGTCCCTTAATACGTTTGTTCACCAGTATGACACAATAACCTTCAAACAGGTAAGCAACAACTCCTGCCTTGTCCATTAATGCTTATGTTCACAAGTATGACACAAAAACCTTCAAACAGGTAAGCAACAACTCCTGCCTTGTCCATTAATGCTTATGTTCACCAGTATGACACAAGAACCTTCAAACAGGTAAGCAACAACTCCTGCCTTGTCCCTTAATACGTTTGTTCACCAGTATGACACAAGAACCTTCAAACAGGTAAGCAACAACTCCTGCCTTGTCCCTTAATGTGTATGTTTACCAGTATCGACACAATAACCTTCAAACAGGTAAGCAACAACTCCTGCCTTGTCCCTTAATACGTTTGTTCACCAGTATGACACAAGAACCTTCAAACAGGTAAGCAACAACTCCTGCCTTGTCCCTTAATGCGTTTGTTCACCAGTATTGACACAAGAACCTTCAAACAGGTAAGCAACAACTCCTGCCTTGTCCCTTAATGCGTTTGTTCACCAGTATGACACAAGAACCTTCAAACAGGAAAGCAGCAACTCTTGCCTTGTCCATTAATGCTTATGTTCACCAGTATGACACAAGAACCTTCAAACAGGAAAGCAACAACTCCAAGGCATTTGTCTTGTTCATTTCACTATATTTTACCCTGTCATACCCTGCCTTATTGTGAAGTATTATTTTGATGCCCTATGTCCGGAAACGGAAGTAGGAAAATTGACATTCCCTAGCAGTAGTTATTGATTAAAATAGAATGGTATTGTTAGTATTTTATACATGTACAGTACATGTACTTTTATACATGTGTTTCATGCCTTTTTGGAATCTAACGAACATTGTGTATCATAAGTCGGCAACTCTGTCATTTATTTTGCACCAATGGATTTATAACAAATTATAAAATGATATTCTAATGACCCTGGACACGCTTGTCCAGGAGCATAGTTATATGAACAGTTAATATTATATTAATTAGAAACTGCTATACAAAATAAGAATTTAGTATTACTCAATTGAGTTCCCCATGGCTGATCATAATACATGACAAGTATACTCCTAGATCCTCTTTGTAAAATAAGACAGCCAATATTTGTATAATGCAAATCAATTTCTTATTGCTTTTGTTGACATGAAAAGGGAGGGGGTCAATTGTAATTTTTATCTATTAAATTACAGTATATACTGTATATCATTAGATATTAGTGAAAATAATGGGATGACTTTTTGATGATTGTAAATTATTTTTATACCTCTTACCACAAAACTTTCTCAATAAGCTAAAATTTGATTTGATATTTTCTGCTCATGTTTCAGATATGCTGTAAAAAGCTTCACCACACTCGTGAGAATGTGTGTATGTCTGTGCACAAGGATAGAGGTCTGTATGCAGTAGGATCACAGTCTTATGTTGCTTTACTGGACTCAAACACACTTAAGCATGTACATAGTATATTATCTAAACAAAGAGGCTGTGGTAAGTTTTGGTTTATATTTTACTTTTAAAAAATGCTTACAATTATTATATTTTACTTGTTTAAAATACAAGTTTTTGAACGGTTTTCAAAATATAACTTTCCAATGCTTTAAACGTTATTTTGGAAACTTTAAGCAAATCAAAGGACAGGTCAGGGAGTGAGTCCAGATATTGGCTTAGAAAACATCAAAAATTGTAATGTCTGAAAAAGCCAACTCAATTGCAAAAACCCCTAAACCTCAAAAAGTTATCCTTCTTCTCAGAGCTTAAAAATATCAACTTGAATCACAATTAATGAAGTTAAGAAAACACATAATGAAATTCTGCGCTAAGGGCTGATATGAAAAAGTCAGTCCATCCTAGTGGGGATTGAACTTACAACCCCTCACTTTCAGGATGAGTGCTCTACCAATGAGCTACAGAGCTGACTGACTTTACCAAATTGCATATATAACATTGCAGCCATGTCTTACATGCTCATTTTCCTGGCCCAATATAAGTAGTGTATTGCCAGATTTAGTGGAGTCTGAATTAGCAGTTTAATTTCACATGCTATATATAAAGCACCCTTTTTGACCAGAGCATCATTAATACATATATTTTTGATATTTACTGAGGTGGTGTTAAGAAGTGGTCCCAGTAGATAATAACAGGCCTCAAAGATTTTGCATGTTTCCATTGAATCCCATGTTGATTTATCAATCTTCAAAATACCCCCTGCAGAACAGATCAAGGGCAGTAAAGTCAATTTTCCTAATATTTAACCAAACTTGAATGTCTTCGAGCTTCAAAATAAGAAAGGAGTACTAGCTGGATTTCGCCTAGCTCTGAAGATATGGCATTTGAATTTTGGAAAATCCCCATTGACTGCCATTATAGACGACTATCAATATGGCTTTATTAAAGTGTTATTTTTTCCAAAAGTCCACCATGGAAATTTCTGATATAGCAGATTTCTATAGCCAATATATTGACTCTGGACGAGTGCTCTACCACTGAGCTATGGAGCAGATTAATTTATGCAAAGAAGTTTGGAACATACATGACATATCCTCATTGTCCTCATATCTGTCATTGCATACTTTCATTGCATACTTGTATAGACATTGAATGCTATTTCTTGATATAAGTGAATTGGTGTTTATCTGGGTAATCAAGGGATTATACATTGTAGTCAGTCCGAGAATGTTTGATTTATTTCTGGTCTAGAATACTGTAGTTAAAAGAAGATGAAAGAGCTTTACAAGTGTATTTTGTATGTGCAGCTACTGTATTTTGTTTTATCACAAAACTTGACGTAAATGTGAAAATGTGATCTTTGATAACCAAAATACCAGTTAATGGTTTTGATTAAAATGTTATATCCTGATATCTAGGGTAAAAGGAGCTCTGTTGAAGAAGATATTTTCAAGATGTCAGCTGAATTTAAAAATGGGAACCATTTTTCGTATGAAAAAACATAACCTTTGATCAATCAAATAGCAGTGAACAGATTTGGTTAAAGTTTAATATGTTGATAATTTAGAAGCTCTGTCCATGAAGAAATTTTGAAAGCAATTTTTGTGCGATGTGATTTGCTACTCCATTGAGTTGCTGTTTTCTAGTTTTGACTTTTACTTATTATTGCTGTAGGTATACGCTCAGTAAGCTTCAGGAATGATGTTGTAACAATAGGCACGGGTCAAGGTGCTGTGTTATTCTATGATTTACGGATGGGAAAGTATTTGGAGTGCGACTGTGGCCATCCGTGTCAGCTGACAGCAGGGAAAGGCTGGCTGGTAATTCATACATTTTCTCATTGATTGATAATCATTTTAAAAGTCCATGGTTTTATATCCTACATGTATGTTGGTTCTCTGAAAATGTAGATATCTTTAGTTGATACAGTGGATGAAACAATGTTTGAACACATTCAAAGTGAACTGATGTACGTAATTAACCAGTTGTAAAGTTTATGATTAATTTCCAAAATTTTCTCTTATATTAGACAAATAATTGTAGTGATGGTGTAACATTGTCAGCCTTAAAATTCTTTCAGAGATTATAACGTCATATGCTTTGACCTTATATTGTCTTTCTTTCAGAGGCATGTTATATGCTTTGACCTTTTCATATAAGGAACGTTTTATAATTTTCTGATTTCTACAGGCACATGATGATAACTACCGGGACTACTTTTATGACCAGGAGTATCCCAACGCCATCTATACACATTGTTACAATGAAACCGGAACACAACTTTTCACTGCTGGGGGTCCTCTCCCTGCTGGTCTATGGGGGAATTATGCAGCAGTCTGGGCCTGAATTGAAGATGTACATGATAAAGGTGATCTTGTGATCATAAAGGACAAATCTCAGATAGACACTGCAGCCATTACAATAGTCTTGCTTCAAGACCCTGGACTATCTACTCTAACAACTAGTCCACTGTGTTTGAAGCAAGACTAGCATAACAGTGCTTGCGATATATGTATGCAAAGGTTCTTTTTATGACTGGAAAGGAAACTTTGATGTCACAATGAACATGAAAGAAGATGAAGTTAAATGATTGTAATAAAGGATGAAATATATTAAGTTAGAAACAGCAAGATAACACACAATTCATTCATTTTGTAGATCCTTCAAATATATTCCTCAAAAATCTTTATGGGGGGACTTCTATTAGTTTTTGTATCATTTATGATTTTCATATACACTTAATTCATGTCTGATATTCAGACACTTCTAGTACAGAAAACCAGCTGGTTGAAAACTCCCAAGAAGTAAACTATTAACAAGCAAGAGCCATGCATGATTACTACGGATTATGGTGGTTGCATTTTGTTTATATTGCACACTTTTGATACAATTTACAGCATTCTCCACAGGATTTTTTCTCAAGTGGGTGCAAACTTCTCATTTTCACTTTTCAGAATCAAATTGGTCAAAATATGCCAATTTTTATGATTTTTCTAATTTTCAAGTGGTTACAAATGAATTTTTAGGTGGGTTCAAGCCAGTTTTTAAAATGTCAGGCAGGTACTGCACCCACTTGCTTTAATGCTGGAGAGACCACTGATTTATTTTGTTCCATGCTGAAATATCTGAAGCTTATTATTTTTGATGTTAAATATTGGCTATCAATTTTTTCATCAACATTTATTGTAATGACTTCAGTATGAATGAAATGTCTCTTGGTGTTCTGGTCCTGGATTGTGATATTGGCTCTTGATTGGAGAGAGGAAGGGAGGTATTAGCTGATTAGACATTATCCTACACTTAGTGTACTAAATGTATAATAACATTAAAAAATAAATTGATATTTATTGCCGAAATGAATAACCCGTAACGATATACTCCGGAAAACCCAATATGCGGAGGATATTGTGATGATATACTCCGCTTGTTGATTTCCCGCCAAATTGACTCTATTTGGCATGAAATTCATTTTGCAATGATATCATACATTTAGTGCACTCCTTGTAAGTGTAGGATAATAAGAGCATCCTATGATATATCATTTTAATCCACTCGGTGATCTTTATATTATGCACTCGTTCGCTTTGCTCTCTCGTGTAGATATCAATATCACATCGTAGATAAAAATTATATTCCTCAAAATCATAGGATATCCTATAATTATTTCTTTTCATGTTAGATCATGATTTTGATATATATATGTTCTATTTTTCTTATGACAGGTAGAGTTTGCTTCTCTTGCTCGGTTTCTTTAGTCTTTTTGGTCCTTTCCATTTGGCAATTGTGTTTAGACATTTAAATGAATCTTAGATTTGTATTGATTTTAACCTAAGGTAATTATCACTTGTTCACAACGTTCAGCATAATAGACACTGTAAAGGTGGTTGGAGACAAGACATGGCAAATTAGGAATATGATTACACAATTGTTTTAAATTAAGGCAATATATAATATACCTTGGAAGTTTTATTTGTAGACGTTTAATATGTTTGTGCATCTCACTATTTGTATATAAATCTATGTCATATATTATATAATAAATTATGTTTAGGATGTACATATGGAATCTGAGATATATGAAATAAAAAAACCAATGATGTAAAACTCTGCATTTACACCCATTCTTTTGTGACATAACATGATTGTTGGGTGTTTAAACGATGACGCATATCATTTACCTAATCGAAAGCTCGTTTCTGGTGTTGCTCACTGTTTAGTATAAAAGGCCCGATCCCGGAATGATACTTGAGGGGTCACAGGCTCTATGTCGTTGTGTCAACACCTCTAACTGTTATATAGCATTACTCACTGTTATAAGTATATTATTGATCATCACAAATTTATAAAGGGGAGATTCTTATTTTGACAAATCAATTTCACATTCATTGGTAAACTTTCGGGATCTTCTATTTGTGTATAATAAGGAAAAATTGACATCTAAATTTCCCCATAACGTATTAGTACAGTAAAACCTGTCTAATCCGAACACCCATGGGACTAGCTAAAAGCGTTCAAATTGGCAGGTGTTCAAATTTCGAGGATTTTGTTGGTCAGGGGGGGGGGGGGGATTTTCATTGTTCAGTCCACTATATTGAACACTTAATACTAAGTCAGAAAACAATAAATGTTGTTGATAAGTTAATTCTACAATAGGCCTATAGCCTATATGTTATGTTTTATTTATATTTTGAACAATATCATCATTTTAGTAAAAATAACTCTTATATTTTGGCAAAAACTTTGTAATACACTGTAAAAGTATATGATAGTCTCGTACGAAATCTTATGCTAGTCAAATGACTTATCCCATATGGTTATATAGCACTGCTTTTGCTTGAAAAAGTCCTTCATTGTTGTTTGTTTCTTTGCACTTTTAGCATTAGCAATATTTGAGTAGATATCCTCTTCAAGTAAAAATAAATTTTCATGAGTTTTCATTCGAGATGGATGTACAGGGCGTATCAAAAAAACGCAACAAGTAGTTATCTCGTAAAATCACAAAACTAGTGATGACTACATCAATTTCATTCAATGTACCACATAGCCACGTCTCTCCTCTTTGCAATGATATGTCATTCATTTACATGTGCTGATGGTTGGGTGAGAAATCCTTCCATTTGCACAGTGGGTCAAAATCGGCTCTTGGCCAAGTTTAAGATATTGAAAAAATCAGTGCAAGGGCTAAGTGCCAATGGAAGTTCCCCTGACTTGAATTCTTGTGACTTTTTCTCTTGGAGCTCTCTCAGGAGCATCTGTGCTCACAGTTCCTCCACCAGATATTGCAAAACCTCGAGAAAGAATTGCCCATGGGCTGCTTTTCTCTGCTTTAACCCACAGATGACTCGGGGCTGAACCATACATGACGTGGACAGATGAGCGCATCTTTATGTGCAAGAAAGGGGTGGCAATTTGGAGGGGTATTGGATGTATTCTTGCAAGAGTATGAACACTTAACTGTCTATGCCACACCTGTCACACCTTCTTCCAATAGCCCATATGCCCGTTGTTCTGACTTTTGCAATGTTTAAAACTTGGGTCCGAGCTGAGTTTTGCCCCACTTTGCAAAGTCAATGATTATTCGGCCAGCCATAATTCCCTGTGAATGAATGATATTCCATTGCAAAGAGGAGTAATCCGGCTTTTTGGTACATTGAATGAAAAGGATGCAATCAGCATTGGTTTTATGTTTTCTTTCAATATTGCATCCCCGGGATTGCATCGGGCTCCGTACACTGACTTTTGCGATTTTTATAACTTGGCCAAAAGCTAATTTTGGCGCACTTTGCAAATGGAATGATTACACGCCCAACCATGACCAAATATCAATGAATGATATATCATTGTAAAGAGGAGACACATGGCTTTACGGTGCATTGAATGAAATCAATGCTGTTAACATTGGTTTTGTGCTTTTCCGAGATAACAATCTTTTGCGTTTTTTTGATACGCACTGTATAATCCCTCAAAATATCAAGGGCATTCAGGATGTCAGATGTATGCCTTTTAGGAGACATTTTAGTGATAGGATATTACGAAGTTGATTTTTTTCTCTTTCTCGTGATATAACATTGTCTGAAAATGTTGTCTTTGTTGTCCTTGTGATTACAAAACATTTACTGATGGAATCTTAGCTATCATAACAGACCCATGAGATATAAAACAGTTAAGACCTGTTCATAATCCAAATCAAAAACATCCAGTTAATTTACAATAAGGATACACCAATTATCTCCCAGATTCTCACCAAATCAAAAACATCCAGGTAATTTCCAATAATGATAAGTAAATTGTCTTCTTGATTCACACCTACGTGTATTTCTTAATCCAAACATAAAACATTCAGTTCTTTTCTAATAGGATAAACCAATTAACTCCTGAATTCATACCTTTCCAAAACATCCTGTTGTTTTCCACAAATTAGGGATGTCACTGAGACTAAATAAGTTAATTAGAACAATATCACGGGATGTCATCGCCTGATTTGGTCAATGTTAGGGAGCAGGTCGTTTTTACAATAAATTTCAATATTTTCACACAAAATATGTTTTTACTGAAAAACTGCTCATTCGCAGAGAAAATGTACTAGCACATGCAATGACAATGTCAATCACGCTTCTGTACGAAATTCGGCGGAAGTCTTTTATAATCTAATACGAAGTTACTAAAAAAGGCGCGAACGCCCTACACTCAAAATGATCGTTTTTCCATTATAACTTTTTAACGTAATTTAACGAAGGCTTCTAATTATTATCCAAGATAGTCTAAATACCGATTAAAATATTTCTTACTTCAAACAGATACGCCGTCTTTTATTCAATTTTTTAAAAAATAATAAAAAATAACTCTTGTCAATGTTAGGGAGCAGTCAATGTTAGGGAGCAAAATGATTTTATCAGAATATTAAAAATGTAGCAAATGGCCATTTAAAATATGTATGGCATTTATAAACTGAACAATTTTGTTTGTATGATTATTTGATACCCTTTGGGGAGGAAAGCGTTAAAATTGTAAGAAAATCATTGAAAAGGTTATTTTGCATTTTTTATTTTCAGCTAAATCCTGTTTACGTTCGTTTTAGAAATATTTAGATGCGAACCATTCCTTCTTTATTCGTTGACCTCTAACTGTAAATGAATGGATGTATCGTTATATACACTTTTTGATGATGTCATCAGTTCACAATCCTAAATTGTGGATGATAAATTATCTGAACTGATATATAGGCTTGAGAAATCTCCGACATCCTTCAGTTCTATGATTTGATATTTTCCTAGTATTAAAGTAAGAGAGTTAGTCTCGCACTTATCTTTACGACCGGGTATCACCTGATAGCTGGCACAAACGCCAGAAGGGCTCATTGCGCAGTTACATGTATGATAGTAGATTTTTACACGTATACTTCAATTTGTCAATACTCAGACAATGCAGTATATAACCGATCTCTGTTATATGTGTACCACTTGCTAATGATACTCTAAAGCCCGGTATACACCAATGGGACAAGTTGGGACCTCCATAGACTTAACATGGCGTGGGACCTAGTGGGACCTTTTGGGATTTTGCCCCATGAAGTCCGTGGGAATCAATGGGACTCCGTCGGATTTTGCCCCAACTTGCATATAATCTTGCCCCATCGAGTCCCATGAGGTCCCACGTTGGACTCGATGGGATTCGATGGGGCAGGATGGGGCAAAATCCCACGGAGTCCCATCTTGCCCCATCGAGAATGAACATGTTCATTCTTTCCATGGGGCATCGTGGGATTTCCGATCAGGTCACATGTTATGTGAAGCCCAACATACACCAATGGGGCAAGGTGGGATTTGATGGGACTCCATGGGGCTCGATGGGGCACGTTGGGACTTGATGGGGCAAAGTCATCAACCATGGGACTCCGTTGGACTCATTGGGGCAAGTTCGGATTCGATAGGGCAAGATCGGACTCGATGGGCAAGTGGGATTTTGCCCCATTGGTGTATACTGGGCTTAAGGCTACTTTATTTAAGTTTTGAATGAATTTAATTGTCAAAAAGCGGCTCACTTGCAGACTTGGGGACACCCTATATATTAACCTGGGATTACACATACAGTACGTGGCTGGACTGCGTCATCCATATCCACCGTGCAAGCTACTTATTTCACTTTCCAATGTACTACAGTAATTATATGAATGAATTATCATGGAATTATTGAGAATATTTTTAATATTCTGATAAAATCATTTTGCTCCCTAACATTGACTGCTCACTAACATTGACAAGAGTTATTTTTTATTATTTTTTAAAAAATTGAATAAAAGACGGCGTATCTGTTTGAAGTAAGAAATATTTTAATCGGTATTTAGACTATCTTGGATAATAATTAGAAGCCTTCGTTAAATTACGTTAAAAAGTTATAATGGAAAAACGATCATTTTGAGTGTAGGGCGTTCGCGCCTTTTTTAGTAACTTCGTATTAGATTATAAAAGACTTCCGCCGAATTTCGTACAGAAGCGTGATTGACATTGTCATTGCATGTGCTAGTACATTTTCTCTGCGAATGAGCAGTTTTTCAGTAAAAAATATTTTGTGTGAAAATATTGAAATTTATTGTAAAAACGACCTGCTCCCTAACATTGACCAAATCAGGCGATGACATCCCGTGAATATTGGTTCTGATAAATAACAACTATAACATTGACTCAATATGTGGCTATAATTGAAATGTCCAGACATTTGATTTCTAATAAAAATGTTCGGATTAGACAGGTCACTTTTTCAAATCGGGTTATTCACTGTTCAAATAAGGAGGTGTTCAGATTTGAAGGGTTTGTGTAAAAAACCGGGTGACCGGGTGACCGGGTACTTAACGTTCCTAGCAGGGTTAAGATTTTTTTATTCATAACGTTGGATCTGGACGATACATGTACGTTATTTTCGACGTCACGTTTTGAGCTTATTTCACATCGTAAGAACGTTTTGACAACGTTAACTTTTAACGTTAACATAACGTCGGTAATGAACCGATTTAGTGAGAACATATTGAAGTATTTGTAACGTTTCCTTAACTCACAAATATTTTGAAGCCATTTCCGCAATGTTGAAATTCAACCATCCATCGATGTTTTGCTGAATATTTAAATAACGTCAGATCAATACGATCCATGAACGTCATTATTGACGTCACGTTTTGAGGTTATTTCAAATCGAAAAAACGTTTCGACAACGTTAAATTTTAAGGTTGACAATACGTCGGAAATGAACCGACTTAGTGAGAACACAAAGTTTTTGTCATGTTTTTTTTCCACCAACAAATATTTTGATATTAAAATTTGAGTTACGTCACATATGGACCAATGTAGTAAAAAATCAAACGTTCCTGTTTGTTATGTTTTCCACACTAACGAACTTTACGGACACGTTACAACAACGTTCTTTTTATACCATCAACAGATGTCTCATGTTTACGTTGCCTCGATATGTAAAGAACGAAAATGTGCAACGTCTTCTAGGAACTTATATGCTACTTATGAGCAACGTGACATGGACGTCACTGTTTGCTGGATCGCGGACTCGCGGTATAGGGTAAAACTATCGAACAGCAGTGCACTCGGTAGGCTAAGTCTGTCAAGTCAATTCGCTACTATATATCGGGGGAAATGTGGAACTTTGAAAGTTGGTAACCCTGCTTGGAACGTTAGGTTCCCCCCTTTTACACAAACCCAGATTTCGAGGTTTTTTAAACATGAGAGTCATGGGAGGAAAAATTGGGACCGAAAAAAAGTGTTCAAATTGGAAGGTGTTCGGATTAGCCACAGGTGTTCAGATATACAGGTTCTACTGTACACAGCTTGCCATATTAAATATCCTCCAAATGAAACAAACATACAAGGATTCTTTGAACAATTACTCTCTCAATAATGTTTTCAGAATCATTATAAACGGATTACTTTATCTCCAAGACAATTTCAATTAAGTGGATTTTACAAAACACCTCTTACTTCTTAAAAATGGTCTGATCCAGTTTACTCGCCTGGAGACGCCATATTGTTTTTATACGGGAAGCCTATCGGAACCCTTTAAGGTAGAATCAGATCCAGAGCTGATTTTTTCCAAAAAATATTTAAATTTCAGGACATTATATTCCGAGGGCATTACCCCTTGCCTATTTTTGAAAAATCCCCCAAATGCTTTGTCAATGAAAGAACTCTCTCTTTTGGAATATCTGTCAGTCATTTTCTTACGCCAATCATTCAAAGATGGAGCGTCAAATAACAAAATCTAGTCCAGTAAATAAAACCTCCAAATCAAGTCACTGTATTCACACAGTGTTATAGCATGACGGTTACACAACCTCTGAAAACGAGGTTGGAAGGCTACGTTCACTGATCTATCCAATAAAATGGCCTCGATGGAAGAGAAAACTGGTGCACTATTTTCTACTACTGTGTATCAATGAAAGGATGAACGATTTATGCAAGCGTCGCATTCGGTGATGCATTCAGTAATTTATATTTTGAACCTAGTCTGCAAATTGATGCCCGTGGATAACATGAAATAAGAGAAAACTTGTCGAGTTTAAAATTCAAAACTACACAAAATTTAGTAATTTGTTTATTTTTGTTGTTAGGGCATGGTCTACATTGCCTGAAAACCTTGGGGTATATAGATGTATATAACCTACATACGATCATACAAAGCCATACAAAGATTAATGTGTACAAAACATCCATGACTATATTCAAATGGACTTTTTAATTTATTAAAAGATGGAAGACAGTTGAGGAAGCGGCCAATAGTAACATATAGTAAGTATTGTTTTTAGTACATGCACAGCAAGTCCGAGTGTTCATGTTCATCATTCACATTATCATGTTAGTATTGTATGTAGTACATGTACAGTAAGCCCGAGTACTAATGTTCATCATCCATCATTCACATTTAGGGATAGAAAGTATTCTATTAGATGTAGTACTCTGGTGATCATCCATCTGAACCAGTCCTGTCATAGTGGAACTATAAATTAAAGAAAATGAGCTATAGTAACTAGTATCAGGCAATATTTTTCAATTGTTACATAAAAATTAAACAGGAATGAAATACTAGTGAACAAAAACACTAAATTCAAAGTCAATGATTATCTGCAAGCCCTCTCTCACATAATTAATGTCTTTAACAGTGTTGTTCAAAGTGGAAAACGTAATGATACTAGTATATCGAAAATAGTTACTAGTAAATAAAGGTAGGTTCATTTTGAGAAAAGGACTATCACAATGTTAAGCACTTACTCTTTCATTAGCCATTCATAATTTATTCATTTTGAGGAAATGACTATCACAATATAAAGCACTTGCTCTTTCATTAGCCATTCAGAATGAATTTATTTTGAGAAAAGGACTATCACACCAATATAAAGCACTTGCTCTTTCATGAGCCATTCATAATGAATTCATTTTGAGAAAAGGACTATCACACCAATATAAACACTTGTTCTTTCATCAGCCATTCATAATGAATTGATTTTGAGAAAAGGACTGTAAGAATATAAAGCACGTGCTCTTTCATTAGCCATTCATAATGAATTTATTTTGAGAAAAGGACTATCAGAATATAAAGCACTTGGTCTTTCATAAGCCATTCATAATGAATTTATTTTGAGAAAAGGACTATCACACCAATATAAAGCACTTGTTCTTTCATTAGCCATTCATAATGAATTGATTTTGAGAAAAGGACGATCGCAATATAAAGCACTTGCTCTTTCATTAGCCATTTATAATGAATTCATTTTGAGGAAAGGACTATCAAAATATATAGCACTTCTCTTCCATTAGCCATTCATAATGAATTCATTCTGAGGAAAGGACAATCGCAATATAAAGCACTTGCTCTTTCATTAGACGTTCATAATGAATTCATTTTGAGAAAAGGACTATCGAAATATAAAGCACGTGTTCTTTCATTAGCCATTCATAATGAATTCATTTTGAGGAAAGGACTATCGAAATATAAAGCACTTGCTCTTCTATTAGCAATTCATAATGAATTCATTTTGAGAAAAGGACTATCACACCAATATAAAGCACTTGCTCTTGCATTAGCCATTCATAATGAATTCATTTTGAGAAAAGGACTATCACACCAATATAAAGCACTTGTTCTTCCATTAGCCATTCATAATGAATTGATTTTGAGAAAAGGACCATCGCAATATAAAGCACTCGCTCTTTCATTAGGCGTTCATAATGAATTCATTTTGAGAAAAGGACTATCGAAATATAAAGCACGTGTTTTTCATTAGCCATTCATAATGAATTCATTTTGAGGAAAGGACTATCGAAATATAAAGCACTTGCTCTTTCATTAGCCTATTTATAATGAATTCACTTTGAGAAAATGACTATCGAAATATAAAGCACTTGCTCTTCTATTAGCAATTCATAATGAATTCATTTTGAGAAAAGGACTATCACACCAATATAAAGCACTTGTTCTTGCATTAGCCATTCATAATGAATTCATTTTGAGAAAAGGTCTTTCACAATATAAAGCACTTGCTCTTTCATGAGCCATTCATAACGAATTCGCTTGAGAAAGGACTATCAAAATACGAGGGTTGATCCAGAAGTTCCGAACTATTTGCTCTAAAAATCTAATTAATATTTTATAAATATTGTTAATATTTGGCCACAACCACCCCATATATAGTAGTATCATTTTGTGTAAAAATAAGCAATAAATTTGACCAGCAACATAGGTGTCTGGTTTCCATAGCAGCATGACAACAGGGTAGGTGGAGCTGGAATTAATCAAACTTTATTCAAAATGTCAACACTCGAAGAGCTATTTCAGATTATTTCAATTTGTGGAGTTTCACCCCCATAAAATCTCATACAATAGGTCATTATAGTTTATAAGTTCAGTCGCCTTCAAAATAGTTAACACCATGTGCTACACATTTCTTACAGCGTTTCAACCGGTCCTGAAATACATGGTGAAGTCAGTCCACCTTTAGCTGTAGCACGCCATAGTAAATGCCTGGATAATTAAGGCCAGCTTCGTCATCGAATTGGAAACATATGAAAGTCACATGGTGCCATATCAGGGGAATATGGTAGATGGGGCTGTAGTTTGGCCTGCAAGCACTCGTATATTGCCTCTGTTGTAACATTGGCTCTGTGGGCTTGGGCATTATCATGGTGAAGATAACAATTCCCTAGGAGATCTGGTCATTTTTATCTCATAGCATCTTTAAGATCTTTCTTCAGCACCCAGAACACATTTTTAAACTGAGTGTCATACCTAATTGATTGACTCAAAATAGATCAACATACCTCATAAAAGTAATCTAGTTTACAACTTTATAAATACTGATAAGGTTTTGTAGCTGATCTTTGAATAATAAGCTTCATTGACGGTGACTCCTGTTGCCACAGAATCAGGATAACTGTGTCGTACTCTTGCTCCACCTACCCTGTTGTCATGTTGCTATGGTAACCAGACACCTATGTTGCTGGTCAAATGTATTGCTTATTTTCACACAAAATGAAACTACTATAAATGGGGTGGCTGTGGCCAAAGATGAACAATGTTCATAACATATTAAGATTTTTAGAGCAAAACGGTTCGGAACTTTTGGATCAACCCTCGTATAAAGCACTTGCTCTTGTATTAGCCATTCATAATGAATTCATTTTGAGAAAAAGGACTATCGCAATATAAAGCACTTGCTCCTTCATTAGCCATTCATAATGAATTCATTTTGAGAAAAGGTGTTTCACAATATAAAGCACTTACTCTTTCATTAGCCATTCATAAACTTCGGCGGGAGTGGGCGTCTTATCCACAACACTCAAGTAACAGGCTATTGCACCTGCCTAAAATAAAACAGAAACATTCATGATTTTTCTTTTTTCCTTATTCCACACGTTGTAGGCAGAATTCCCACGACATTTTTATCACAAATGTGTAGAGTATCAGTATCATATGTTTAAGAAGATGTACATATTTGCGAACAAATAGTTCAGAAGACAGCGGAATCGTCGATTCAATTCCTCACTTAAGTTACAGAAACGATATTTCGCAAAAAATTAAGATCTGCACTTTTAACCCGTACCGTTTATGTAACTTAAGTGAGATATTAAATCGACAATTCTGTTGTCTTCTGACCTTTTTTGTCGCGATCATGTACATTTCTAAAACATATGATACTGATTAACGTTTGTGAGAAAAAATGATGTCGGGATTCTGCCTACGACTCGTGAAATTAGGAAAAAAGAAAAATCGTACCTTCAACGTTCCGACATTTTGTTACCAAAACGAACCGTTTCGGTAACCATCGTAATCGAGCGGATCACCAGTGTAGGTATTGCTGTTGACTACTCTAGATATAAATCATTTGCTTTCCTGCTTTTTTGTTAGAATGTACTGCAGTATAGCTGTAACCATGCATCATGCTTTTCATTTGTTTAGGGATTCATGATCAGAGAAAGTAGACGCCAGTCCGTCCTATGAGTCCTATTGTTGACAATTAAAGGAACGATTTGCTGCATGCCAAACACAATGGTAATGCTTTCGGAATTTAAGGATGCGTTTTTGAAATGCCCGCGGCAATAGTTATTTGCACAATATTTAATAAGTTGCCAGTGCAAAACAGGAGTTCGATTGCAATGAACGGTGATGCCTTTCAAAAGAATTATGTGAGTGTTAGTGTACGCGCTTGAATAAGCTATTTTTAGCCATTATGTCGCTATCATTGAGTTTATGCCTGAGGGTTGAAGACCACAGTAGAGTTTCCCATAGGTGGCCATTATAACATTTTACCCTGTATCTTATTAACGATTAGTATCCAAGCCTAGTGCAACATACCACAGTGTTCGGGAGAGACTCGCCTAGCCTGCTATAACAATCTTACCATGGGTTGTCCACCGAATTTTTGAAATAAATAAACTTGAAGACACTAACCCCCTCTATCGTCAGATTTCTCAGAGAATTCTGGTAAAATCACCAAGGTCAAAATCACTCCGCCGCCAGCTTAAAATGAGATTTCCCACTGAACTCTGACATGTTTTCAGATAAATTAGGACCTACCCTATAAATATTTAGTCCTGATTCACTTCCCAAACGCCAGATGGCGCTCCAATGGGGTAGGGAAGGAGAAAATGACTTTTATTCAGAAAACCAAATCACTAATGTCCTTACTCAGGACTATATACTGAGGTGTGACGTCAATATAGACACACTACCCTACCTCGATCGCGCATGCGCGAATTTTTGGGCTTTCAACCAGGTCGCTTTTGAGTATATCGACTGCTTAGTCAAAAGGTTAATACGTTTGGTGCTCGGAGTGAGTCAATATTGCTATTCGCTGAACTTCAGTGGTGCAAAAGTGAAGTCCATGTTCCAAGTTATATGATAGTTTAAGAAAAAATGTAAAAAATAACGTTTTACATTTTAAAATATTTGATATGTCATAGTACACGGTACACAGTTGCAAAAGTTGATCAATACAGGGTACATGGAATGTAAATTGTTCAATAGTACAGGGAGCGAGAAAGTAAGCTGATTATACAGACATACTATGTCCCATATCTCATAAACATTTACGTTGCAAACAGTGAAAATAATACTAAAAAGGCCGTCTGTTCATGCTTTGAGGTGTCATCAATTGTTATTTAATCCAAATAAAGTAAACATTATTTTGTAGATTTAGACAAGGGCCTTCAGGTCGTATATGCATTTTAGTCATTACATTAACAAGAACGCTAGATTAGAAGTGTTACTAGGGTATCAAATTGAAATAAAATAACAAAATTAAATATGAACACGTTAATGAATGACTATCCGCTATCAGTATTAATGACTATCCGCTATTCAGAATAATCAAAATTGCCTGAACTACATGTGAAGAATCTTTCTATATAACCCCTTGCATGATCTAATTCACTACCGTCCTCAAAAACCGATCATTTAAAATATTTTGTTCAAAATACTATCATGCCACGACTTGAGAGCATTTTGTTCTTCACGATTTGCTGTAGCGCTGATATGACGTCGTATTTCTCTATTATTGTAAAAAAAACAATACCAGTAGTCTTATATGACGTGTTGAATGTCAGTTGTTTTTGGATGGTATCTGCTCCAGTGATTTTGCATTAAATAATGAAACGCTCATCACAAGACACCTCGAAACAAACATTATCCTCTCTGTGACAACAGGAATAAGCCACACGGTGAACAGAATCGCACCCTTGAACAGAATACACTTTTCGGGATGGAAAATTCGAAATGGCCACCTTTACATTTACCCAGATTGCCTAAAAACTAATCAGTTCTAAACTTTCATAGGTACAAACATCCCTGAGAATTTCAAATGAATCCCTCAAACGGTTTGGCTGGAAACCTGTAGACAAGCCTTGACAGACAAGATTTTAGGACGGAAAATTCAAAATGGCCGCCTTAACATTTACCCAGAATGCCGAAAAACTAATCAGTTCTTAATTTTCATAGGTAGAAACATCCCCGAGAATTTCAAATGAATCCCTCAAACGGTTTGGCTGGAAACCTGTAGACAAGATTATTCGGGACGCCCGCCCGCCCGCCCGCTCGCCCAACCGCCCGGCAAACTGATTACAATATAGCACCTGAGGGTGCGATGAAAATGTTTCACAATATGTTATGCCTTACGTCAAAGTCAAGATACATTTCTGGGACGACTTTTTATGCATCTTAAGATTTTAGAAAAAGAATTAATTCACAAAAATACTGTTGAATAACATACTAGAAAACGTATCCACATACAGGTATAACACGATGACACGCAATTTAAATAACAGTTAACTGTTTTTTTTTTGTTACATATCAATGTAACATTTTCGAAGGGAAACTTACATGCTCCCTGTACGTTGATAGATTTACTGAACTGTATCGTGTATTGCATTCGAGTTTTGCTTCACTGCGCCCACTATTATCTATCTTTGCCTAAAGTGTTTTTTGCCAACAATATTCTACAAACTGCTTGATGAATCAATTCTATACCTGGTAGAACACTAGAAATAAATGTAAAATGTATTTTGCGCTCAAAATATGGAATTAAACCCACGTCCTCCATTTGCAACTTTGCTGTACACTGTTTCCCTTTTAAACGTGGTCACGTGGTAGGGTAGTGTGATAGACCAGGACAGACCGAACTTGCGAGGGTTGTATTGACGACGGATCGAAAGCATATTTTCAATGATACGGACATAATTGTTGTAGTACACACCTAAAGTACATTTACATAACATTTCATAAAGATAATATGTAGAAATGCGTGAAAAAAAACTTAAATCACTTTACATGTTATGACGTCATAAAGTTGTCATGTAAAAAAGTTTGGCGGCTATACAGAGATACTGATACCTGGAGAGAAAACTCATTAAAATACAATTCACTGACACCTCGAGCATACAAATAGGAAATACAGCCTAAATGATCCTGATAATCTACTCGTGGCCGGAAAAACATAATGATACGGCCAGTCCCCAGGTCTTACTCTCGAAACGTACCACAAAAGGAGACGACATTGAAGTCCCCGACATTACTTCTGTTTCCGAGGTAGACTCCGGGTTTCCCTTGGAGATCGTGGAACTTTGTATTGCCGACCCTGGAGCCAAGATATCCACACACGCGCCATAATTCGAGAAAGGGCACATTTTGTCGACGGGTTTGCCATCTTTCATTCCAATTGTACTACATCCAACCGCGATCCTAAAACCCAATGGATTTATGCATGTTAAAGATATATAGTCGAAGGTATTCTATAAACGCTTCGTGTCAGATACCTTTGTTTACATAATAATTTCTCTTATAGCCTATATACCACGAGAGTTCATCTATACGGGACGTACTGAAACCACTACATGTACGTCCAAGAAAAACGTTAATTTGAATTTTAAACCTTCCAGGTGTTTGAAAATCAAGGATTGTGAGTCTCACACTACATCGTTTTTCTTCAAACCTGTTCCGTACAGACCTTCACAGAAATACCTTTGTGTGAAAGTGTGAAATCAATTTTGTTAAAAAGTGAAACAAATCTAAAATTCTTTTTTTCAAATAGACATATAGTACTTGTATATATCTATATATATATTTGTACATTCGTTACCCAAGGCATTGAAGTGAACTCCAAGGAAAAGTAGGCGAATTTTCAAATTGAAATTAGAGTCCGTCTCAAACGTGTCAATTTCACACCTTGACCCCCTAATTAATATGTCAAGCTATTCAAATTAGAATACAACATTTTCAAAAATCAAGAACGTTCCTCATGGTACTTAACTGTCATTTCAAATCGCAAATGGATTTGGACTACAAGCTTTTTCTTTTTGATGTGCATCACTTGTCAACATGAACCAACAATAAAATCTATGATTTTTTCGATTTTTTCTCAACTTTTGTCTTTCATTTGAATAAAATTAAAAGAGTTGACTTTATTATCTATCAATTTGATCTTTATGCGCAAACTGTTATACACGTGTGATCAGAGAATTGGTAATCATATAAAATAAAATCAATCCTTTGTGAATTATACAAATGACTAATTTATTGCTTTGGGTTCAATGGTATGACCATGTCGATTTTCACGCATGTCAATTTTCACAGTTTCACACCATATTCCTTCATAGATGGGGTTTTGCTGGTTATTTCGTAAAATGTTTTCGTTAAAGCCAAGTGGGTATATTGTTTTCTTGAATAGTGTCCATCTCTACACAACATACTACCCATGTTTGAGCTACATCTTGGTCGTTTTTCACAAGAAAAGTTTCACAAAAGAATTTTCAGAAATGTTTTTATCATGCCCATTATAATTCAATCACAATTATCATCACAATTTGGAACATGATGGTCTGATAAACTGAATCAAGGATTTGCTATTATAACTTATTTCTCTCAGATTCCCCTAATGCCGTGTGGGTGTGTTTTAACGACCATGTCGATTTTCACAGAATAATTTTACGTTTACTTTATTGGTTCTGTATAATCGGTAATAGGTGGAGACCAAATACAGGTCTCTCACTACACTCTGAATGGCTGTTCTTTATGCCAGCATAACCAAAATTAAAAGATGCGACCATTTATTATTGAGATATGACATGTTTTCAAAAGCGTGTTGTCCTGTTACATTCACAATTTCACAAAATCCACAGTTTTGGAGCCAGATATCAAAGCTATTTATAATCGGAACGATCAGAAAGTATGCTGACTTTGTTCAGATAAAGGCATTATATTTTAGAATATATAAAATAATGAGCAAAAGTACTTAAAGTGTTCAATAACATGAAAAATGACAAATTTTAACACTGATTTTTTTCAACTGTACTATCAGATCATTTGCAGACCTAGTTTTGTGAATCATCGTCCTAAAAGTGGCGTATAATGTACCTTACAAAGCCGCTAATGTATTTGTGTTTATTGAGACTTGTTTATTTAAACTGCTGTATTGGCCATCATTTTTTCAATTTTTTTTTATTCTACATGTATTGTGATGATAAATGTAATCAAATAGCTCCCGATAAATGAGTTCGATATTTCAAAGATTTAATGAAAGAGAATATGGAACAAGTTGGTAAATATGATAGCAAAAAGGATAATAATTATACTTTTATTGACATAGAACACTTTAATCGTGGAATATCAATGAAAGAACTTAAAAAAAGTATAAATAAGTTGAAGAGCAATAAAGCCGTTGGTTTAGATTCAATTAGAAATGAAATGTTAAAAAATAGTCCAGACATGTTGATACAGGTGATAAGAAATCTTTTTAATAATATCCTTGACAATAACATTTACCCTACTCAATGGAGAGAGAGTCTAATTAAACCTTTATTTAAAAGTGGAGATTATTTATTACCAAATAATTATCGTGGGATTGCGTTATCAAGTGCAATGAGTAAATTGTTTGCGGATATTTTGAATAAAAGAATGGAAGAATTCATAGAGTCGCAAAATATAATTCATAGAGAACAAATCGGGTTTAAAAAGAATTGCCGAACTGCAGATCACTTATTGATATTGAAACAGCTAATTGATAAACACGTGACGGTAGGGAAATATTTATATACATGCTTTGTAGATTTCAGAAAAGCCTATGATAGCATACCCAGGCCACTTTTATTGCAGAAATTAAAAAATCTAGGCATGGGAGGCAAAATATATGATATAATCGATAACATGTACTCAAGTGTCATATACAGAGTAAAACTTAAAAACGGGTTAACAAGTCCAATACACTCTAAATTAGGATTAAAACAAGGCTGCTTAATCAGTCCTTTATGTTTCAACTTATATATAAATGACATAATAGATATTTTTGATGACCAATGTAAGCCTGTCAAAATCGGTAGTAATGATGAAACGTTAATAAATGTACTCTTATATGCGGATGATCTGGTCTTGATATCAGAAACAAATGAGGGACTACAATACTGTCTTGATAAACTAAAAACATATTGTTCAAAATGGAAATTAAACATTAATATTGAAAAAACGAAAGTTGTGATTTTTAATAAATCAGGAAAAATAATAAAACACAGTCATTTTAAATTTGGAAGTATAAATATAGAAAAAGTAAATGAATATAAATATTTGGGATTTGTTTTAAAAAGCTCTGGGAGTTTGAAACATGGCATATCAGAATTAAGTAAGAAGGCGATGAAAGTTATTTTTATGATGAGACAAAATTTTAAGTTTTCAACTATCAATGTAGAATTGCACACAAAAATCTTTGACATGTGTGTTAAGCCTATATTATTATACGGAAGTGAATTTTGGTCAATGCTTCACTTGAAAGTTGACAGAAGGATTAGTCAAGGGGACCTTAAACTAGAGAGTTCTTATGAAGACTCTATTCCTGAAAAAATACACAATAAATTTTGCAAATTCCTTTTAGGGGTTAACAAATATACTTCAAGTTATGCCGTTAAAAAAGATTTAGGAAGATTTCCATTAGCTATAGACTCACTTATATATTCCATAAAATATTGGTTGAAATGTGTGCATCAAACAAACGCGGATAGCTTAATAAATATATCATTTCGGGATAAAAATAACATATATGTCAAACATATGGAATGCATATTAAAGTACTTTCATTTTCAACATGTCTTCGAAAATGGGAGTACGTTTGGAATAAAACGATTACTAAAAGCAATTAAACTTGAAATGCAAAGAAAATATATAGAACTTAATGATAGAGCTATAAGGGAAAATAGAAAACTTGGAAATTATATGAAAATTGATTACAATCTGGAAAGATATTTAACATTAAGCGTGAACAAAATGTTAATTTTTAAAATGGCCAGGTTTAGATTAGCAAACCATAATTTAAGAATTGAAACAGGGAGACACGAGAAAAAGAAAAAAGATGGCACTAAACAGCATCGACTTGAAATAAATGAAAGAATTTGTCAGATTTGCAATAAGGGGGAAGTAGAGGATGAAAAGCATTTTCTTCTTGTGTGTGATGGCTATAAAAAATGTAGATTTGAATTTTTTAATAAACTAAGTTTTATTGACACATTTGATAATATGTCGGATAAAGAAAAATATAACTTTTTGATGACTTCTGATGATTTTGAAATTGTTAACGAATTGATACATTTTATAAATAAACTTTTTAATCAGCGTCGGGAGCTATTTGAAAAAGGAAAGATTGTATGATGGTATTTGTGAAACAATGCATGTTGTTTTTTTTAACTGTATAATTATATGTAAATGTCTTGTAATTGATTTTGTGAGGAAACCAAGTGTTTGGTTTGAAACACAATAAAATCTTGAATCTTGAATCTTGACTTCAGTATTATTGAAATGACCCTTGGTGTTCTGATCCTGGATTGCGATATTGTGATGTTAGATCATGGTTTTGGAATATATAGGGTATATTTTTTTCTTATGGCAGATTTACACTCGAGTTTGCTTTTTTTGCTAGGTTTTTTTAGACCTTTGGTCCTGTCCCTTAGGCACTTGTGCTTAGATATCTAGATTTGCATTACTTTACTTTGATAAGCACTAGATTAATACAAGACTATACTTACACTTCTCTGACATCTGGAGGGGAGTCGTAACATGCATCTGTGTTGTTGTTCCCAGCAGCAACCACCACTGTTATACCCTGATCAATATATTACGCAGTTAAAGGTCGACATATTCCCACTGTTATACCCCCGATCAATATATTATACAGTTAAAGGTCGACATATTCCCACCGTTATACCCTGATCAATATATTATAATTATGCAGTTAAATGTCGACATATTCCCACTGTTATACCCTGATCAATATATTATACAGTTAAAGGTCGATATATTCCCACCATTATACCCCGATCAATATATTATGCAGTTAAAGGTCGACATATTCCCACCGTTATACCCTGATCAATATATTATACAGTTAAAGGTCGACATATTCCCACTGTTATACCCTGATCAATATATTATAATTGTGCAGTTAAAGGTCGACATATTCCCACTGTTATACCCTGATCAATATATTATATAGTTAAAGGTCGAAATATTTCCACTGTTATATCCCGATCAATATATTACGCAGTTAAAGGTCGACATATTCCCACCGTTATACCCTGATCAATATATTATGCAGTTAAAGGTCGACATATTCCCACTGTTATACCCTGATCAATATATTATACAGTTAAAGGTCGAAATATTTCCACTGTTATATCCCGATCAATATATTACGCAGTTAAAGGTCGACATATTCCCACCGTTATACCCTGATCAATATATTATACAGTTAAAGGTCGACATATTCCCATCATTATACCCTGATCAATATATTATGCAGTTAAAGGTCGACATATTCCAACTGTTATACCCTGATCAATATATTATAATTATGCAGTTAAGGGTCGACATATTCCCACTGTTATACCCTGATCAATATATTATACAGTTAAAGGTTGACATATTCCAACCGTTATACCCCGATCAATATATTATGTAGTTAAAGGTCGACATATTTCCACTGTTATACCCTTATCAATATATTATACAGTTAAAGGTCGACATATTCCCACTGTTATACCCTGATCAATATATTATAATTATGCAGTTAAAGGTCGACATATTCTCAGTGTTATACCCTGATCAATATATAATACAGTTAAAGGTCGAAATATTTCCACTGTTATACCCTGATCAATATATTACGCAGTTAAAGGTCGACATATTTCCACTGTTATACCCTGATCAATATATTACGCAGTTAAACGTCGACATGTTTCCACAGTTATACCCTGATCAATATATTATAATTATCCAGCTAAAGGTCGACATATTCCCACCGTTAAACCCCGATCAATATATTATGCAGTTAAAGGTCGACATATTTCCCCTGTTATACCCTGATCAATATATTACGCAGTTAAAGGTTGACATATTTCACTGTTATACCCTGATTAATGTATTATGCAGTTAGGGTCGACATACTCCCAGATCAATATATTCTACAGTTAAAGGTCGACATATTCCGACTGTTATACCCTGGTCAATATATTATACAGTTAAAGTTGACATATTCCCACCGTTATACCCCGATCAATATATTATGCAGTTAAAGGTCGACATATTTCCACTGTTATACCCTGATCAATATATTATGCAGTTAAAGGTCGACATATTTCCACTGTTATACCCCGATCAATATATTATACAGTTAAAGGTCGACATATTCCCACCGTTATACCCTGATCAATATATTATACAGTTAAAGGTCGACATATTCCCACTGTTATACCCCGATCAATATATTATGCAGTTAAAGGTCGACATATTTCCACTGTTATACCCCGATCAATATATTATGCAGTTAAAGGTCGACATATTTCCACTGTTATACCCTGATCAATATATTATACAGTTAAAGGTCGACATATTCCCACTGTTATACCCTGATCAATATATTATAATTATGCAGTTAAAGGTCGACATATTTCCACTGTTATACCCTGATCAATATATTATACAGTTAAAGGTCGACATATTCCCACTGTTATACCCTGATCAATATATTATAATTATGCAGTTAAAGGTCGACGTATTCCCACTGTTATACCCTGATCAATATATTATACAGTTAAAGGTCGAAATATTTCCACTGTTATACCCTGATCAATATATTTCGCAATTAAAGGTCGACATATTTCCACTGTTATACCCTGATCAATATATTACGCAGTTAAACGCCGACATGTTTCCACAGTTATACCCTGATCAATATATTATAATTATGCAGTTAAAGGTCGACATATTTCCACCGTTATACCCCGATCAATATATTATGTAGTTAAAGGTCGACATATTTCACTGTTATACCCTGATTAATATATTATGCAGTAAGGGTCGACATACTCCCACTGTTATACCCTGATCAATATATTATACAGTTAAAGGTCGACATATTCTCACTGTTATACCCTGATCAATATACTATACAGTTATTCCTACCGTTATACCCCTATTAATATATTATGCTGTTAAAGGTCGACATATTTCCACTGTTATACCCTGATCAATATATTCTACAGTCAAAGGTCGACATATTCCCACTGTTGTACCCTGATCAATATATTATACAGTTAAAGGTCGACATATTCCTACCGTTATACCCCTATTAATATATTATGCAGTTAAAGGTCGACATATTTCCACTGTTATACCCTGATCAATATATTATACAGTTAAAGGTCGACATATTCCCACTGTTATACCCTGACCAATATATTATACAGTTTAAGGTCGACATATGCCCACTGTTATACCCTGATCAATATATTACGCAGTTAAAGGTCGACATATTCCCAGGGTACACCCCGAGCAATATATTATGCAGTGAAAGGTCGACATACTCCACTGTTATATCCTGAGCAATATATTGTGCATTTAAAGGTCGACATATTTCCACTGTTATACCCTGATCAATATATTATAATTATGCAGGTAAATGTCAACATATTCTCAATGGTATACCCTGATCAATATATTCTACAGTTAAAGGTTGACATATTCTAACTGTTATACCCTGATCAATATATTCTACAGTTAAAGGTCGACATATTCCCACTGTTATACCCTGATCAATATATTTGTGAACGACCGAACGACTAGATTTGTGGTGTACGTCAATTTATTCACTTTACAGAGCCAGAGGGGCTAGAAACAAATCATAACAAGCAATTACAATATAATAATAACATTGCATGAAATGGCATTGGCAAGGCTTATCAATATTACAGTATGAAATGGCATTGGCAAGGCTTATCAATATTACAGTACGAAATGGCATTGGCAAGTTTATTTGAAACACAATCTAATTTGACTATTTTACATTTGACAACATGAATGCTAACTTAATTGAATGTTTGGCATGTTAACTTACAGAACTGGCTCTTGCTTTGAGCTTGAGGGAAATGTGGGAACCAATGGTGGTGAATCTGTGGCCTAACACACTGCCTGAATAAAAATTACAATACATTTCTAAGTTGACAAAAATACCATAAATGATTGGTAAAATATCAGAAATATGTGTTGTATTTAATCAAGTAATATCTAATAAAGCATATAAAAGTAAAATAAAGAGTGGATGGCTTACCAATATGAACGATTGTGGATGATTTTGTAGATTTTCTGGAGAGGTAAAAATATATATGTGGCTATTGTAGTGACTGTAAGCAAGAGGAAGTTGCACATTTATGTGCCAGCTATTTATGTGAATTGAAACATGAAATCTATATAGTGCCATCTATAAATGCAACTATAAACTTTAAAGTGCAGTTGGTCACATCCACGCGGACAACGTTGACAGACCATCACAGTTAAATATTACTTTGTTTTTATGACCAAAAGTGTACATGGTTATACAATTCTAAAGTTAAATGTTAATGAATTCTGAGAATTATGCCTTTAAAACATATGCCATTAAAAGTAATGCTTTTTACATAAATGAATGCCAAAATAATGCCTTAATATGCCATTTTACATTTTTATACAAAATGTGTTGCCATTTACTGGCTTTTTAGCCCAAAATGTACACCCCAAAATACAAAAATAGAAAAATACCTTAACTACCTTAACTTGTGCAACTATGTACATACCGGCGCGCAAAACACTATTGCTTCAGAATATATTTGTGGTTTTAGGCCACTTATGAAATTGAAATACATTAAGAGCAAGTTGTGTTATGTAATATGTTATTCATACACTTTTTATGTGCATTTTAATTGGTTTATAATATCATACACTTTATATGTGCATTTTTAAGATCATTAATTCAAAAATGGGCTTACATGTATAAGTGATCCATATTTGTAATTAGTTATATTAGGCAACACAATAATAGTAATATTAATGTAAAAACTCCTACATTACCGACCAATTAAGATAAGTAATTATACTGTCTACCGACCAATTAAGGCAAGTAATTTTACTAACATAACCGACCAATTAAGGCAAGTAATTTTACTGATATATCTTCCCATACAATTAATACTATGTATATGTTAACCTATCAGGCTTTTGTCTAATTCGTGTTGACCCTCGCAGAGCGGATGGGTCCTCCTTCTCCCTCTGATTTTTTGAAAAAAAATAAAATTTCAAAACTGCCATCAGAACTGGAGTCATCACTGCCACTTTCAGAAGTTGTAGATTCATTTCCACTAGATACTTCATGGTCAACGTCATCAGAATCCGAAGTGTCATCATTAGATGTAGCATATAACTTCAAGTTTTTTAAATTTACAACCTGAGTATCCAGTCGGAGTATCTCCTCATCTTGCTGTTTCTTTTCATTTTGCAGCCTCATGTACGCCTCTTTGTATTTGTCCTCACTTGTTGGTGTAGCCATCCTTATGTGCGTATTGTACTCAATTTGTACCAATAAAGTATGATAGTAGTATATACATACAACTAACCTATTTTTGTAACACCAGGTATAAGTTTAAAGATGTGTAAAATAATTTGAAACACCCTAGAGTTAAAGAATAACTATATATTAACAGAGTTAAAAATCTGTGATACCTGGTATAAGTTTATATTTGTATGAAATAAATTGGGACACCCTGTAGCAATAAGGATTGTAAGTGTATCTCTAATATAAACAGAGTTGGAAATGTGTAACACCAGGTAAGCTGTATGAAACAAATTGGAACACCCTGTAGCAATAAATATTGTAAGTGTATCTCTAATATAAACAGAGTTGGAAATGTGTAGCACCAGGTAAGCTGTATGAAATAAATTGGAACACCCTGTAGCAATAAATATTGTAAGTGTTGAAAACAGAGTTGAAAATTTTAGGACACCCTGTACTTGTTGAGTAAAATTAAATTTGAGTAATCTTCTACAAGGTTTTTTATAGAATACCTAAGTGAAGAAAAAAAAATTGATCAGCTTGTGTTACCTTGAAGCTAATATTTATAGACTACCCTGTACTTGAGATGTTTTGATTTTTACACTAATACCGGCATGACACAGTTGCACATGTAAGGTTTACAATAACACTGGGGTACTTCATACACAAATACCTGCTTAAAATATACCTGGTCAGCAGTACATATATGCAAGACGATATAATACCTGTATGTACTTTAATATGAATTCAATAAATGGGGATAAACTGAAGTTCAATTATCAATGCACACTGAATCAGCAAGAATTAATACAGCTGTGTAGTACAGTGTCAATGTTTCTCAACCTGCAATCAGCTGATTTAGAACTTGGATAACTATCAGTTCAGTTGATCATAATTGTCGAATATCAAGAGTCAATAATGTACATGTGAATTTTCACCTTTTCAACCTAATTGTTAAATTGCTGAATATCAGAGTTCATGTGAATATCAATGTTCATGTACATTTTCACCTTTTCAACTTTAAAAATTGAATATCAGAGTTCATGTGAATATCAATGTTCATGTACATTTTCACCTTTTCAACTTTAAAAATTGAATATCAGAGTTCATGTAAATATCAATGTTCAACCTAATTGTTGAATTGCTGAATATCAGATCAGAGTTCATGTGAATATCAATGCTCAACCTAATTGTTGAATTGCTGAATATCAGAGTTCATGTGAATATCAATGCTCAACCTAATTGTTGAATTGCTGAATATCAGAGTTCATGTGGATTTTCATGGATCGGGACCACTGTGACTTGTATTGTCAATCTGTAGGTTTTGGCTGTTCTAGTGTTCAGATTTGAGGGTAACTCTGATATTGAATATCATGATAATCAATTATACATTACATATCTGTTGTTGACTTCGGGATGCTGCATATACAGTACATCTGTTATCATCTGTAACGTGATTGTCGATCTTAGTTGTCCAATCTTGGTTGTCGAATATCGGTTCAATCTCGGATATTGAATCTCGGTTGTGGAATCTCGAACCTGGAATCTCGGTTATCGAATCTCGAACCTGGAATCTCGGTTATCGAATCTCGAACCTGGAATTTCGGTTATCGAATCCCTGACATGGAATCTCGGTTGTGGAATCTCGGACCTGGAATCTCGGTTATCAAATCTCGGACATGGAGTCTCGGTTGTCTATCCCAGATATAGAATCCCGGTTGTTGGATTACAGTTCTTCTCTGGCTCTGCACTTTGTTGTTGTTGTTGTTAGCCCGCAGTACCATATGTGAACGACCGAACGACTAGATTTGTGGTGTACGTCAATTTATTCACTTTACAGAGCCAGAGGGGCTAGAAACAAATCATAACAAGCAATTACAATATAATAATAACATTGCATGAAATGGCATTGGCAAGGCTTATCAATATTACAGTATGAAATGGCATTGGCAAGGCTTATCAATATTACAGTACGAAATGGCATTGGCAAGTTTATTTGAAACACAATCTAATTTGACTATTTTACATTTGACAACATGAATGCTAACTTAATTGAATGTTTGGCATGTTAACTTACAGAACTGGCTCTTGCTTTGAGCTTGAGGGAAATGTGGGAACCAATGGTGGTGAATCTGTGGCCTAACACACTGCCTGAATAAAAATTACAATACATTTCTAAGTTGACAAAAATACCATAAATGATTGGTAAAATATCAGAAATATGTGTTGTATTTAATCAAGTAATATCTAATAAAGCATATAAAAGTAAAATAAAGAGTGGATGGCTTACCAATATGAACGATTGTGGATGATTTTGTAGATTTTCTGGAGAGGTAAAAATATATATGTGGCTATTGTAGTGACTGTAAGCAAGAGGAAGTTGCACATTTATGTGCCAGCTATTTATGTGAATTGAAACATGAAATCTATATAGTGCCATCTATAAATGCAACTATAAACTTTAAAGTGCAGTTGGTCACATATTATACAGTTAAAGGTCGACATATTCCTACCGTTATACCCCTATTAATATATTATACAGTTAAAGGTTGACATATTCCCACTGTTATACCCTGATCAATATATTCTACAGTTAAAGGTCGACATATTCCCACTGTTATACCCTGATCAATATATTATACAGTTAAAGGTCGACATATATCCACCGTTATACCCCGATTAATATATTATGCAGTTAAAGGTCGACATATTCCCACTGTTATACCCTGATTAATATATTCTACAGTTAAAGGTCGACATATTCCCACTGTTATACCCTGATCAATATATTATACAGTTTAAGGTCGACATATATCCACCGTTATACCCCAATTAATATATTATGCAGTTAAAGGTCGACAGATTCCAACTGTTATACCCTGATCAATATATTATACAGGTAAAGGTCGGCATATTCCCACTGCTATACCCTGATCAATATATTATAACTATGCAGTTAAAGGTCGACATATTTCCACTGTTATACCCTGATCAATATATTATGCAGTTAAAGGTCGACATATTCCCACTGTTATACCCTGATCAATATATTATAATTATGCAGTTAAAGGTCGACATATTCCCACTGTTATACCCTGATCAATATATTATGCAGTTAAAGGTCGACATATTCCCACTGTTATACCCTGATCAATGTATTATGCAGTTAAAGGTCGACATATTCCCAGGGTACACCCCGAGCAATATATTATGCAGTGAAAGGTCGACATACTCCACTGTTATATCCTGAGCAATATATTATGCAGTTGAAGGTCGACATATCATTTTTGTCCAACTGCACCCTATGCAGACGGTGCTATCAGAAAACAATCGTCCCGGATATGCGAATGCGATGGGAAATTCGAATTTGTGATATTTTATATACTTATCCGTGTTTAATAGGTATTCAATTATATTCATACATGTGTGTAGATGATGCACATGATATCCACACCGAGTGTTTTCTGCAAGCACCGATTCCATATGGTGTTCTCCGGTCAGACTGTTGAGACTAAAACTTTTTTATTACGACTGTCCCCTCCCCCCACATCCATTCATAGATCACGTCCCTCGACCATCCGCATATGATTAAAAGGCTTGATATTTAGTTCTGCATTGAGGGTCAAATAGTAAAACGTAGGAATAATCATCGGCAAACCAATCTATGAATCCATGCTTATCACTTTATCACCTCAATTTGGTTGTTTTTTACTAATATTTGAGGTATCAAGAATGCTACATTAACTGTACTCAAAAAGTTCTCCAGCGATTTCTTTTCAATGATTATTTTCTTGCAACTATCTTTGAGATACATGATGGTTTAACAATAAAATTAAAGGCGAGGTGAACAGTTTGAAAATATAGTTTAATCACTCAAATATATCTTTCCATGAAATGAAAAATGTGACTTTTGAACAAAAAATTGTTCATCTTATAATTTTCAAATACTTGACTTTCCTGCTATTTTAGAAACAAAAATTGTTTGGATCATGAAAGACAACAAAGTAAAACATACATGTATTATTCAAATCATTCAATCGAATATTTTACGCATGTTCAATTTTTTGAACATGTTTGCACAGACGACGAGAGTGTTCTGGCGAAAGGAGATTGGGATTCCAAATTTTTAAAAGACTGGATACACGAATGAAAAAAAAGAAGTTACTTTTTTATTTCCCGAATCCCTTCGAAATAAGCTCATCTTGGTGACCGTAACTTGCGCAACTGTATTCAATAGAGTCTTTTTGTATTCAATCAGCCTCAATTTTAAAGTGTATGTTTTATTTTTAACGTGATTTCATTGTTTTTTTGTCGACTGGTAAGATACGGCCAAGCAAACGGCAAGATGGATGACCCTTGGCCTTACCTTGACCGATGGTGATCACTTAACGCCAGGGCGCATGTTGGGAAATTTTCTACATTCCTCAATTGAGTCACATGTTATCTTTTAAACAAGGATTTCTCATTCCCCACATTGTCTACATCTTCCAGGTTTGCACAAAGAGTGCACTTATGTGTCTAGAAAAGACTTGTGAGAAGATTTATTTTGTGAAAGGCAAAAAATGAGAAAATTCAGTGAAAAAAAATTCTGAAAAAGTTCTGAATTTTTTCACTGAATTTTCTTGTTTTTTATACACTTCATCAAAACATTCTTCTCACAAGTCTTTTCTAGGCACATGAGTGCACTCTTTGCGCAAAACTGGAAGATAAAGACAATGTGGGAAAGGAGTAATTTTTGCTTGAAAAATAACATGTGACTCAATTGAGGGATGCAGAAAAGTTCCCATCATGCACCCTGACCTTAATCAATATTACCAAGATGGCGGTTTCAAAATTTTCTAAAATTGCATAGTTTGCCATTTCACAATAAGATAAAAAATGTGTAAGGAATTCGCTTTTATCTATTTAAACATCACATCGACATGTGGTATTCGTAAACTATACCCAATTGAAAAAAGCCTATGGAAAATCATCTCCAATTATCACCTAACTTACTATTGATAATTAGTTGAAAGTTAGGTGTAAAAATTCACATGCAAATGAGCTAATTATCAACTTAATTAACGCTTAATTTGCAACTTAATTAACGATTAACTACCATCAATATGCAAATGAGCTATATATTGGTCGATTGTCACTGATTAACGTAAATTAGTTGAAAGTTAGTTGTAAGTTTGATGTAAGTTAATCTCTAATTATCACCTAACTTACCATTGATAATTAGTTGAAAATTAGGTTTAAGTCAGATTTGTGACTTCCCAAAAATGACTCGCTTCTTTTTTGCTTCCCTTCACCCGGAGATTTTTGCTTCATCTTCAACTATTTTGTGACGGAATATTCATCTTAATTAGGATCTTTCAGAACAGACAACATTGAACTTGAACTATTGAAATTTCACAGCAAAAGGAGGGAAAACCCCATGATTCAATTGATGACATACGCTTTCCTCCTTCGCACACCTCCTTTTGTCGAAAACGTACCCTCCATCTTGGTTTTCAAAGTTTTCAAATTGACCTAGTTTTAAACCAATCAACGATCGACTCGCTAAACCAATCAGCGACGATGTCATCTCAATACAGATTTACATTATAAGCGTATGTCATCTTTGAACCCTGGGGTTTCTCCCCCTCTTTTTTAAAGCTATTCTATATTGCAAATTTCTAAGATTCATGAAAAGCATTTGAAAACATCATTATTGCCATCAAAAATTAAAATCAGAACACAAACATTAGACTATAATGTAACATAATAAGGACGTAACAGATATAATCAAAAATATGTTTTGAAATGTCTTTGATCTAACAATCATTATTTAGAAGAGCACATTTGGATTACTTATGGAATATAGGTAACCCATGTTAGTACCTAAATTGCATTCTAGGATTAATATTATATAATCTGATTCAAAAAGATTTTCAAATTCATAAACATTTCAGACAGAAGTGTGAATAAGATTTAACATACATTGTATTCATGTTCTACAAACCCTTATAATAATGTTGACCAAATTTCATGGTAGTGTACGCACCATTCCCGTTGTAATTCTCAATTTTATGAGAGAAATATCTCTCACATGTTTTCTTTTTCCACCATCTTGAAATTAAACTTAGGGGGTTTGTATTTCTAAATCATGGGCCTAATTTACGACTAATTATCATTATGCCCAATTGAAAAAAGCCTATGGAAAATCATCTCCAATTATCACCTAACTTACTATTGATAATTAGTTGAAAGTTAGGTGTAAAAATTCACATGCAAATGAGCTAATTATCAACTTAATTAACGCTTAATTTGCAACTTAATTAACGATTAACTACCATCAATATGCAAATGAGCTATTTACGTAAATTAGTTGAAAGTTAGTTGTAAGTTTGATGTAAGTTAATCTCTAATTATCACCTAACTTACTATTGATAATTAGTTGAAAGTTAGGTTAAAGTCAGATTTGTGACATCTCAAAAATGACTCGCTTCTTTTTTGCTTCTCTTCACTCGGAGATTTTTGCTTCATCTTGAACTATTTTGTGACGGAATATTCATCTTAATTAGGATCTTTCAGAACAGACAACATTGAACTTGAACTTTTGAAATTGCACAGCAAGAGGAGGGAAAACCCTATGATTCAATTGATGACATACGATTTCCTCCTTCGCACACCTCCTTTTGTCGAAAACGTACCCTCCATCTTGGTTTTCAAAGTTTTCAAATTGACCTAGTTTTAAACCAATCAAAGATCGACTCGCTAAACCAATCAGCGACAATGTCATCTCAAAACAGATTTACATTATAAGCGTATGTCATCTTTAAACCCTGGGGTTTCTCCACCTCTTTTTTAAAGCTATTCTATTTTGCAAATTTTTAAGATTCATGAAAAGCATGTGAAAACATCATTATTGCCATCAACAACTAAAATCAGAACACAAACATTAGACTATAATGTTACATAATAAGGACGTAACAGATATAATCAAAAATATGTTTTGAAATGTCTTTGATCTAACAATCATTATTTAGAAGAGCACATTTGGATTACTTGTGAAATATAGGTAACCCATGTTAGTACCTAAATTGCATTCTAGGATTAATATTATATGATCTGATTCAAAAAGATTTTTAAATTCATAAACATTTCAGACAGAAGTATGAATAAGATTTAACATACATTGTATTCATGTTCTACATACCCTTATAATAATGTTGACCAAATTTCATGGTAGTATACGCACCATTCACGTTGTAATTCTCAATTTTATGAGAGAAATATCTCTCACATGTTTTCTTTTTCCACCATCTTGAAATTAAATTTAGGGGGTTTGTATTTCTAAATCATGGGCCTAATTTACGACTAATTATCATTATAATCATCCTTTATGTTAACTATCAACCAATTATCTACTTCAGAACAAAAAAGTTTTAATTTACCACTTACTATCACCCTCAAACATTTCATATCTTAATTATCAACTAAAAATCATAAATCAGCATTATTGTAAGTTAATTTACGTTGAATTTGCTACTGATAATTAGGCCATAATTATCATTGATTTAATTAACGCTTAACTTTAATTCCAATTGCCAGCAGAATTGTTGATAATTAGTTGTAAATTAGTTGGTAATAAGTTGGTAATTAGTTTTATTTTTCAATTGGGTGATCATCCTATATGTTAACTATCAACCAATAATCTACTTCAGAACAAAAACGTTTTAATTTACCACTTACTATCACCCTCAAATTAATCTTAATTATCAACTAAAAATCATAAATCAGCATTATTGTAAGTTAATTTACGTTTAACTTGCTACTGATAATTAGGCCATAATTATCATTGATTTAATTAACGCTTAACTTTAATTCCAATTGCCAGCAAAATTGTTGATAATTAGTTGTAAATTAGTTGGTAATAGCGATGAAGATTTGATAATGCCGGGGGTTTTGAAATGACGTCACTTCTCAAAAGGAATTCTCAACGAGCTGCATAACAACAGTGGAATATACAATTCCTGATCGCTAAAGATCAGTCCTTTGCAAAATCTCGAGTATTCACTTATTTCTACGGCTCATTACGAATCTCTTGATATTTATTTTACGAATGCATTCTTCATACATTAGAAATTAACATCTCATAAAACATGGTGAATTTAATCGGTAGGAAACATGAAGAAATACATTTTTTAAAGAAGGTCGAATTTTTTAGAAGGGTAAACTTCCTGGGAATTTTAAGATTGTCACGTCTTGTTTAAGAACGAGAATGGGTCACGTGACCTTGCACCAGATCCCTGTCTTTTTAGTCATTTCCCAATTGAAAAAAGCCTATTGAAAATCATCTCCAATTATCACCTAGCTTTCTTTTGATAATTATTTGAAAGTTAGGTGTAAAAATTCACATGCGAGTGGGCTATCAACTTAATCGTCAGCCCATTTCCCGCCAATATTTTTTGGTGCTGAAATTGCTTTGCCTTTTAAAAGAATAATCTGTTATTTTTCAAATGAAGCTAAAACCAAGGTAAACGCTTTTCTATAACTGAACTTATGCACTTTCAAAGATTGCTTGACTTAATATTTTATTCAATATACTTTCGGTGCATGATTTTGCCAAGCAACCACCCAGAAACAATATAAATACAATAATTGTGGGCAGGGGAGAATAAAGAAAACTATACCCAAATTTTGGAAAGGGTATTTTTCGAATTCTGATACAACAGTTTGCATTTGCATTCAGAAATACGAAAAATATTTTTAAAGGTATTTGATCCGCAATTTTTGAGAAAAAAAGTTTTTCTCCCAAATTCGTGAAAAAGAACGCGTTTCGCGAGTACTTGCCGATCGACTGTTGTTAACCTTTAAAAATTCATAACATAGTCAATAGTGGCTTAATTTTCATGAAATAAAGAAATTGGACATGGGAAGAAAATACAATTATTTATCAAACAGAGCAATAAACATTGCTACTTTACCCCCAATCACCTTAGTTTCTACGCCAATAAGTGTCATATCTTTGGCTCAAACTAGAAAACCGAAATAACAAAATCGCCAAAAGTCCAATGGAAAAATCGAGAGGGTCAGATTGACCCTTCCTCCCTGCAGACATTAGGGATAAAGATATGAAGCAAGTCGTTAGAGGATATCATATTTGTCTTATATCAAATTTTTATGTTAAATACCTCATGCACCAAACTCAATACAGCGTCATCAACACTGACACTCTTCTCTCCACCGATAGAAAGACTGGAAAACAAATTAGAATTCAATGCTCATATATACTATATATAGCTATAACAACGGGAGTTACAATAAAGGTTTAAAGGTTCAACCATGACGAGGCCAAATGTTAATTGTTTTAGGCTAACCATATCGGGAGTCCCCAAAAAGTGAAACGTAGCAATGAAATAAGCTAATTCATTGAAAATATGTACAAAGTGGCCTAAGAGCATCATCAGCAAGTCTTATAAACATAAAACAGATCAGTTTCATATAATGCGAGTACTGATAAACTCAAAACAGCATGTCAAAAATCAAAAACCGGCTGCGCAAAGGGACCTTCTGAGATCTATGCACGCTATCAAGTGTTGTCATCTGTCAATCAGACCATCCTACACTCACTGGTACTCACCTAGTCGTCAGCTTAACAAGATGGAAGAACTTTCGGGCTTCGTTTTCGGTAAGATATTTTCATTTCTCGATTCTACACCACTTATAAGTTACGTTGTCGACAATAATTTGGCTCAAAGTTAAGGAAGATAGTCTAGTTTGAGAATATGCAGGCGGCTCTATGTTTGGTATATTAACGAAGACGCAATTTACATATTTAGTCCCTCGGTTTTGTTACGTTGACGATCTTCATGAATATTGCCAATGTGACAATATTTAAAATGTGGCATATCATATGTCAACCAAAATTGATTGGAATAAGGCATTAAAAACCTCCGTGCTATTAAAATATATATTTATTGCGTCAACTTTATATGAGTCGATATTCTGAATATCAAACAAAACTTCAGAATATGTACAGCAAAGCAAAATCACATGGTCTTAAAATTAACCATTCGTTTTTAAATTGTAAAAAATGTCATATATAGCAACTTATATATTGGATTACAAACGATGGGAAACTTATTATATTCTAGTTAAATTGAAAGTTACAACTAAGGGAAACCTGTTGGGCTGTTTTTTCCTGCGGTTACTGAAGACATTCGTGAAAAAATATATCTCAACTTAAGCATCATAAAGTAACAAAGATTCCTGGATGTACTTTTTGTTTTAATCAGAAAAATTAAGATAACGAATACAGTGTAACCAAGATTGGGTAGTCATTTCCAGTGATTAATCACATTGCAATGAAGAAAAAACATTAGGTGAATCCGTAACACGTTTGTTACATGATTGCTCTCCCTGAGGAGGAATACAAATGTACAATATCAAAGTATTTAGTAAATACTTTTTGTCACATAACCGAAATTATGTATACATTTAGTAAAACTTGGATTATAGTTTATATTTATAAGAATGTTCATACTTCTTAGAATGTTTTAGTTTTAGTATAAAATATGTTTCAGTAACACCCGCACATACACAAGCAATAAGTAATCCTTACATTCGCTGAACAAAAAATCGCCTTGGAAGAAAGTTTCGTTACTATAATGTAATAATGCTTAAAGTGCCACACAAAATTAATCAACATCAAATGAGATTGCCTTGATCATATATCTACATCATAATTACATGTATGATTCCACTAAAACAGTCATTTGCCTAGCTATTGTCTACTTTACCCCATTCTACATTTGTAGCGGGGAACATGTGTTTTGACTAAACGGAGGGCAGTGCAGCAATTACTCTGCTAATTTGAAAACTTAGTTTTCATTGAACAATGATCAGATTGGGCTATGAGCTGTATAATATTTTTTCAGCCTATCAGATTAAGATGACTCATTCGATTAGGTCTAGATCTAATCCCTTTGTTCTCTCTCCCTTTTATTCCTTGTCTTTTGCTTTCAAATGCTACTGTACGCTTTGTAATTCTGCTCCTGTCTTTTTCAGCTGCAAAAATTAACTTTTCAAAGGATTTGCATGGTTGAAAACCTATACACTTGGATTCATCATTTCTCGGGCACTATACTCAAATGTTTTTAACATTTATAATATTATATGAATAAAGCATACTCTTTATATCCCGAGCCTAGTATATCATAATTATTCGTTCCATAACTAATTATATGTATCAGTCAGGAATTAATACGATTTAAACGTAAATATGCGAATTTCGAACTCTTTGAACCAATGACGGTCAGATCCTCTAGTTTTGATGGAAATCAATTTTGAACAAAAATACCAATCATCGTTACGTACGTCCATGAGCTGTATAATATTTTTTCAGCCTATCAGATTAAGATAACTCATTCGATTAGGTCTAGATCTAATCCCTTCGTTCCCTCTCCCTTTTTCCTTGTCTTTTGCTTTCAAATGATACTATACGCTTTGTACTTTTTTTGCTGTCTTTTTCATCTGCAAAAATTAACTATTCAAAGGATTTGCATGGTTGAAAACCTATACATTTGGATTCATCATTTCTTGGGCACTATACTCAAATGTTTTTAACATTTATAATATTCTATGAATAAAGCATAATCTTTATATCCCGGGCCTAGTATATTATAATTATTCGTTCCATAACTCATTTGATGTATCAGTCAGGAATTAATACGATTTAAACGTAAATATGCGAATTTTCAACTCTTTGAACTAATGACGGTCAGATCCTCCAGTTTTGATGGAAATCAATTGTGAACAGAAATACCAATGTCATAATGTTCATAATCCTAACACAGATAATAGACTAGATGCGAGTAGATAGTATCTTGATTTACATCATTAAAAATTCAAAATTCAGTCAAACTGATGTCATATTTGGAATTTACATGTAAAATTACATCTAGGAATGTGGTTTTGAAAAGAGTTTATCAACTTTGAAAATTTAATTTTCTTTGAAAATGTGACTTCTAGGTCGGGGAGATTCCCCATAGAGCCCATGTTGTAAAATCACAAAAAGTGAAATATCTTTTCTTGTGTTGGGCAGATGATTTTTTTTACTGGACATATTCTAATTTGTATAACTATCAGATTCAAAAGGTTAATATGAAAAGTGAACCACTAAAACTGATGTTTAAGGGAATTTTGTAATACCCTGCCACCTGGTGGCGAAAACTACCTACTCGCATCTTAGTAATTGAATTCATCGTTACGAACGTAACGATGAATTCACCATTTACAACAAGAGTTATCGAATTCCCAAGCTTTCAAAAATACAACCAAGCTAGTTTTATGCAATATTAAACTATTTTATCGTTTTGTGTATGAGTATTCTGTATGATCGGCAAAATAAGTAAATTTCGTCTGTGATGGATATTTTCTTATTGGTATGAATTTCCATACGAGAGAAGTGCAACATCCAATTTTTAAGCAACGGCAGACTCCAACTCACTTCCGTCAGAAATCTAAAACCAATAATAATGCCGCATTTTAGCAACAAGTTATAGTCCTGTATTCCTGGTAACAAATAATACAATAACAATGATTTCGAACGTGTGGTTAATTGGACTTTTTGCTTATTGCAAGAGGGTTACACAAACTCCAAGTAGTTGATTTCTATTGTTTGGTTGATATCATTTTATGGAAAGAGTAAAAGCTTAGGCCATATGGTCTAACACGTTTTTCTCATGGTAACGAACTTTTTTTCTTAAAATGAACTCAACGCACTGGCTTGTTTCTACAAACAAATGTGAAAAAATGCAGACACACCTTGGATTTGACGCATGTCCTCTACTGAAAACATAAACAATCTTTCAAATTATTTTTTCATTTCTCAATTCCAGACTCCGATATAATTGGAATGAATGAACCAAGTAACGATGATTTTTCTGAATCTTCTGAAACTGGCGACACTTCTTTGAAAGGCTGTACAAAATAATACATCGTTCAAGATGGGTTTTGTTTATCATTTTATCTTAGAAACACGCGATGGCGAAGTAAAGTAGTTTGGAAATCGAATAAAATATGATAATAAATACCTGTAAACATGACTTGAAAATCAAAATTAAAAACGGCGACAGTAACGAATGATTCGTTTTGACACTTTAGAGCCTGGTAAAAATACATTCATGAAATTCTCATTCAAAATTAATGTTCACATATGGCCTTGAGGTTATTGATGAAATATATACAGAAATTAAAGATACACCACTAATATTTTCCGAGATAACATACGGCAACATCAATTGGGACATTTTTTTAAAGGGTGAAATATGTAAATTGCGTCTTCGTTAATATACCAAACATAGAACCACCTGCATATTCTCAAACTAGACTATCTTCCTTAACTTTGAGCCAAAATATTGTCTACAGCTTGACTCATAAGTGGTGAAGAATCGAGAAATAAAAATATCTCACCGAAAACGAAGCCCGGAAGTTCTTCCATCTTGTTACACTGACGTATCGTCAGCGCAACTAAGTGAGTACTAGTGACATGTATACGGATTGCGTTATACAAAACAAGCGGTGAGGATATACACTCGCCTCCATAAGTTTGGCAACCTTAGCTCCCCCATTGAACTACGTGTTAAAGCCTCATCACCTTTGAATTTTTATCTACTTTACCTGCGAAGAAAATACTTGTACTATTGATGGAAACGTAATTTAACTCTATTTCCTATACCTCCAAATTTTCTAAATTTTCTCATTCAATTACAATAGGTCGACATTTGATGATAAATTTGATGAATTTTCGAAAATCGACATTCCCATGTTAACCAATGGAAAATAGCAGGTTTGCAGCAAGTCATGATAGAATATCCATCCATCCGAGTCCTTGCAGAAATATAAGTTAGGTAGGCAATTGAATTTGCTAACTTTATTCAACAAAAAATTGATACGTTTCTTCAGGTTCAACAAAGTTATAAGTCTTAAAAGTCAAAATTGTTTTTCAAAAATCCTCTCCAATTGAAATAATATAACATGCTAATAATATCTTCTCCGACGTAGCAACTTACTTAACTACAGCTTTTCTACCTCGTTGTCGATACATTCGTTTTACCCATTCAAGACCTTCGATCAAACTCCTGAAATGATTATTGATGTGTGTTCAATACATGCTTGCTTTCATCACTGAGACAAAAATCGAAAACGACGAAATCTGGAATAACAAATCATTAAGTTGAAACACAAATTATGATTCATTACGTTTTTGTTCCAACTGCTTCGTTTGTCTCGGGGTCAAGGTCGATGACTTTCACTGGAATGAGATTTGCCCCAGTACAAACGCCATAGAGATGCCCACCTGCCACACCTGAAATATATTCTCAACCTAAAGTTATCTCTGAAAGTTTGAGAGTATCTCATTTCCGAATCTAATAACCTGTTAATATTTGCTGATTTAATGAGTGATTTTCGTTTTTACTAAAGTATAATTGGCAGCATAAGAATCATCTTCATTTTTATTTTTCGAACTAATGTAATAGAGGGGAATTATAAACAGATTTTAATAAAGTGGCTATACTTATTAGGGTCGTGTTATATGGCAATGTTTATATATTCTATGTTTACATAGAAATGTTGAGGATAATTATAGGAATCTAGAAAAGGTTGTGACATTTCAAAAATCAAAAAAATAATTTTGGAAATAATAACCAACTTATAACTGGAAATGTTTTCATCATATCCTGTTGTCATATCTATCTAGTATATTGTTTACTTACCAGCTACGTGTGTCCCATGACCATCATAGTCAGTAGTATCATCGTCCGGAAAACTCACGGAGCTATAACCCTGCAAGAAATCAATCAAAGAATGTTCAAGATGATGTCACCACATATGCTTGAAACTAATTTTCATTAAGCCTACCATATATCTAGCTTATAAAATGAGATCCATACAGCAATAATACAAGGATGAGGTTATAAGGAATTGATCTTCATAATGGTCTCCTATGATACGGCCTCCTGCTGTTAATTACAATGCCATAATATTGAGGTTATAAACAATTAAATTATCATCACGATGGCCTCCTATGATATGGTCTACTGTTAAATGCAATGCCAATATGAAAAGGTTCTATAGAATCAAATGATATCCACGATGGTCTTCTGTAATATGGTCTACTGTTAAAAACAATGCCATAATGTTAAGGCTTTGACGAATACAATGGCCTTCACAATGGGTTTCTATAATATGGCATACTGTTAAATGCAATGCAATATTTTCAATGTAATGAAGAATAAAGTGATTTTGACAATGGTATTTTATAATATGGTCTACTATTAAATGCAATGCCATAATTATGACGTTCTAAAGAATCAAATGATCTTCACGATGGTCTTCTATAATATTGTATACTGTTAAAAACAATGCCATAATGTTAAGGTTATAAAGATGAAAATGATCTTCAAAATGGATGATCTTCAAAATAGGTTCTTATAATATTGTCTACTGTTCAATGGAATCACATACTATTGAGGTTATAAAGAATTAAATGATCATAACAACGGTATATTATAATATGGTCTCCTGTTAAATGCAATGCCATAATGATGAGGTTATGAAAAATTGAATGATCTTCAAAATGGTCTCGTTTAATACAGTCTACTGTAAAAGCAATGCTATGAAGTCAAGATTATGAAGAATAAAAGTACCTTCCCCTTTGTCTCTTATAATATGGTCTACTGTTAAATGCAATGCCATAATGATGAGGTTATAATGAAATGAATGATCTTCATAATGGTTTCATTCTATACGGTCTCCTGTTAAATACTATGCCATAATGTTAATGATATAAAGAATTAAATGATCATCACAATGGTCTCTTATATTATAGTCTACTGTTAAGTGCAATAACAAAATGATGAGGTTATAAGGAATTGAATGATCTTTACAACTGTTTCCTATAATATGGTCGGTATGGGGATGAGTTGTCCAGGGATGAGATGTCCAGGGATGAGATGTCTAGGGAATGAATTGTTCGTGAGCCATATGGTCTACTGTTAAATAATGATGAGGTTATAAGGAAATTAATTATTTTCACTCCACGGGTGGATCCAAAGGGGGGGGGGGGGGCATGGGGTCCGCCCCTTGGATGGGCCGAAAAACCATTTCGTATGGCCTCAATTAGTTGGCCTTTTAGGCCATTACTTAATCTTTTTCGGCCAAAATTGTCAAAAATGGGCCTAATTCTTTTTCAGATTTTCGCCCAAATTTTAAATCTAGGGGCCCAAATATTTTTTCAAGATTTGAAATTTGCCCCCACCCCTTATTAGCTTCTGGATCCACCAGTGCCACTGTCCTCCTATAATATGAATATGATCTACTGTCAAATTCAAAGCCATGATGTTTAGGTTATGAAGGATTAAATGGTCAACACAGTTGTCTCGTCTAATATGATCGACTAATCGATATGGTGTATTGAAAAGCATCCAATATTGTTTCAAACTTGATTACAGGATCAAAATTTATGTTATAACATTTTTTTATATAGTTTTTTTTACCTACCTGAATAACCCGAGATTTGTTTGTAACAGCATCTCGAAAAGCATCATGATTGTTTAAAATGCCTCTACAACAATGAACAAATATTAATTAATCACCAACTTCCACTTCATTTGGCGCTACTTCTCTGACGCTACACTTCAATATTTTTGCCTACATTTTTGCATACAGATAGATATTAGTGTTTTATTAGTGCGAGCCTCTATCCGTCGAGACAAACTTTGCCTACATTTTGAGATATTGAAGGTCAAAAAAGGATTTTTTCAACTTGCTCGAAATTGACCATTTTTTGAAAATCATCTAAAAGTTCTCAGGAACTCAAATCTGACCTTACATTTGACCTTTGGTTGACTTTCAGTGACCTTCGAAAGGTCAAAAAGTTGATTTTTCAAATTGTTTTCCTGGACTCAGATATAGGTACTTTTAATCACAACAGACCTATTCAGGTCTAAAAAAAGAAAAATGCAAGGTCAAAGGTCAAACTAAGTCACAAACTGTGTTTTCTAAGTATCTCTTAATTGGTGACTACAAATCAATATTTTGGGATCAAAGTCGGGATATACAGGGTGTCCAATAAATAAGGTGAAAGATATTGTAACTTTCTTAATATTGCACCAATCTTGATGAAATTTTCAGAGTTTGTAGCCCAAACATTTTTACCTTTATTCTGTGAATTTAAAGCGTCTTCTATTTGATTGGCCAGAGTTGTGGTAGCTTTATTTATACTCCCAGGTCTATTACTACCACAAATACAATATAAAACTGTCCTTAAGTCCCATTGTTATGAAAATAAGCTATTCAACATAATTTCCATCTCTAGCTATACACTTCTTATGCCTATTCACCCACTCTCTAAACACACTTTCAAACCCATTCTTGCCCATTTCCTGAAGTCTTGCTAAGACATGTGATCTGAGTTCACACACAGCTATCCTCACTAGTGAAACTATTAGGGCACTGGGGCTACCCCTACTTGCACACCCTCCATATTCCCCAGACCTTGCACCCAATGACTTTTACTTATATGCAGAACTCAAGCGTGACTTGAGAGGAAATACATTTGGAAGCACTGATGAACTCAGATCGCATGTCTTAGCAAGACTTCGAGAAATGGGCAAGAATGGGTTTGAAAGTGTGTTCAGAGAGTGGGTGAATACATGTAGGCATAAGAAGTGTATAGCTAGTGTAGAGATGGACATTGTGCTTAATAGCTTATTTTCATAACAATGGGACTTAAGGACTGTTTTTATATTGTATTGGTGGTAGTAATAGACCTGGGAATATAAATAAAGCTATCAGAAAGAATAAATATGTTTTGGAAAGTTGTGACGTAAACAAACTTGCCCCACCTTTTTGTTGTTTCGGTTGCTATAGCAACCACAACTCTGGCCAATCAAATAGAAGACGCTTTAAATTCACAGAATAAAGGTAAAAAGGTTTGGGCTACAAACTCTGAAAATTTCATCAAGATTGGTGCAATATTAAGAAAGTTACAATATCTTTTACCTTATTTATTGGACACCCTGTATATTTCTCTAAATGTCTTTTAAAATGCACTAGTTTTGAAACAAAGGTCAAATTAAAAAAAAGTTTTGCTTAAGTTTGACCAAACTTTTTTATTTAAAAGTTCTCAGGAGTTCAAATCTGACCAGTTATGAGATGTAAGAGCTCAATAAATAGTACCGTGGGTACTGGCCTCACATGGTGTTGCTCAAAAGTGGATGATGATTAAAATGGCAGAACATTTTTTCCCAATTGTTTGTAACAATATAAACCAAAACAACCAATAAGGTATGTATTAATGATTAACGTTCCTGCTATTTCAAAATCTTCTTGTAACTATATACCATTTGATTACTATGGGGAATTCCTCAAAGAGAATATTCTTGGGAATAATGAAGGGGTACCATTTGCACAATTTGAGAAATTATTGGCATACATGAAACCTATTTTAAACAGCATTAATATTATTCAAAAACGATCGCAATAATGATTCCCAGCCCTCTGAAGTTTAAAAAATAACAATACCTGGATGTTAATTCATAGATAATCCTTGACAATTATTTTTTGAGGATTATATGGTGCAACCTTATAGCCAATAAAATGTTTTCCCCGTGTATAGATATTTTTGGGATGAAAAACCCAAGCGAAATGCATGTAAAACCTCCCCAGATTCAACCAAGAAACAACTCGCTGTCCTTTCGAAATTTTTCAAGACCATAGTTAAACTTGGTTCAATTTTAACAACTCTTTTATCAATAATCATTTATAAGTTTCTTCGAGTTCTAACATGACCTAAGGCTTGAAATCGGACCTTTTGGTGACCTTCAAATTGTCAAAAAACGCCTACGGGGCTTCAGTAAAATTGCTTGCAATCGTTAACCTCTCTATTCAACTACACTCAAAAAGTAATGCAGCTCTTAAAGTGAGGGAAATGAATGTTCAAACCCGAAACCATTCTGTAAAGGAAAATAAAGATAGTGAACTGAACTGAACTGAACTTACGTATCAACTATGTAGATGTCAACATCGTCGCCACTACCTTGAACATATTTTCAAATGATGTAGCAATTAGTCTTGATAGCTATAGAACATATTTTTAAAGTATGTAGCAATTAGTCATTATAGCTATAGAACATGTTTTCAAATAATGTAGCTATTAGTCTTTATAACTATAGAACATATTTTCAAATGATGTAGCAATTAATCTTTATAGCTATAGAACATGTTTTCAAATAATATAGCAATTAGCCTTTATAGCTATAGAACATATTTTCAAATTATTAGCAATCAGTCTTTATAGCTATAGAACATATTTTCAAATGATGTAGCAATTAGTCGTTATAGCTATAGAACATATTTTCAAATGATGTAGCAATTAGTCTTTGTGTTACTTCGCTATACCTGCTAGTTGCATGAAAAAATTCCAAAAGATAATAGATTTATGTTGGCAAAAAATAATATTATATGGCCATTTATTTCATTATAAAATATTACATAGCAAGTTGGGCATTTCCATTACATGGATTAGTGTGGCCAGTTTATAATGCCCAACTTGCTATGTAATATTTTATAATGATTTTGTAGATGTCAACATCGTCGCCACTACATTGAACATATTTTCAAATGATGTAGCAATTAGTCTTGATAGCTATAGAACCTATTTTTAAATTATGTAGCAATTAGTCATTATAGCTATAGAACATGTTTTCAAATAATGTAGCAATTAGTCTTTATAACTATAGAACATATTTTCAAATGATGTAACAATAAGTCTTTATAGCTATAGAACCTATTTTCAAATGATGTAGCAATTAGTCTTTATAGCTATAGAACATATGTTTAAATGATGTAGCTATTAGTCTTTATAGCTATAGAACATATTTTCAAATGATGTAGCAATTAGTCTTTATAGCAATACAACATATTTTCAAATGATGTAGCAATTAGTCTTTATAGCTATAGAACATATTTTCAAATGATGAAGCAATTAGTCGTTATAGCCATAGAACATATTTTCAAATGATGTAGCAATTCGTATTCATAGCATAGAACGTATTTTCAAATGATGTAGCAATTCGTCGTTTTATCTATAAAGAATATTTTCAAATGATGTAGCAATTAGTCTTTATAGCATAGAACATATTTTCAAATGATTTAGCAACTAGTCTTTATAGCTATAGAACATATTTTCAAATGATGTAGCAATTAGTCTTTATAGCTATAGAACATATTTTCAAATGGTGTAGCAATTAGTCTCTATAGCTATAGAACATATTTTCAAATGATGTAGCAATTAGTCTTTATAGCTAAAGAACAGGTTTTCAAATAATGTAGCAATTAGTCTTTATAGCTATAGAACATATTTTCAAATTATCAGCAATCAGTCTTTATAGCTATAGAACATATTTTCAAATGATGTAGCAATTAGTCGTTATAGCTATAGAACATATTTTCAAATGATGTAGCAATTAGTCTTTGTGTTACTTCGCTATACCTGCTAGTTGCATAAAAAAATTCCAAAAGATAATAGATTTATGTTGGCAAAAAATAATATTATATGGCCATTTATTTCATTATAAAATATTACATAGCAAGTTGTACATTTCTATTACATGGATTAGTGTGGCCAGTTTATAATGCCCAACTTGCTATGTAATATTTTATAATGAATATGTAGATGTCAACATCGTCGCCACTACCTTGAACATATTTTCAAATGATGTAGCAATTAGTCTTGATAGCTATAGAACCTATTTTTAAATTATGTAGCAATTAGTCTTTATAGCTATAGAACATATTTTTAAATGATGTAGCAACTAGTCTTTATAGCAGAGAACATATTTTCAAATGATGTAGCAACTAGTCTTTATAGCTATAGAACAAATTTTCAAATGATGTAGCAATTAGTCTTTATAGCTATAGAACATATTTTCAAATGATGTAGCAATTAGTCTCTATAGCTATAGAACATATTTTCAAATGATGTAGCAATTAGTCTTTATAGCTATAGAATATATTTTCAAATGGTGTAGCAATTAGTCTTTACAGCTATAGAACATATTTTCAAATGGTGTAGCAATTCGTCGTTATAGCTATAGAACATATTTTCAAATGATGTAGCAATTAGTCGCCATAGCCATAGAACATATATTCAAATGATGTAGCAATTAGTCTTTATAGCTATAGAACATATTTTCAAATGATGTAGCAATTAGTCGTCATAGCTATAGAAAATATCTTCAAATGATGTAGCAATTAGTCTTTATAGCTATAGAACATATTTTCAAATGATGTAGCAATTAGTCGTCATAGCTATAGAACATATCTTCAAATGATGTAGCAATTAGTCTTTATAGCTATAGCATATATTTTCAAATGATGTAGCAATTAGTCGTCATAGCCATAGAACATATATTCAAATGATGTAGCAATTAGTCTTTATAGCTATAGAACATATTTTCAAATGATGTAGCAATTAGTCGTCATAGCTATAGAAAATATCTTCAAATGATGTAGCAATTAGTCTTTATAGCTATAGAACATATTTTCAAATGATGTAGCAATTAGTCGTCATAGCTATAGAACATATCTTCAAATGATGTAGCAATTAGTCTTTATAGCTATAGCATATATTTTCAAATGATGTAGCAATTAGTCGTCATAGCTATAGAACATATCTTCAAATGATGAAACAATAAGTCTTTATAGCTATAGAACCTATTTTCAAATGATGTAGCAATTAGTCTTTTTAGCTATAGAACATATCTTCGAATGATGTAGCAATTAGTCTTTATAGCTATAGAACATATTTTCATATGATGTAGCAATTAGTCTTTATAGCATAGAACATATTTTCGAATATTGTAGCAATGAGTCGTTAGCTATAGAGCATAGTTAAAAAATATTGTAGCACTAACACCCCAGTAACATTTCCAACGGCCCCCTGCGGTCTATCATTTCTGCGGCGAGTAGCTTTTCTACGCTCGCCGTAGAATTTCTGCGCCCTCATACTTTTGCAGTCTCATTTCCCACGGCAGCCGCACGGTGAATTTTAAATTTCTGTTGAGAAATAATACTTTTTTTTCATTTTATTTACATCAGGACAATTTATAAATGTTATATATAGTGCTAGGATGTAATATCAAATGAAAAGTGATCGTGAAACATTGACAAATTATGATTCAATCTTGTTGAGCCAGTTGGTTTCTACGGGGACCTCAGAAATGAACAAATATTATAACTCCGAGTTATAATTTCTACGGCGACCCTGCGGCCTGTAAAAACTGGATACGCTGTACGGAGACCGCAAGGCGAGCGTAGTTTTCTATGGTCGCCGCAGTAATTCACATATTTAATTGATCTGCGGTCGACGCACAGCCTCCGCACGACAAATGTGACTGGGGTGTTACACATTTCCCACGGCCGCCGTGCGGTCTATCATTTCTGCGGCCAGTAGCTTTTCTACGCTCGCCGTAGAATTTCTGCGCTCTCATACTTTTGCAGTCACATTTCCCGCGGCAGCCGCACGGTGAATTTTAAATTTCTGTTGATAACGTGACTACGGGGACCTCAGAAATGAACCCGAGTTATAATTTCTACGGCGGCCTGGAAAAACTGGATACGCCGTACGGAGGCCGCAAGGCGAGCGTAGTTTTGCTACGCTCGCCGCAGAAATACACTGATTTAATTGATCTGCGGTCGACTTACGGCCGCCGTGCGACAAATGTGACTGGGGTGTAATACTTTCATTCTAAACTCATCTCAGTGTACCCATTCATGCACTACTGAATAATCCATTCACTCACTCACTCAAAACAATCTAATTATGAAAAAAGTCCTAACATCTCACACTATTACATCATAATACCTTACAGCCGTGTACAACAATAGTACAAAGATGGGTACATACATCCTATGGAAAAGGCAGAGTCGAAATCTGGATGTTCAGCGTCAATTCTATCGAGTCCCTGTAATACAGGAACATATATATTCATGTTTAGCGGGCTCGAAACATGTATTTCAAAATGACAGAGACTTCGATAAGTTACACGACATTATGATTTAGTTTCTCGACCGTTGATATTAGGAGGCAGTGTAGAGTATTTTTGCTTAGTACAACACGAAATACACAAAGAAAACTGCCATTGTATATTCAAAAATAGATTGGTGTAGTTTTATTTTGTCGTCTCTGAACGCTCATTAACTATTTTCAGTACATTGCGGAAACAATTGTTACAATTCGACATCTAAAATCAGTTTTAGTTCAATCCCATATTCTAGAAAGCTAGATAGATGGCTGTCACTCCGAGCCATGACAATTTAATGCTTTCCCGATGTAGTGTTAACAGTATATGTATGAGCGCATTGTCACGTAAGAAAACACTACCTTACGTTCACAGACTACCTTATAAAATCACACCTACCTGTTTTTGAGCGAAAATCCTCTTCCAATTTTCTAACCCTAAATTCGGAATCGACAAATGGTTTTCTATAGTAACGGCCTACTCATTTGTTCAGCTATCATGATGCTATCAAATATATTTAATACAATTCCCTGGTAGCACACTATAGCGCAGCGATATTTGGCCTAATATTAACATACCTACATATGTTCGCTAATAATTTTTATTATAACCATTCCAAATACTTCCGACTTTTAGGCTGAATTATGCCTTCCATTAACAGAGGTCAAAAAATTACCAAAAAAATAAAATCCCAATTTTTCACAATTTGGAGTACACAGCGCAACAGAAAATAATACAAAATGATTTTACATATATGATTTAGTTTTCTAAGCTATAAGTTTGAGGTTATTTTTCTTATCAATACCAAAAAATTATGTAATCAGTGTATCGGCCTTTTGTATTGTTTCTCAGGTATTGAAACAATAAATGCTACAAATTAATCACTTTTGTATTAGAATGACAAATGCTTAAATTATGCTAGTTTTTCACAAAATGTGTTTCAATACGTTTTAAGATATGGACTCTTATTCTGCGGTGAACATGATCGATAAAGGAAGGCCTATTGCTCTTCCTTGACTAATTGGGACTACAGCTAAAATTATATTTCTCGTAGTTAGATAGCTCAGTTGCTTATAAAACAACCAATAATACTTGGTCGAATTCATGAATATTTGAAAAAAATTGTTGTCATTATCTTTCTAAAATTTGATGATATCCAGCGGTAAGGTCAAAAAGAAACAACCATAATAAAACTTGATGATAGCCAGCAGTAACGTCGAGGAAGAATTGTAAGGCGTTCGATTGCATATGAATCTAATTGATTATTAGACATGCCCTTGGAATATATGAACATTCCAATACCTCTGTAACATTTAATTAGATATAAATCTTACCTATTTGTTATTGTATTATGTTTTATAAAACATGAACAATAATTTGTTGTTTGACTCCTTCCGATTATGTGAAAAAATTGTGGTAATAAATTGTTTTAAATAGTAAGATAACTAATATATTCCCAAGTATAAATTACCTAAATATTTCATACACTTTTGTTGAATCTGCTTGGCTCATATTTGAAAAATCAAACAAAATCTGAAAAACACACTTGCGTAATTACACTAATTAAACACGGACATCTACAGTAAAAAGTACAGTATATTTGCACATTATCATAATCTTATCTTTGTTCGTATGCTAGAAAAACGGTCTGTGTTTTATAAAACATATAAAAGTTCGAATCAAAATATTTACGTTTTTTGACCCCTTGTGATGAAATATATTTTTCGACCTGAAAGCCGGGATTTTTTTCGGCAAATGGTATTTTAAAATAATCAAGACATATGCACCTCCATAAATATTGCTTCAAATGTTGCTGCACTATAGTGTGCTACGGATCCTTCATATTCGGAAGTCATACCATGGACTATTATAGTATAATAGACAATTGAGTACCGTGGTATTGATAGACATCAATAACAATAGACCTTAAACTAGTAAAGTTACCCATTGGCCAAAATTGCTTATGTACTCGTAGAAGCAAGATTCGTTGGCATTCTCCAATTGGGGCTGCAATAGTTGGGTGAATGATCCTTTCAAGCCGCCACCTTTCATCCCAATGCGTGACTTAAAGGTCGCTCTACTTCTGTTTCGTCTAGCAGTAAGTCTACGTATAGAACCAAATATTTTCCGTATTGGGTTCGATCCCCTACTCCGAAATGAACGCGCCCTGACTCTACCTCTTGTTGTAAGATATGCATTTTCGACATCAGATATTTCCTCATAGTTTTTAACTTTAGGACCCAGTCCTATTCGTTCATCTTCCTCTAGTGTTTTAACCAATGGATCTTTGTCAAGAGTCTCCAAATCACTAAAAATAAAAAATATACATTTCAGTTGTCACATTTTCCAAAAGAAGCTAGCGTTGGGGCAGAACAATTTATCAAAGCATATTTCAAGTATTTCATCATCAAATCTTTTGTTTGAAGTGGTTAAACTGATTTGAATCTTACATCGACACAACCCTGATAAACAAAGGATTGTCTGAATGGCCCATTACGGAAAATGGGAATATGAAGAGTAAACGTTTAATTAACAATTACCAGTACCATTTCTTATCTTTAAGTTTTATATATTTATTAAATATAAGTGACTATGACATGTATGAAATCAAGTATACTGTAAAACAAAGGATATGTATCGATATGGTGAACTGAATGCAACAATGTTTTTCTCTTAACCCAATTATTGTAAAAACACGGTCCTTTATGTAATGTTGACTGATTGGCAACAATTTAATGCAAAAATTATTCATATCTATTTTATATAACTGTTTTTTCCATTTTTTTTTTGTTTTTAGTGCACTTGTTCTTTGTTCATTTCTTCCAATTCTTGAGAATGAAATAAAATGTCTTTCCGAACCTTGTTGGAACAAAATAGCACATACAACATTTTCTTAGACATCTCAGTATTATAGTTATACAAAGAGAACTCTGATTGATTTAACAAAAACTTAAAACAAAACCCCCCAAAATAGATAAAAATTAAGATAAACCTTTTATTTCATTCACAAGATACTCTTTTAAAATCAACCAAACTTTCCTTTGTACAATAACAATATTGAGACACCTAAACACGTTGTGTCGAAGTCGTTTTGTTCCATCGAGGTTCTGATAATGTTTCATTTCATTCCGAACATTTGATACCAAGAACGAACGAAGTGTCTATTGTGTTTTCTAAAACAATAAAGAGTAAACGTATACTATATAATAATCTAAAATTATGATGTTACCATCCAAAAGATTGCCATTAAATTGACGATGTGTACATTTTCCAGGATGTTTTGATGACTGGTTTAAGAGAAACCCGTATTCAAAAAGTTTACCATATCGAAACCACTCCTTTACCCATGAAAAAATATAGAAAAAAGTATCAAACCTTGAAAACAGTATAACAAGTCTCAAACCTTGGAAGTAGTAAAACAAATAATCAAACCATTGAAGCAGTATACCTAGTATTGATCCTTGGAAGCAGTATAAGAAGTATAACAAACCTTTGAAGCAGTATAGCATAAAACAAACCATAGAAAAATTATAACTAGTATCAAACTTTAGAAGCAGTATAACAAGAATCAAACTTTGGAAGCAGCGTAACAAGTATCAAACCTTGGAAGCTATATAACAAGTATAAAAACGTTGAAGCAGTATAACAAATATTAAACCTTGCAGTATCAAACTTTAGAAGCAGTATAACAAGAATCAAACTTTGGAAGCAGCGTAACAAGTATCAAACCTTGGAAGCTATATAACAAGTATCGGACCATGGAATCAGTGTAACAAGTTTCAAACCTTTGAAGTTGTACAACAAGTATCAATCCTTGGAAGCAGTATAACAAGTACCAAACCGTCGATGCAGTATAACAAGTATAGAAACTTTGAAGCAGTATAACACGTATCAAACCTTGCAAGAAATATAACATATAACAAACAGAGGAAGCAGTATGCCATGTAACAAAACTTGGAAGCAGTATAACAATTATCAAACTTTGGTAGGAATATATAAAGAATCAAACTTTGGAAGCAGCGTAACATGTATGAAACCTTTGAAACAGCGTAACAAGTATCAAACCTTTGAAGTTGTACAACAAGTATCAATCCTTGGAAGCAGTATAACAAGTACCAAACCGTCGATGCAGTATAACAAGTATAGAAACTTTGAAGCAGTATAACAAGTATCAAACCTTGCAAGCAATTTAACAAGTATCACACCATGGAAGCAGTATAACAAGGATCAAACCTTTGAAGCGGTGTAACAAGTATCGAACATTGGAAGCAGTATAACAAGTATCAAACCTTCGAAGCACTATAACAAGTATAAAAACTTTGAAGCAGTATAACACGTATGAAACCATGTTAGCATTATAACATATAACAAACCTTGGAAGCAGTATAACATGTATATACTCATGGAAGCAGAATAATATGTATCAAACCTTGCAAGCAGTAAATCAATTATCAAACCTTGGAAGCAACGTAACAAGTATCAAACCATGGAAGCAGAATAACAAGTATCAAACTTTCGAAGCAGTATAACAAGGATAAAAACTTTGAAGCAGTATAACACGTATCAAACCTTGCAAGCAATACAGGAAGTATCAAACCATGGAAGCAGTATAACAAGTATGAATCCGTTATAGCAGTATTACAAGTATCAATCCTTGGAAGCAGTATAACAAGTATCAAACCTTCGAGGCAGTATAACAAGTATAAAAACTTTGAAGCAGTATAACAAGTATCAAACCTTGCAAGCAATTTAACAAGTATCACACCATGGAAGCAGTATAACAAGGATCAAACCTTTGAAGCGGTGTAACAAGTATCGAACATTGGAAGCAGTATAACAAGTATCAAACCTTCGAAGCACTATAACAAGTATAAAAACTTTGAAGCAGTATAACACGTATGAAACCATGTTAGCATTATAACATATAACAAACCTTGGAAGCAGTATAACATGTATATACTCATGGAAGCAGAATAATATGTATCAAACCTTGCAAGCAGTAAATCAATTATCAAACCTTGGAAGCAACGTAACAAGTATCAAACCATGGAAGCAGAATAACAAGTATCAAACTTTGGAAGCAGCATAACAAGTATCAAACCTTAGAAGCAGTATAATAAGAATCAAACCATGGAAGCAGTATAACATGTATCAAACCTTTGAAGCAGTATAACATGTATCAAACCTTTGAAGCAGTATAACATGTATCAAACCTTCGAAGCAGTAAAACATGTATATAATGCATTGAATCTTTGCAAAATTGCATGGTGATTTTATTTTCACGGACACAGCACTTTGACACTATAACACTTGCGAGGCGTTTGACTGCGCCTGCCTCATTCCTCGATTTAAGTCATTTAGTTTAAAAATGTAGACATTCCAATACCATAATTAAATTGTTTATATGATATATCCTTCATATTTGTATTTGATTACGTTTTATATTTCATAACAATAATCTGTTGTCTGACCCTTAGAAACGAAAATATAGAAAAAAATATCCGTGAATATAATGTTTGTGTAAGTTCAAAACTATTATGTTACTAATTATAACTTTTCTGAATATTTCGCATGATTTTGTCACATCTGCTCTGTCTTTTCTAGATAATAAAACGTTGAAAAGCACCCTTGTGTGATGCACTTATTTATTACTTATACTAGGCTCGAAAGAGAATGTGCTAAGTTCAATGCCCTGTACGGGAATCGAACCCAGGACCTCCCCCTCTCGAGTCAGACGCTCTACCCCTGAGCCATAAGGGCTAGCTATTACAGCTGAGACTGTAGTAGCGAGTTTCTCGAAGGTCATTACACCATCATGCCACGAAATCGTAACATCTATGAGCCATACCATGGACTACTCATTCAACATACTTTTTGGAGATTCTAATGGCACGAGTTTTGAATGACCTACTATATGATGCCTTAGTTTTTACTGTACACTGTTAACCCCGGAAACACTATGGAAGGGGTCAAAATGTTATCCACATTAGGGTAAATGAATAAATTAATGACTTACTCATCTGACATACAAAACACTGAATAGACGAGTTCTTGCAATCCATTTTTCGTGAAGTAGTTTTGTTGGCCTCTCTCTGATACGCACGTGCTCCTTTTCCTCTTCTTGAGAATGTGTCCTATGTCCCTTGAATTGGGAATCTCATATAAATGCGCAGTGTCGTCAAGGTGACGCTGAACTGAAATATGCAATTGTATTTGAAACAAATATGCTTTGAATTCACGAATGAAAAAAGAAAATGGTCACTTTATGCAATGAACTTTGTCATTTTGTGCCAAATGTTTTTGTGTCATGATCAACGTTTGAATTGATCAAGAGCGGGATGAATCAGTTGCATCTAAGATGAAGAAAAAACTCGTTCGATGTCGATAGACCTTTGATTTCAAATATAAATAATATATTCATTAAAAATACTTATGCATCCCCAGGGAAACGATTCCTTTTAAGATAATATTAACCCAAATGGATGAAGTACTACATATATTTAATAGGTGGATTTGAAATACTCAGACATGCTTTCATTCTTACACATAAACGCGTATCAGTATAATATGTTTTAGAAAATGTACATGTTTGCGAAAAAATAGCTCAGAAGACAACAGAATCGTCGATTTAATTCCTCACTTAAGTTACACAAACGGTATTGATTTAAGTGCAGATCTTAGCTGTTTCTTCAAAATACCGTTTATAGAACTTAAGTGAGGAATTAAATCGACGATTCTGTCGTCTTCTTAACTATTTGTTCGCAAATATGTACATTTTCTTAAACGTACGAGGGGTGATCAATATGTAATGGACGTTTTTTACACAGATACTTTTTATAGACCAATCCCTTTGCTTTTTCTTCCAGTGATACATTATTTAATTATCTATAAATTCTGAAGAAAGCAAAATATATATACATGTTGATATATCCTTATTTCCGTGACGGAGGATATAGGTACCCCGGTACCGACATTTACGTCACATATTCAGTTGTTAGCCAGTTCGGAAAATTTCAGTTAGATTTGAACTTTTTATATGCAACTGTTGTGTTGTTTGAAATATTTTGCTGACTGGGGTCACAAAAACAAAAAGTATTGTGATGTCAGCGTGTTGTATGGAAGGGGTTTGCAGGTCAATTTGAGGAATGAATGTGGCATGAATACCTCATTTTAAATCATCCATAACAGGACACCTACTCTGGTAGCATTTATAACATACAACCTGAGGACTTTATATGGACATACTGTATATTACAACACACACTCTATACAGATTATCATAAACATTCGTGGATTATTATAAACATTCTTCGTGGATTATCATAAACATTTGTGGATTATCATCAAACATTATTGAATTCAAACATTTTAGGATTACGTCGAACCTCATTGGATTATTAAAAACACTGGAGAACTATTATCGATTATTGAAACGTTTCGTGATTTGGAACATTCTCAAGGATCATCAAGAATATTTATCGACATCGAGAGACGACATTTATATCTACATCTACATAACATAAGTATTGAGTCATATTTATATATTATTGTTATCACATTTAGTTTTTCAAAAAGATAGTACCGTACATTGCTATATATTAATTGCTGTTTTTACTTTCTGCTATTTTCGAACGTAACAACAATTAAAATCGATTTCAATTAGCTAATTGCTAATGTTTTACAACATTAGCCGCAATTTAATATATACAGGGTGTCACATAAGCCCCCCCCCCCCATACAGCCAAAACAGGAAAATGTGGTATATAGTAGGATATGCAATTGGAAAGATCATCCAGAGTTACATTAACTTACCCACTCTCAACTAGTTTAGATGACATGCACCTTTATTTTGATGATTTCTTTAATAGTTGGTATGTCCCCCTCCAGCAGCTTCTATGGCGTCAAAACGAGATGGATATGTTCATGTGCATTTTCAAGGCGAACTATGGATCCCATATGTTCGCACGCATTACTATCCGGACTAGGGTAGTCATCATTCCCAAAAAAGCCAATTTTTGACTGCTTGAGGAGATCCTGCGTAGCCAGGGCCTTCATACAAGGGGCCTTATCATGTAACAAGGTCACTTGGGATGGCTTAATCACATTCTGAGGATTTCTTAGAAAGAGTATTACCCTTCCCCTTAAAACTGTTTCACGGAATAATCCGCGTCATCTTCTTTGCCGTAAATAAGAGGAAAATCCCTATGCATTGGGGCCATGCCAACTGTTCTCGCACAAGCAAAGCACTACAATCCTCACGCCGTTTAGCCCATACACGGCCATTCTGATGGTTTGGCTTTCTTATTGTAAAAAACTCATTAGAAGGAGCAAAATGGAGAACGTCATCCTCATCCTAATCTCTCAAAAAATAATAAACCAAAAGGCGATCTGCTTTTTGGGATTCATTCTTCAATGGTCTAGCAAAAATGTGCCATGCCTTACGGCCTTCACGGACACGATAATTGTGCACCAATTGTCTTGACACCACCTTACCACGCTTCATCTTGATATATCTGGCCACTTCAGAACAACTCTTTCCCTTTTTAGCTGATCCATCCCATATAACTTCCTTTGATGCAGGAGAAAGGAGCACCAAATCTTGATTGTGTAACAAGTTCACCATACGGCTTTTTCCAGCATCTTTGAACAAACTTGTCAGATCTCTTAATCTTCTTCTCTATCGATTTCTTACAAATAAAGTCTGCACCACTGTCCACTGCCTCTCTTTATGCAACACACCTAAATCTATCCACAAATTGTTGTAACTCACTATCACATACATATATTGCCATCTTGACTGACTTTTCTTGAATGGTTTTCAAAAATGGTCCTAAATGTGCTGAAATGCCGCCTTCTTATATAAACGGGCACCCTAATTGCAACAATGTAGCAATTTGTGACATTGATTGACAAGTGTCTGATATATACCAATCAACTTAACTTTGGACGATCTTTCCAATGGTATATCACACTATGTACCATCTTTTCCTGTTTTGGCTGTAGAGGGGGGGGGCGACTTATTTGACACCCTGTATACGTATAGTTTGCAAATATTAGATATAGAATAAAAAAGTTGTTTGGTTTTTATATGTAAACATTGTAATTTATCATTGAAGTTGTAATTATTTAACATGTCGCTTAGATTGTAAGTATGGAAGCCAGCAATAATGTTGTTTCTTACATCTCGGAGCAGTGGGCATTTCAAAAGAAAATACATAGTTTTCATAGGTACACACGAATGACACGGATAATCTTTAATTCTCTGAAGTTGTGAGCATAGAGGTGTGATTTTAACAAGAGGCCAGATCTAAGTCTATTGAATTGAATTTCGAGATGTCTGGGTAGTAGTTAAAATTAAAGAGACATGGCTCATGAAGAAATAAAAATGTTATGACATTATCATCTTTATTTCCTGAACACCCTATATATTCTATATTTTCCAAGACTCATTTTCAGGGTAACTGGTCAATTCGTACCCAAGACAAGTCTTTGATATTATAAAATTTAGAAAATTATAGAGATAGTGTTGTCACCCTCGTTTATAAAGCAATCAGCATGTACTCACCTTCTTCGGGAGCTAATCCATTGACAAGTGTGACGATGTATTCATCTTGAATGACCTTTTTTCTGTTGAGCGCCTTAAGTATTTTCCCTAAAAAAAAGTAACATACTTGTTCATATAAAATATCATCGAACGCTCTGAGAAAGATATCCCGGTCAGACGTTTTAACAAATCATCAATTGTATTGAGCTAATCAAAAACGTCTTAAGCAAGGCCTAACCAAGTGATCGGGGGCACACTTATTTTGGATTTTGCATTATAGCTATTAGTATTAGTATTGGTTTCCTGACCATAAGCAGCACGAAAAGGGGAATTTGACACAATGTTAGACCGATCAATAATCTAAAAATGCCGGTTGGTGAAAAAGAGGATTGGTGAATTTTGTGATATGATCAAATTAAACACAGCACGAATATAGATTTTGAGATCATCTACAAACTAGATGTTCATGTGTTATAAATAATTACCATATCTTTATGGTTAATGTTCAACGAATAGACTGCTATCTGAGCTTTTCATGGAAGGCAGTGTGGTTTCATGTAAATATCAGATTAGTAATCGTTAATAATCGAATGGAGCATTGCAACGTCGTCACTGTGTAGAGATGAACATGTTGAATAAATTGCATCGGATATGTATGCACAAGTTACAGAACACAGCAAGAAAACAAAAAAATCAAGAGTACGCCAGTCATAACGAAAACAAACCCAAACTACCACAAATCACAATTTTAACGCGAAAAGAGAAACAATATGTATTTCCCCACCTCGACACCTCTTGGCACGCGATGATTCCAACTCTTCACACCTCTAAGCGCATACTGTGCAAAGACGTGTTTAGAGCGTAACCGGAAGAAGTGAGTAGCTCCCACAATTCTTATTCTATCGTATCATCTCCACTCAAATAACAACAACAAACGACCCTGCCTCGATTGTGCATGCGCAAGATTTTTTACTTTCCTCCAGGGCACTTTTGAGTAAATCGACTGCAACTTGTAAAGCTTAGAACGTGTCGAGCAAGGAATTAAATAGTCAATATTGTTATTCACCCAATTCCAATGGTAAATTAGTGAACTGCATGATCAGGATTATATGTCTGTACAAAGAAATACAGGGTGTCCAATAAATAAGGTGAAAGATATTGTAACTTTCTTTAAATTGCACCAATCTTGATGAAATTTTCAGAGTCTGTAGCCCAAACCTTCTTATTTTTATTCTAAGAATTTAAAGCGTCTTCTATTTGATTGGCCAGAGGTATGGTTGCTATAGCAACCAAAACAACAAAAAGGCGGGGCAAGTTTGTTTACATCACAACTTTCCAAAACATACTTATTCTTTCTGATAGCTTTATTCATACTCCCAGGTCTATTACTACGACAAATACAATACAAAACAGTCCTAAAGTCCAATTGTTATGAAAATAAACTATTCAACATAATGTCTATCTCTAGCTATACACTTCTTATGCCTATTCACCCACTCTCTTAACACACTTTCAAGCCATTGTCATTGGGTGCAAGGTCTAGGGAATATGGAGGGTGTGCAAGTAGGGGTAGCCCCACTGCCCTAATAGTTTCACCAGTGAGCATAGCTGTGTGTGATCTCAGATCACATGTCTTAGCAAGACTTCAGGAAATGGGAAAGAATGGGTTTGAAAGTGTGTTTAGAGAGTGAGAGATAATAAGTGAAAACTAGCCCATGAAGCAAAATTAGCCCATGAAGCCCAAAGGACTTCTTTTTCATGTATATAACTTTCTTTTGTATACATTTCAAAGTGTTTTTTACCCCACCACAAAACAGCGAATCAACTGATTAACATTGTTCATGATATACAAACTAGTATTGATCAGACCTGACGTCTGCATTTGATTTAGCCCCTCACAAACCCTTGATAAAAAACATAAAGCATACGGATGTAACGATAAAACCATTGATGACTTCCTATCTTTAAGACGGAAGGGTAAGGGCGTATAAATAATTGCCTTTTCGATTGGTCCTTTCATCCAGAATTAACCTGTAATAACAACAATCTGTTCATTAATCCAAACAAACCCCATTCAATATAAATGCTGGTGTCTCCAAGGTTCAGTTCTGGGTCCCCTACTATTTTTAATATATATTAACGATCTACCTGACAACTTAAACTTAAAAGGTCTGAACAATCCAAATCAATGGCGGATGCAATTTAAAGCCCAAAAAGTGCTGACTTAATATATTATAGTCAAAGAACCCAATTTGCAGCTCGACTGTCTTTAACCTTAGGAAATGGCCAAATACCAATGACAGATACCCACAAACACTTCGGAATAGTGTTAGATTAATACCTAAACTTTAATACCCACATTGACCAACTGATTAAAAAACTGACCATTTTAATGAGACCGCTGAATGCTCTTAGTAAAAAGTTATCAATCAAACATCTCGAAACAATTTATAATGCTTACTTCATACCCCACTTAGATTACTGTGACATAATTTACAATAAAGCACCAGCTCTTAAGCTCCAAGCTATTGAAAATCTGTACTATATAGCAGCCTGCGTAGTTTCAGGTGCTATCCATGGGTAAAACACCGATAAGGTACTTTCTTCTCTAAACTTGAAAAAATTGGCATCAAGAAACGATGAGCACTTAAAGAGATGCTAATACGACTTCTCCGTGGCATTTTTTCTTTATTCCTTTTTGTTTTGAATTTTTTACACCATAACTTTAACTAACTACTCAATATGCAACTTTTCACCACGTAGAATTTTAAAATATTGAGTTTGAAACTTCCATTTTTACAATGGAGCTCAATGGGAAAAACGCGATTTTCTTGAATTTGACAGATATAATAAATGTTGGTAAGACGAAATGTGTGAAGAAAAATGAAGAAAATTCACCGTCCTGGTTACACAAAATATAGAAAAACATGAAATAATCATAAAAACCTGTAAAATAGATTGAAGGGGGTGATATTCATTTGTAATGTTCCTTTCACTACTACAGGGTAACCATAGATTTGGTAATGGTTTACTAATTTTAGAAGCATATCTTCCAACATGTGTATCAAGCACAAGTAATACAATAAGTAAGTTATCATTAATTGGAATGGTATTATTGTATTCCTTAGCAATGATGACAAAAAGGTAAAATCGATCATATCACATACCAGTTCTTTTAGTTCCATCAAATCGATATATTAAACAATATAGCAGTAGATCTTCAAATTCAAGAATTCAGCTCGATTTAAGATAATAAATAAATTGCTAATCCCTTATAACTGAAATATAATATTTTGGTATGCTCATTTTAGCTGCTGTAGTTTAGGTCACTTGATAAGATATCCAGTAACATGCTGTCACTAGAGACAAAACTTGACACTAAATAATCACTCGAAATAAACTATATGAATTCTTCATATTTTCTTCTTTTGTAATACATCCATTCTTAAGAATTAGCATTCAAAGCTTTTCAATGCAATCATGAATTTAGTGATTTGATCCTTAAAATACATTTCGGGGGAATAGTTTGTCCACCTGTAGCCCTTAGGTGTAGCATATTTTTCTAGCCATATTTCCCTAGGCCAGCTGGAATACCTATTTCAGTGTGCAAGTTTAGCATTGTTTTCCCATTGATTATTTGAGTTCTCACGTCAATAACACATGGAAATAAAAATGATAAGATGTCAAAAAGAGTAGTTTATTTTATTGTAAAAAATAAAAAAATAAAACAAGGTTTGGCCAGGAACGGAACAGGTGAAATCTTCGGGATATATGAATTAATTAATTATAAGAAACATATTCATGTTTCTACAATTTAGAGTAACCCTGTGTATTATTTTACTGCACATGGTTATACCAGTGCAAAACATTACAAAAATATTATTTACTTATTATCATAATTCAATGTGACAATATCAGTCTTGTCTTCAAATTTGTCTATAATAGTTTGCCTGTAAGGTTGGGCAAGCCGTCTATTAGGTTGATAGTATAAGATGTTGATTTTGCAACATGTTTATTTTTCAGTTTCAAGCAGGTTTTATTACATTCTGACCAATTGTATTTTCAGACTTATTCAGAACAGCCAGATTATCAGATTCCACTCCGTACAGTGTCTCAACGAAAAAAACTACAATTAGTGCCATCCAGCTTAGAATGGGCTTCCACAAAGTATCCGAGTTGGGCAACCTATCTCTAAGAAATCAATTAGACTTGTGTATGGAGATATCAACTTTAGTGATGTAATGAATTGTAAAATTATTGAAATTTTGGCCCATAATGTCTCAGTAGCAATTTCAGTATTTAACAGCCAGTGAAAACTTCTAAAAACCAATGGGAACATTTTTGGATGGGAAGGGGAGCAAGCATAGATACAACTGAACATACTACGTTGATTTTGAATTGTGTAAATTCCTGTATTATATGTTGTTTATGTTTGCCGATAATGTAATTAAGTTAACAAAGACATATCTTTGTATTTATATCGATATTTAGGAAAGATAAATAAATTAAAATTGTAAAGAAAAATATAAGGTTGTTACCAGTCTTATTATTTCAAAAATATCTCACATATCGTTGGTAATTGCTTTATACTCAACATATGAAATTGTGTGATATTTGGCATTTGCTGGTTCATTTGTTTGCCAACAAGATTCCCAATGAGGCAACATTATTACAACGACGGAACTCTGTGTCATGAAGGTGAATAATTCTTCGGATGATTAACCATTTAGAACTATTGAGTTTGTTGAATATCCCTTGGCTTATAGTGTCAATTTGTTTGCTAAATATACATTTGATAATTCCAAGCAAACATCCTATTCTACAGTTATTGTTAATTTATATTCTAGAATAAAATATGTTTTACCGAGCAATTAAGTTTGCTGTTCTTGTGTCATATAAACCATCAATATTTTTCTACAAATACAAGTTATCTTTATGAAGTTTCAGAAATAGCATGAGTATATCCAATCTTCATTCAACTAAGCCCCTGGTTGACCCGTCAAACGTGTACACAAGTTTGACTGAGCTTGACAAACAATTGGCTTCTGGGTCATTATGACTCTTAGCTTCCACTCGGTTTAAAATCATTGTTATTCTTATTCAATAACCATGTGTTTCGGAAAAGATTGTATTATGTTTAGAATGATTAAGATGAGAAAACTACCGTAGAGTCATTTACGAGAGCCCACCAGACTGTACGATAGTAGACATTCATTAAACGGTATAGTTGCAATTTTAATTGCCTCAAGAAGATTCGAACACTATTGCATTTTTCATTAGTGAAAAATTATATCATAAATAAAATGGGAAACTTTAATTGACATAAGGGTTTATTTCATTAATTGTACAAAATTGTAATCCTATGATATTGAGTGTAATTTAGTTTAGCATTTATCCTTATTTTCAATATCTTTTATACCCACTAAAAAGTATTCATTACACACATGTAATTTAAAATAGGTCTCTTAACATTTGGACAATATTCGTTGTCAATACTCAAATGGTAACAATTTACGTGAAGATCTTCTCATGACAGACAACAATTATTGTTATAAGTAAACAATAATAACATGGACATATAAACGATGTAATAATATAATATTTTTTGCTTAGGTTCCATAATTACGGAGCAAATAGGCCACATTTGCATGAACAATACAGTGTTTATGATTATGAAGTTATAAAATGCAGCATGATCCATTTGATATGAAGAAACAAGGTAGCATAATGTATCTGAACCTTGAACTCTGCCATTTTGGATCCATAAAGGTATTGCATACCTTGATATATATGACTTGTTTTCTTATGAACAAATCAACAAATCATTTTCTTTACAATATTTGCAGCTTAATGATTTTATTACGACTTAATGGGCTTGTTAGCTAAGATACGATCAGTACCTACTCGTATATATAAACTCATTAACTGGCCACGTAAATTGAAGACAGTGAAATTCAAATAGCTCTTATTCTGCGCATTTTGATGTCTCTAATGAACATTCTGTTGTATAAATCTTAGAACAACAATACCAGTGTATGAATAAAGGAATGCACTGGTTTAACATTGAACCCTGCAAGGGTTGAAATTACGCTTGTGAATAGATTTAGTGATGAGTTGGGTGGCCGGGAACCGACCGACCAATGCCGTTGTGGCGACCGACAATGGATGCTTGGAATTGCGTAATATGATGGTCATGATTAATGTAATTATAAATATCATGAACATATGCTATGAACTTTTTTTGTCTTGAACAAAGTGCCATATAGTAACTGTATGAATTTACAGTTGACGGTCACCTAACTACTAAAGATAATTCGGAAACCTCCGGAGATCCTAGCAAAAACTCCCATATTGGATTTGAAAGAAAAAGCATTCACTCGACAGACAATTACTTGATCGACAAAGAAGTACTCCAGCGTGCACAGATAGTGCAGCGGCAGTACTCAAATACGTGCACAGATAGATTGCTACCATTTTGGGTAACTTTACTCTGTAGTGTTGTTTGAATCAGCATGTTGATTGTTGAAAGGAATCCATATATTTTTACTGGATATATCTAACAATCATTTTCTACAAATTCCAGGTAGCATCAAAATCGACCACCCTTTTTCTCTTAATAAGCAGTACACACTCATCGGAGGGCTTGCCCGACGCCTCGAGACAAGCCCCTGTGATAATGATGAGTTACAAGTTTGTATGTTTAACTTTATTTTTTTAACTTTATAGTGCCCTAACCCCTGGAATACAGAAGAAAGTTGGCATTGTGAATTCAATCATTTTGCAGCATTACATCAAAAATAACATCTCCAAATGTAACCCGACAGTGTAAATAATTTAAAACTAGAACATGGGACTCAACACATTGGATATGTTAGTTTTCAATTTAGTACATGTTATCATAATGTTATCAACTCTTTTTGGGTCATATTGATATGATATCCACAAAATATATAAGATATCTTCTTATAAGCCATACATCCATGTATGACATCTTTTTGTGTCAAAAACATTAAAACCAGTATATCTGAACACCTGGTTTATCCAAACAATGCACAATCTGAACACCTTTTAGGTTCCATCTTTTTCTCTCAACACCTAGAAATGTGAACAGTAATCTGTTGTTTCATAAAAAAGTGTTCTAATTACTGGTTTATGATATCTAAACTTTTGGAAATACATCCCAATCGTTATGAGTCCTCTTTACTTGACCCATTAATTCATTTGAATCACATTAATAAAATGTCATAAAACTATGTGGTCAAAAGAACTATTGACAATATTTTCACATTTCTTCAAAATCACTGATCTCCTGAATGCAAGAACCTTGACATTGAACACCTCCTAATCTAAACCGTTTAAGCCTGTCGCTAGTGTTCAGATTAGACAGGTGTCACTGTAATAGCACAATTTGGTTTTGACATGCTAAAGTCATCAATGCATCTTTCTTGGCAACCTTACATTTGTTATATGCAGTGAATACTGATATCCCCCTCCATCCCTGCCTTTGTATGTATGGCCAATACCATTGGGATCAGCAAATGGCATTTGAATATGGAGCTTGCGGTGTTTACATTTTTTTTATATTTTTGTTTATTTTGGATTCACAGGATTCTGAATTTTAAAGAAATATGAACACTTTCTCAATAATTCTATTGGCCAAATATCTTCATATCTTCTGATTTAGATGAATTTAATGGTAATTTAAATTCCCAATTATGCCAAATAAGAAAAATAGACGCAAAAACAACTTGTTCTTGGTCAAATAGTTTATTGTACCTAACTAAACTAAAACAATATACTACAATATAAGTTACGTAATATTATATTCGTTAATTAATAGATGTTACGTAATAATACTACAGGAAATACATATCATGATATTGCATTAAAGTAGTTACATAATAGCATGTATTACATACCTAGCGAAGCATTTGTATGGAAGTCAATGGGAAAGTTAGCGAGCTATATCCACCGATATTGCCCGATTACCCCGATATAGCCCGCTTACCTCGTTTTGATATTAGATTTCTTTAATAACCATGATAATATCATGACGTCACGTCATTGATGCAAAGTAACCATGGGAACAAAGGCATGTAATACATCAGTTATGTCACTATGACGTGAAATATGCCTTCGTTCTTGCCCAAATATAGAGCCTCCCAAGGTCGGCCTATATTGGGAGAACTCAGGCATATTTCACGTCATAGTGACATAACCTCTAAATAATATTATGACCTCCCAATCCAGTTCACCCTTATTCAATTAAGGGTAATAACCCAAATTCAATTAAAGGTAATAATTTCCTATTGGATAAACAGGTAATCCTATGGTTTTGAAAACATATCGATTATATATGAATATTACTGTGCTTACTTATGAATATATCACTATCTACCCATAGTATATAATTATATGATTTTTAAAACCATATGATATTCATATACACATTACCCCTGAAATCTTAGATATTTAGGTTAGGTTTAGATATTTGGCCATGTTTTTTTATCAATTTAAAGCCAAACACCTTATATTTTCCTTCACCTACCAAGTTAGGCTAACATGATGTACTGTATATGGCCAAAAGTTATTTATCTCCACCTTCCAGCAAAATGGTGCCAGCATCTGATATAATATACCATCGAGCACATATCGCTAGTGTTTACATTATATTTACAACATACGCTTCTTACACTTGTAGATTCAATGAAAATGTATTGATTAAGGTTTAAATGAATTTATTTAGTAGTCAAGTTATTAATGTTGACGGTTTTATTCCCAATAAAAAAGCTGCTCTATGTTTTCAGTATATTTGGTTTCGCACTTCGCTTTTGAATTATTTTGTAAAATACCAAAATTGTGACATCATTTATGATTCAACCTATGTAACTTTTCCAAAAGTATATCAAAGGGTCAACAACAATCAGCAATGCTGTCGCCCTAATCCAAAAATGATAATATTCACAATGACCATCAGGCTAAAACCATATGGCTAGTTGGCTGGTTTTGATCCCTATTACCCATTGCAACCATTAATGCCATCTGGATACGACTAAAAACGCTTGGAGTTTTTTGAAGTTATGGAAGATTTCAGCAAGGGGCGATTTTCAAGAGTTATTTGAAAATATTTTCAAAATGAATTTCTACACGGTTGACACAATTATTCTACATGTTATAAATTATTTGGAACCTAATGATATCAGAAAATATGAAATATAGGTTATCGAATTTTGTAGTCATCAGATAAGACAATGAACTCTATCTTTGATTTTTCCGTTTTTCTTTGATCTTCTCACTGGTTACCATCACATTTTTTTCTTTTAATCCCTGACCTTCCTACTGGTTATCATCGGATTTTTTTGGTGTTAAAAATCAAAAACAATTTTTATCAAGAATGGAGTGAATAAGACCAAGTTTTTAAAGAACTCAATGATATCTAATTATTGTTAAAATTGTTTTATCTGTGGAAACCGAGAGAGTGATCAAAAATACAAATTAGTTAAAAATACGCCGGTAACAAAATCTTTTTTACGAAAATCTAAAATTCTTTCAATGTCTTTTAACACTTTCGGGTATAGTTCTGCATGATAATATGCATTTCTAAAAATTAAAAGTGAATCCATTGGGCAGATTATTATGAAACAAAATAAATGTAAATAAAAAAACTAAAATAAAATAGACCCTTGATCAAACCCTTGATTACTTCCATATACTTAAATTGATTGACTTGAGTATATTAACCAATTAATGACCAAAGTATGTTTTTCTATAAAGATAACTTTTCATAGTGAATTTCTAAATTTGATTTTTGATACAACTTTTGCTCATAAAAATACCCCTGTTAAACCCCGCCATAACTTACTAGAACCCCAAGGGATTTTGCTAAATTTGTAAAAAACAAATCAAGGACTGTCTATATCACTATTTCCAAGCATTGAAGACATAAGTTCTGCAACAGGACATAAAACCTTAACGAAGCGTCTTTAGAAAGTTTTGCTTGATGGGCTTTAAAAATTCTGAATTTGGATGAACAATTGAACTGAGATCAATGGATTGCACGAGTTGAGTTATTTGTTCTCTTTGGGAAAATAACATTTGGAATACTTATTTTAGAGAAATTCACTTTTCCTTTCACTAATTGATACACTGAAACAAAAATAGGAATGAATTGAAATTGTAGAAATATTACTTATTTGCCAAAATGAGGTCGACGAACTAACAATATATGTTGATTGATAATAAACCCTCAATTTCACCTAGTCAAATTGACTTTATTTATAATCGTTTCTTTGCAATAATTTATCTTGATATGCTTTCATGGTCATACAATAATCGTAATCCAAAATGTAACAATCTAATAAAATTGTCTGTGAGGCTACATGGCATTTTAGTGGAATACGTTTTGATTAAAAACAATATCGAACAAACAATCCTATGCAATTGTATTTTTGTTTTCAACTACAATATCACTTCAAGCTGGTTATTTATGAGAAGATATCTTTTATTCGATTAAGAATGAAGACCACTAACTATTACAGGCAATCAGAGACAATATGCATTATGAATTAGTATGTTCATGACTGAAAAGTTGTTTTAGAGTCTTTAAAGGTGTTTGCTTATATTAATATCAAATAGTTTAATTCTTCATTAATTATATCAAACTTAGCATTTTCGGAATAAGTCAAGAAGAAAGGGCAATAAGTCCTTTAATGATAATGTGCATCCCGGAATAACAGACCATATCACAAAACGTATTGTGACCGATTTTTTGAAAAACGGGCATAATTTAAACGTTTGGCATTCTAATATAAAAGTGATTCATTTGCACAATTTATCACATTAATATCTGAGAAACAATACACAACAACGATGCACTGATTACATATTTTTTGTATTGATGAGGAAGATAACCTCAAACTTATAGCTTAGAAACCCAAATCATATACTTAAATTCATGTTGTATTATTTTCTGTTGCATTGTGTACTCCAAATTGTGAAATGGATTTTAGTTTTTGGTAATTGTTTGACCTCTGCTTATGACAGGCATATCTTCTGGATAAATGTATTATCTCAAAGAAACATATATACAACGAATATTAGTAAAGTCAATTTGACACGGTGATATCGAGGGTGGTATAACAACTTGTATATTAATAAACAGAACTCTTGACAACTCAACAAAGTACGCGATTTTAAATGCATCTTGGATTAACATTTCTGCATGGCAAATAAAAATAACGGATATATTGTTTTCAAGTTAGATTAGATGTGATCCGATCATTTCTTTTAAATCGGAAATGCTATCATTAAGCGTTTAATAAGAAATAATATATCTGTATGGCATTGTTTTAATATTGTATGAAACCTCGTCTGTGGTATAAGCAATTATTTCAGAATAACTGATCGCGACTAGCTACCGATCACCAGCGGGTATGTCAGCGAATGCAGTGCCTGTAAGTGTAATTACATTTTACTGAGGAATTCAGAAAAGCTTGATATTGCTGAATGGACATCATGGATGCAAAGTGTCGTGTTATTTGTTGTTGAGTTATTTGGAGTAAGATCAAACAAATATACACATCGTTTGGGCCTATAAATTGCCCCGGGTATTTTATGTATACTCCCCTCAAGCATGACCTTAATAGTCTATGGTATGAAATCTCCAGGACGTCTAATAAAGGAGCTGGTAGAAGCACACTTTAGCGCAGCGATATTTGGCTAACCAAAATAACATACCTACATAATATGTTTCCTAATAATTTATATTATAACCATTTAATTTACTCCCGGCTTTTAGGCTGAATTATTCCTGTCATTAGTAGAGAGGTAAAAACATTACCAAAAACTAAAATCTCTTTTCACGATTTTGGAGTACACAATGCGACAGAAAATAATACAAACTGATTTTAAATGTATGGTTTAGATTTCTTAGCTATAAGTTTGGGGTTATTGTCACATCAATAGAAACAATTATGTATAATCAGTGCATCGACGTTATGTTTTGTTCTCAGGTATTAATGAGATAAATGGTTCAAATGAATCCCTTTTATATTAGAATTACAAATGCTTACATGATGCTAGTTTTTACAAAATGGGTCTCAATACGTTTTGTGATATGGACTGTTATCCTGCGTTGTACATTATAGATAAAGGAGGACTTATTGCGACTACAGCTAAAATTCTATTTCTCATAGTTAGATATTGCTCAGTTGCCTTTAAACAACCGTCAAAACTTGGTCGAATTCACGAATCTTTGAGAAAAATCGTTATCATTATTGATTGATAATTTAATTTTTTATTATTGATGATAACCAGCAGTAAGGTCAAATATTCCACACAACAATTTCGATACATGTATTTACGTTTTTAATGTTGCTGCGCTTATATTATGTGCTACGGATCCTTCATATTCCGAATTCATACCGTGGACTATAATGTCCACCTGTGAGGTGAAGAACCTACTAGTGTTCCGAGGTGCTACTATTCATATTCCCATCGTATCGCAATTTGCAAATAACACCCATGATGACAACGCTCACGCCGGCTGAAATATGATTTTGTTTCAGATGTAAGAGGGTAATAGTGGATATACTTAATTTAAATATATTTTAGTGATGGCTTAAAAATATATTCTATGTGTACAGAATGTCCCGAAAGTATGCCCCCCCCCCACGGCAGTCATATACCAGTGTCGTCATAATATGCGTCATATTGTCATTCAAAGCATATCCAAAATTACATTGATTTGCCAAGTATCATGGTTCAACTCTCAAATGGGAAAATAGTTACAGTCCTTTTAGAATTTAGTGTTTGGCCAAAATAATGTCCAATTTTTCTCCACATTTCTAGTCAATGTGTGCTCCTTTGGTCAGCAGCAATTTCTTTTGGATATGACCTTGAAAGCCCTTCACATAGGCCAAACAATAACTTTTGAAATGCCTGTAAATTGTTCACATTTGCGAGTTGAACCATGATAATTTGCGAATTAATGTAACTTTGGATAAGCTTTAAAATGACATATAACGACGTGTAGCAAAAAGGTGGCGCATTTGTTTTTTAAGGGTATCGCGTGAATGTAACTTTGATTCCCCGGATTATAAGATAATATTCTAATTAAAGTTATATATCATTTTAAAGCTGTTTCGATGACGTTTTTAGATCAACTACACTCCGTTCACGATTCTTGCGCGTTCTTTTTAAAAATAGTTTTTTACCAAAACATCTGGCAAATATCCCCTGTTGATACGTTACATTTTGAATTATTTTTCGTCGTTAAAAGCTCATTGATTTATAGCAAAAACGTTGATTTGTGCCTGTTGATGGCCTTGCGCCTTTTTTAATAGATCTCATACCTTAGATGCGTATCGTTTCAGAAAAAATCCCAGAAAACCTAGCATAATCTTCCATACCGTGCGCCTATCCATTTAGCAATTCAATAGTAAACTTTTTCTTGAAAAAATAAATATTATGACGACACTGGTATATGTCTGCCTAGGGGGGCATACTTTCGGGACACCCTGTACAGTACATGGTGTAGGAGTTCCTATGCAACATTTTGTACATAATTAATGGACCCAATACCCGTGTGTAGTATTGTATGTCCTTATTTAGCACTGGTCAAATTAATGTGATTCTATTATAAACAACGTATATTATCACTGATGAAACATTTAACCATATCAACAAGAAAAGCCTTGCTGGAATGATAATAAAAATAGTAAAATCAGAAAACTGTCAGTGGACTGATGTGCTACGTGAGGCGTTGTGTATTATATCGATTCATTTGGACAGTTTATAGTTGTAGAAATGGCCTTGGATATCATGCACTTACATCGCTATTAACGAATCCTTCGTTCGGATTGAGCACTGTTCTTAATCTAAACAGGGGATTAAAATAGAAATCACAACATGTTGGTGAATAAATAGATATAGACGTAGATTTGCAAATACATTTTTAGCCTAGCATTTTGATTTGATTTGTCTTGGTGGTTGATTCATTTAATTAAATTGGTTATGAATGGATGTGTCTATTTGTCACAAATTTGCTTAAAATAGTTCGACTCAAGCCTTTTTACGGTAAAGAAATCGGTAGGGAAGTTGACATAAACACTCAAAAGAGAAATTTCAAAATTCAAAGGTTTTGTCAATTGCATCTCCTTCTTTTGGCAATGGTTCAGGTTAAGGAAATCCTACATAAAACTCCAAAGTTTCGAGTCGAAAAGAAAATTGTCTTTCAATAATTAAACTAGAAATAAGTGCGTCGCTAGGATTGCGCCTACCTATTTAAACCTTACTGAATCTACTTTCTCGCAAAACAAAAGTTTATTACCTTAAAGGAGCTGTATGAACTACATGTACTTGAACAATGGTACCAATACAGCACTGTTGGTTTTTAATAAGTGCTTTGCCCCTTGACTTCAACCCAAGTTAATGTTAGAAAAAGGGTTGTCTGACTAGTTGTCTGCAGGTTCTACAACATGGTCATAGACACTGGCAAAATTTGGGCCCATTTTTTGATTTTAGGGGCTCGATATATTTTTGCCTCGCGAGCGTGGAATTGTTCTTGCTCTTATGAACTCATTAGTTCAAAATCCATATCTAATTTTTGTTTGAAACAAAACCAGACTTTATTTAGTCCACAAAATATTACTAACTTTAAGACATTTTGAATTTTAAAATGTCATCATATGACAAACACATCAACGTAAACAAATTCAAATATGTGTATACACGTTCATCACAGGGCATTTGCGTAATGTTCAGATATCTATGACAGTGACTGTGTCAGAGTATGATGATGAAATTACAATTCGCCTGTGTTTAATAGACATCTGACATTGTTTCAACAAGCTTATTTTCAACTTAGTTTGAAAATTCACAGACCATCATTATAAAACGATATATCAACTCAACTGAACAAAACAGAAAGCTTCAGAAAACAGAAAACAGAAAACATTCAAGTTTATGAGTGTCTCATTCTTCGCTTCTCATCTTAGGCATACCCAAGATTCATTTTTCTGCTACAAGCGCTGTAGTAATGTTATTTAAAGAATTATGTTACGTCATCAATTATAATAAAACATTATCAAAGCACGATATCTACTCGATATAGTTTCTAGATCCGATATAAATACTATTGATACCAATATCCCACACATTTATTTTATACTCACTGGGTCTAGGATTGTCTGGCGGGCGTTTAGCAGTCGTTTGCTGTATAACTACTATACTGATATATAATAGACATAATGTCAACCGTAAGCACACCTTCATGTCCTGAAAATGAGGAAATATCCAATGTACAATGTCTTCTACTGATACTGATCTAAACGTATAATCCATCTATAAATTGTTTCCATTACGTAGAACGGAAGTTTATATTTCATCGGCTTTAGTTTAGGGCCAGATAAAAATATAATTAAATCTCAACAAACAAACAAACAAACAAGCTAGACGTAATAGTGAAGAGATTCACATTGTTTCAGCTCATAAAATTAATAGTAATTGTATCAGTCAATAAACATGTGGTTTTGAATAATATTAATGTAACGCTTACCGTCATGCTAAACCTCCACTCTGCTTCGTAGTATTGAAGTGAAAGACTCAAAGAGCAGAATCGCAGTATTTAAATCCAAATAATCTTATTTATCTCAACACTTGCAGTGATTAGTGTCTTTAATAAGTCTAATACGTCATGATCTCCCGGCTTGGTAGAAAAACAAAGCCACTGAGAGTTAAAGGCGATGTTGAAAGGCAAATTGTCCTCTGTGTCAGTCCAGTTGATACCATTCAACCTTTTCCAAGGTAATTTATACAGATCTTCTAATTAAGCACCATTGTACTGCTTTCTTATGTAAATCATAGAGATAAAAGAACTATTTAAAGACTACAAAATGCTATAATGAATAGACGATGATAAGCTATGATATCAACGAAGGCTCGGTAAATGTGGGATAATATCGATGAACGAAATATGACAGTGATCTATAAAGCTAATAGACGGTAAACGTTAAAACAACTCCCATATATATAAGAATGGAGTAAATGATTTAAAATCAGATAAACTATACCGGGTGTCACACATACAGGGTGGGCCAAACTAGCCAATATTCCTGATAAATATTTATTTTTTAACAAACATACCAACAATGATATATCATCTTAAAGATAATTAATTCAATTTGCAACAAAATGATGTATAATAGAACAATTTTCAACAATCCTGGCTCGAGATATAACCATTCATGTGACATCGGGGTCAAAAAACACCTTCTCAATTTTCATCGATTTTTAAAAAGATTAGCCAATTCTACCCAATTTTACCATTCAATTAAAGATTGCATCATTGTCACGAGACTTTCCTAACTGGATATTATACATTGGTTTCATTCTGTTTTTGAACCGCACGTGTTTAAAATACATGTGTTTGCTTGTAAATCAAATTCATTTTTTCTTCAGCCTATCCATTAAATGGCTCAATAGGCCCACCTTCTGTTCGGATTATTCACATAATACGCGAAAGTCATTGGCATAATTGATGGATCTCTGCGAAAGTACCATCCAACTCCTAATTATTCATTCTTTCAGTTTGTCTACATCCCTGATAGGCTAGTGATCTTCATAGACCAACTGCTCTAAATGCCCCAAGTACTATACATGTAATCAACAGGATAGACTCTATATATCAGTGAGCAAGAAGAGTGACATTTGCGATAAAAGACTACTCAAATCGAGATGACATTTTTCTGAAAAGGTTTTAGTGTCACTAGGTGTTTCCTAACAATTTAGGTGTTTTACATGTAGGTGAAATCAAAATGCATAAAATGTAAACCTACTTTTAATAAATTTCAATATTTCTTTGTCGGACAGAATTCCTACATTCATCAAATTGATACCTTTTAAGGAAATACATTAAGGATTCCTACTTAATTCGGTGGAAACTTAAAGACTTAAATCGTCCCGATTTTATGCGGGACTTGACAAATGTAGTGTTGCCATTATTTAGGGGCAGCACTGGTCAAACGCAGGGCTCCAGAGTTCGTTCTTCCTTTCTTATTGGTATGGTGTGTATAGAACGGAGAGACTACAGATGAGTTTGGAACTCCTGCTTTAGGTGCTTGAGACGAACTAAATGAAATAACCAACTGAGAAGGTTCATAGTTGTATGGAATGATGTATAATGACACAACTAACGATGTATTTATCCATGTATTCTTTATTTCCAATTGTTAAATTTTAAGTTCATCTATCTACCTAAGAGACCATATTCGAATACCTATGTTCCCTTATTAAAATTTCTTGCCATCATTCAATATTTATATGCCATCTAGTATTTAGCACATACTAGGCTAATCGATTAAGTTAATAAATGTAAAGGCTAATCATTAGGCATTGATGGACACATTTAAACTATTGAATATTGTGTTTTATAATGCAGGGTTTGAGAATGTTGAAAGAGACAGTATGAAAATGAATATTTCATAACATGTTCAAATCTGCTTTTATTTCTCTTCTCGTTCATGTGGAACAGGTGTTATGCATAAATCTTGTCCGCTGGTATTAACAAGCGTCCAGCGTGTCGTATATATCCATATACTAACTACTACATAAACGAGGCTATCAATAATCTCGTATAAGATTCTGCAATTTTCCAATAGCACACCGGAATAGCATGACAACGGGAAGGTCAGATACCGTCGCTTCAATTCGATTTTCATGAAGTGTATATTTAATAGAGCACCTAGGCTAAATTTCTTTGGAACAACAATCAATCAAAGTGTCTTTAACTCATTGTACATTTAATAATTTTCTGCCATCGAAATAAAGTCTAATTTAACCGAAATGATATACGGGACAATGTATTACCATATGCCGTTGTCTTTGTAAATTATTTCAAATTCAGATTCTGTTGTCATTGACGATATCGAAGACGCTATCTTATAGCGATTTGCAACCCAATTCAAAATTTGGATTTCATACGATACATCATGTCAATATAGACAATCACTATTTTCAGTTAGATTGACCAACTTTACTTACAGTTATATTGACAATTATTCTGTACAGTTATTGGCAATCATTATGTTAAGTGATATAGACAACCTCTATGTACAGTAATATTGACAATTATTCTGAACAGTTATATTGAGAATCACTATGTACAGTAATATAGACAATCACTATGTGCATTATGTTGACAATCATAACATTCAGTTATCTTGACAACCATAATGAACTGAACTGAACAATCATTCTGTACAGTTATATTGACAATCATTATGTTCAGTGATATAGACAACCACTTTTGTACATTTATATTGACAATCATTACTTACAGTTATATTGACAATTATTCTGTACAGTTATATTGACAATCACTATATACAGTAATATTGACAATCTTTATTAACAGTTATATTGGCAATCATTCTGTATAGTTATATTGACAAGCATTGTGTTCAGTGACAATCACTATGTTAAGTAATATTGACAATCATTACTTACATTTACATTGGCAATCATTTTGTACAGTTATATTGACAACCATTTACCATGGTGCTCAGTGATATTGACCTGTTGACAATCACTATGTACAGTAACAATATTGACAATCTTTATTAACAGTTATATTGGCAATCATTCTGTATAGTTATATTGACAAGCATTGTGTTCAGTGACAATCACTATGTTAAGTAATATTGACAATCATTACTTACATTTACATTGGCAATCATTTTGTACAGTTATATTGACAACCATTTACCATTGTGCTCAGTGATATTGACCTGTTGACAATCACTATGTACTGTAACAATATTGACAATCATTACTTACACTTACATTGACAATCATTCTGGACAGTTATATTGACAACCATTGTGTTCAGTGACAATCTCTATGTTCAGTAATATTGATAATCATTACTTACATTTACATTGGCAATCATTATGTACAGTTGTATTGACAACCATTGTGCTCAGTGATATTGACAATCACTATGTACAGTAACACTATTGACAATCATTACTTACACTTACATTGACAATCATTCTGGACAGTTATATTGATAACCATTTTGTTCAGAGATATTGACAATCACTATTTGTAGAAATATTGACAATCATAATCTACACTAATGTTGACAATTGCTGTGTTCGGTGATATTGGAGTCCATGTTTGGAGGTTTCTATTAGACTAAGACTTGTATGTCTCCGACAATGTTACTATTCTAACCTCTTCAATCTCCTAAAGCATTATGAAGATGAAATCTGGAAATCAAAAACTCCATATCATGTTTATAATGTACATGTAAATTCAGAATCCCATAATAATAGCTTTTAGACGGGTAGGAAGGAGGGGTTCCCGTGCACCCGAAAGATGTATTTTTTTAATGTACATTTTTGTAATCCTAAAGGTCCATACTAAAGATTTCTGCATGTTCCCAGAATGAAATATTGTCCCATGGTATCCATTGGCGGCCAGCTTGTCGGCCATCTTGAATTTTTGAAAGAGTCGATGTTAATTATCTCAAAGTACAATAGCTTCCACAGTTTTTAGAATTGAAAGCTGTAAGTGGTACCAAAATGAAGCTATTATAGTGTCCCATATTATAAGGTGTAATAATTATGCAAATTGTCTCATTTGCATAAAATGTGACATCATTAATCGTAATTTTTGCCTCTTTACAACGATATCACACAATACCTTGCTGCCTGGGTAACCAGTCTTAGTCATCCAAGAACATAAATGAATTTAAATATATAGGTACATTAATTTTGAACATATTTGCAATTGAAAGTTTTGGAAAAATATTGTCAGACACTAAGTAATAACACTTCACATGAGTATGTTACTGAAAAGGGGCGTGGCACTTCTTGAGAAAGAGTTGATTTTAATCATTTCAAAGTACAATAACTTCCAAAGTTTTGAGAATTGAAAGCTGTAAGTGGTACCAAAATGGAGCTAATATAATATACTTATAAAAAATGCAATGATAATGCAAATTTTTCCATAATATGTGACAACCTCTATCATTTTTGACTTTTTTTCAATGGTAACGACCAATATCTCTCCCTCTGGGTAACAGTCTTGGTTATTCATGAGCATTTATGATTTTGAATATATAGGTACATTAATTTTGAACATATTTGCAAATGAAATTTTGGAAAAACTTTGTAAGAAATAAGTCTTGACACTTCACACGATTATGTAACTGAAAGGGGGGAGGGGGGAGGTTGGCACTTCTTGTTCAAAATGTTAACTTCTAAACACTAATGTCAACTTCAGAGGCTGAAGCTGCTCTAGCATAGTCATGTAGATAGAGCCCAATGTTGCTTATTGTAAAAATGTTGGCCAAATTTAGCAGCTTGTGTGCACTGCTAACAAGTACATGAAGTGTTCATTATGATAGCGTAATTCCAATATGACAGCACAATACAAATCAGGCTATTTTATTGTTTATATGCAAAAGTCGATCTGATGAGACATGTTAGAAGTGGTAGTGGTTAATAATGCCCAGATCAAAGAAACGCAAGATAGATATTGAAGATAGGCCTACATCAAAGTATGGGCATCCTCAGCTTCAATCATGACGCCATCTGTATTGTCCATCAGTTGGAGCTGTAACCCAAATACTGAGTATATGATTTAATGTATGTGTCATTCAGTTGCCATGCACTTTGGTCAGTTGGCGGTTTCTTCCTTGCCCCAAAGTCTGAGGTTTGATGGAGTTGAGACCAGGTCAGGGAAAGCTATTAATAGGAAATTGAGCTCCCCTTGTTCCTTGGACCAAAGGTCATTCCATTTCAAGAAGTGCTGAGAAGTGAGGGTTCCCAGGTAATGTCGTAAATCTGGTCACTGAAATTGGGGAGTAATGTCATAACGCCACGATATATGACTTGAGTCAATGGCTTTAAGCAACTTGTCCAGGTCCCTTGAGACTTCAGCTGTATTGTTCAAACCACGCAAGGTTTTGTCATATTTCTTCTCTGGACATTTAATAATTTTATCTTGCACTGTTGGTATTTGCTTGCCCTTTATTTTGAACTGCATTGGAGAAAGCTTGTCATCAACCAAAACCATGCTTCTTGACCTGGTTGTTTTTTTAACTTCATGCAAGTCCGGTTTCTTTCCATTCATTCATTCTTTCCATAGCTAATAGAACCCATCTGGTACCCACCACTGAACTGGTCATAACTGTGATGTCATCCATGAAAGCTCTGTATGGTAGGTGTTTTGCACCGTCATTTGCTTGTGGAACCTTACACTGCATCATCCCTGCCTTGAGCAGTAGGTTCATGGATGTTGAAGAGAACTACTGGTACAGTGCAGTCTGCCACTATTCATTTCTCTGAACTCTGCTAATTAGTGGTATAATTGCCAAATGTATTGTGCAACTTCAAGGTGTCTGTGTGTCCAATTGTCAGATTGACTACAGTACTAGTATCTACAACTATTTTTGATGTTATGAGTATTGGCTATCAATTTTTTCAATTGTTCTTCAACATGTATTGTAATGACTTCAGTATGAATGAAATGTACCTTGGTGTTCTGGTCCTGGATTGTAATATTGGTTCTCGATTGGAGGGGGAGGGGGATGTTAGACATTGATTCTCTTTCTTGGCTTCTTTCACAAGTTGGCTTATTGCTGCTATATGCACCCTTGATGTCTTGGGATACCACTTTTCTGAATGCTTGGCAGGCCAGTAGGAAATAACTGTGAGGCTTGGCCACAATGGCCCAGAAGATCTTTTCCTCGGTATCCAAAAATGATGTATACCTGAACTGGTTCAGTCCCTCAAATTTTAGCTCCTTTGGAATGAAGCACCTTTCCGCCGAAGCCCAAGTCCTTGCTAGGTTTTTCTTGTTCTGGATGCTTGTTAGCAATCACCATAGATGTATAAACAGCTTACCGCAGATGTATTAACAGCTTACCGCATGTCACAACTGTTGGACCTGGCGCTGAGCCTTCCTGATGATTGTTCTTACCTCATCAAGCTTGAAATTTGACTAGTCAAACGGTTTTGATGATGAATCTGGTGGGATGTCAATTGGAAAATTATCTAATGGCATCTCTCGATCTGGGTCACTCTGTGCTGCCAAAGTATTTGCTTCTGCTTGATCCTTCGTACATGCCATATGGGCACTCTTTGGTTCCCTAACACGTTTGATGTGAGCCTATAGAGATTTTCAAAGAATGTCTTTCCGGTCCTACGCTTCTCTTTTCCTGAGCGTTTATATCTTTGGAAGAAGAATCTTTGGATGACTAAGATAAAGTAATCTCTTAAGAAGCATCTGTTGGAGCTCTCTGATCTTTTCGCTAGATAATTCCTCTACTCCTTGTCCTCGCATCTGGGATGGAAATCGTTCTAACTTAGACAAGAGGTAGCATAGTGAAGAGGCTGGGCTCTGCCTCCCACTTCTATTTGGTGCATAACTGCATACCACCCTCTTGTCTTGATAGGTCTTGGATTTTTAAGCTGATGAGATATTTTAGTCGGTCTTCAGGGTTCTCACTAGGCTTTTAGGCACCGGAGATGTCTTAAAACCCTCTTGCTCCAGAGTCTAATAGCTTTTCCGGAGTCTATAGTGTTTTTTCCGGAGTCTAATCTTACATTTTTGTCACATTATTTGCGGTAAAACTCTTGAGAAAATTCATAAAACTGGATACAAACAAGGAATAGGTAGTCAGAAACCTTTTAGAAATAAATATTGAGATTAACATAGCAAGATAATCTTAAGAAGTATGTTGAAAAGTATACTTATAGGATCAGAAATGGGGGAGAAGTAGTCGCAATACTGCAAAAAAGTAGTCACAATACCGCTAAAAATCCAGGTCTAAAAATTTCCTGAGAACCCTGGTCTTCTGAAGGTACTGTGAGCATCATTGAAGATGATGGTCCTACTGTGTTTTGACATCAGCACTGAGTTTCTGGAAGAGGTCAGTTGAGAGTCCAGTCGGATGTCTTGGATAAAACATTGGACTGAGGTAGAGGCTTAATACATATTGAGTTAATTATATAGCTTTAACAACTAAATACTATGGGTACCCATTTTAGTTCATTGCCTATCCTAAAATGATATGGGGATATGTGGTCATTCGTATCTGTATAGTACTTAGTCCAAAAGCGATACAGATTATAATATCTTTGGCTGAAATTTAAATGTCTGCCAAACAGACCAACAAGAACTTCTGAACAAGCTAGGAATAAGGGACATCACTTGGCTACTTTCTAAAAGTCAAAAGCTATATTTTACACCCGGGGGGTTCACTGTATATAAACCTTGACAGGGGGTACCTCTTTTAACATTTGGTATGGCAATGGATCCAAATTTTAGGATCTGGAATGGGAATGTCCCAAAATTATGACTTTTGAGGTATGACAATGGTCGAATTTTTCTACTTCATGGTACAAGAATGGTTATGGAGAATATATTACCTCTCACTTGTAGTATGGGATTGGTCTAGTTTTTACAAATGTCCTTAATTTAACGTTGTTTTTGGATCATTCTCCTAAAAGATCTGCCTTCTTCTAGGGGCTTTAGACATTTTGCATTCTCTTGGTCTTATATTTTTGGGATATTTGGAATGGCATTAGCCCTATATTTGGACATTTGGTATAGCATTGGTCTTATATTTTGATATTTGGTATGGCTTTTGGGCGTTATTTTGGTTGGTATGGGAAGTTTTGGGAACACATTGAAATTCGACAGATTGGTATGGGAACATAATGATATCTGAGGGCTCAGCCTAGGACCCCTACAGAATTGTGTATTCAGTGAACCCCTGGGTATTTTACAGATGATACATTGACTATATAATAACATTACAGATTTTCAACAAGATCCAAGCCCCTTTTCAGAACAATAATCATTTGAAAGGTCATACCTTAATTTCTGACAATGTTTTTCTAAAACTTTCAATTGCAAATATGTTCAAAATGAATGTATACATTTAATATATTTTATATATTCATGAGAGACCAAGGCTGGTCACTCAGAGGAAAATGCAATATGCATTACCGTTGAAAAAGGGCAAAAATAATGATTGATGATGTCATATTTTATGCAAATATGGTAATTTACATTATTATCGTATCTTATAATGTAGGATATTGTGATACCTTCAGTTTGGTACCATTAACAGCTTTCAACTCTCAAAACTGTGGAAGTTATTGTACTTTGAAATGATTAACATCAATTCTCTCACAGGAAGTGCCACGCCCCTTTTCAGTTACATAATCATGTGTCTGACAAAGTTTTTTCAAAACTTTCAATTGCATATATGTTCAAAATTAATGTACCTATATATTTAAATTCATTTATGTTCATGAATGACTAAGACTGATCACTCAGGCGAAAAGGTATAATGCGATACCGTTGTAAAGAGGCAAGAATTATGATTGGTGATGTCACATTTTATGCAAATGAGACAATTTGAATAATTATTGCATCTGATAATATAGGATACTATAATAGCTTCATTTTGGTACCACTTACAGCTTTCAATTCTCAAAACGGTGGAAGTTATTGTACTTTGAGATAATTAACATCAACTTTTTCAAAAATTCAAGATGGCCGACAAGATGGCCGCCAATGAATACCATGGGACAATATTTCATTCTGGGAACATGCAAAAATCTTTTGTATGGACCTTTAGGATTACAAAAATGTACATTAAAAAAATACATCTTTCGGGTGCACGGGGACCATACCTTCCTACTAGACTACTTTATTGATGTGTATAGAAAATGTTACTGTGGATGATTACTTGTCAAGTTGAAAGCCCATGCTAGAGGGTTTTTCAAGCTTCATGTTTGTTCAAGCTTCATGTTTGTTCAAGCTTCATGTTCCCTGCATTTCTAAATTCCAAGGATATTACATTTTATCATATCATTGTTAGAAATTCCTACAGGCTGCGGGCAATACTTTTTGCAAATATCATTAAAAGATGTAAACAGGTATTGCCCTCCATAGAATGAAATATTTGGTTATAGCGCACATTTAATTTGCAATTCTATAAATTATAGTTGCTCAAGATTGTAGAAGTATATTGTATTATTGTTACATTTTATTTTCGTAATGCATCGTATCACAGACAAAACAACTTTTAATAACTTACTTGCATTTGCATTTCACAAATGTGATCTGCCATGACAAGTGACTAATGCCAATGATGTACTTGTATTCTTCAATAGGAGAGAACTGGGGACTGATAAACATTGTCATGGAGAGAGAGTTTCATTGCAATCAAAATAGTTGAGGTCAGGTGCATTCTCCTCATCCGATTATTTTGGATACATTGATCTGACCCAGCTGTACTGCTACTGTACATCCGTTAGTGGTATGTGTACATGTGCATCTTCATCTTGAAGGAGGGTCATGATTAACTACAAAATCAATAACATATCACTGTACATGTAGATTTACCATTACAATTATATATTTCGAAAATAAATGAAAGCACTTGCACGTGGCCAATTAGACAGGGAATTCAGCATGTTTAGCTGAGGAAGAAAAAACAGTCAAAAATAAAATATTCAACTTTCTGAACTAGGCCTAAAGCTATGGAAAAAGACACTGTATCGACGCACTGTGCAGCGATTATGAAAGAACTTACCTTGTTTGAGATATATGAAGTGTAATTTCATCTTGAGAATGTAGAAGCTTTTGAATGAGAGCCAAAAACCGATCAGATTTTGATTTATTTTTTAGTTAACTTTTTGTTCCTCTAGTTTGAAGAGTTTTGACAAATCTAGGTCATGGCAAGAAATCGACTAATTTTGACTCAATAAACTTATAAAATGGCTTGTAAAATATCATAACATAAGTAAATAAATAAGTTAAATGATAAAAGAGTTCAAATAAATCGGGTGTAGCTTGAAACTAAGAGAAAGAAAAAAGAAAAGTATTTTGTAACCAGGAAGTAAAGTTTACCGGTGGCATTTCAAGCCTAACTAGGAGCGATTGCATTTGTTACATACCTTCTGGACAGCTTCTAGCGGGCACTTCTGACTTTATTCTTGGTCCTCTTGTCCATTAGGCGCCCATTCAACGCCCTCCCGTTCGCGAATTTTCACATTAGACAGGGATAAATTTTGGCTGAATTTTGTTTTTTACTTTCACTTCCGTAATGGGGAATATCGATTTTACGACTTCATCAAGAGGAGATTGAGATGTTTGAGCCATGTATTATATTGCAAAAAGGAGTCCATAACATTTAATATACACAAAACACAACGTATTACCCATACAGATGTTTTTATTGAGCACATTTATTGACAGCAACGGGCACCATAGTTTTACGACATTGCCATAAAGTAGTTCTCATATCATAACAATAACACGATGACGTCACGCTAGATTTGATTTAGTCCACCACGTCCTTAATACGAGGGGTGATCAGGAATTTCTGGACCGTTGGCTCTATTTTTGCCATTTTTTATCCTTTCTTAATGATTTTTTCACATAATATAACCCAAATATATAGGATCATGAAGATTTGATTGTTCTATGACATCATTATCCTATTATTTTTGTTCCTGTGGTAACTGGTGACGCAACAAGGTGGAGCTCAGAAAAAATACCGAATTTGAAAAGCAACAGTAATTTATATGATGTAAGTACACTGTATTCACTGCTAAATATGTGACATATTGTAATAATTTGTATCATGTCATTAAATATATTCATTAATGTTCATTGCAACTCTCATTATACTTCCTTCAATTCTTTTTTTTTATTTCATTAAAACATGATAACATTTTTACATATTCGTGGTCGTGACACCTACATAGGTATATAATTGACCACATTTAAAATCATTATTCTAAAATTTGCAAGTGCTTGAAAGTTTACCGCAACATGACACTGGGTGGACCATAATTTGTCTCATGAATTAAAAACATTGGTAAAAAATAATGTACAATAAAGAGGACGGAATTACCTTACGTTTGCAGAACATCAAAATCAGTATTTTGAAAAAGTGTTATCTTTAAAAAGACGTTTTAGTTTATAAATAATCCTTTAAAGTCGTAACACCCCAGTCACATTTGTCGCACGGCGGCCGCAAGTCGACCGCAGATCAATTAAATCGGTGAATTTCTGCGGCGAGCGTAGAAAAACTACGCTCGCCTTGCGGCCTCCGTACGGCGTATGCAGATTTTTACTGGCCGCAGGTTAAGGCGTAGAAATTATAACTCGGAGTTATAATTTTTGATCATTTCTGAGGTCGCCGTAGAAATCAACTGGCTCGACAATATTGAATCATTATTTGTCAATGTTTCACGATCACTTTTCATTTGATATTACATCCAGCACTATGAATAACATTTATAAGTTGTCCCGATGTAAATAAAATGAAAAAAGTATTATTTATCAACAGAAATTTAAAATTCACCGTGCGGCTGCCGTGGGATATGTGACTGCAAAAGTATGAGAGCGCAGAAATTCCACGGCGAGCGTAGAAATGTTACTGGCCGCAGAAATGATAGACCGCAAGGTCGCCGTAGGAAATGTGACTGGGGTGTTACTAGCATTTTGTAACACCCCAGTCACATTTGTCGCACGGAGGCCGTGCGTCGACCGCAGATCAATTAAATCAGTGTATTTCTGCGGCGAGCGTAGGAAAACTACGCTCGCCTTGCGGCCTCCGTACGGCGTATCCAGTTTTTTACAGGCCGCAGGGTCGCCGTAGAAATTATAACTCGGAGTTATAATATTTGTTCATTTCTGAGGTCCCCGTAGAAATCAACTGGCTCAACAAGATTGAATCATTATTTGTAAATGTTTCACGATCACTTTACATTTGATATTACATCCTAGCACTATGAATAACATTTATAAATTGTCCCGATGTAAATAAAATGAAAAAAGTATTATTTATCAACAGAAATTTAAAATTCACCGTGCGGTTGCCGTGGGAAATGTGACTGCAAAAGTATGAGAGCGCAGAAATTCCACGGCGAGCGTAGAAATGTTACTGGCCGCAGAATTGATAGACCGCAAGGTCGCCGTAGGAAATGTGACTGGGGTGTAAGCATTTGTTATGCCTTTTCACCAAGTCCAGAAAGACGTGATACAGACCGTCTTTGCCTACTTTGTAACATCGGTGTATGAAATCCTAAATGATCGCATTACTGTCCTCAAAGTGGATACCTCATAATTTGTTCTTCGGTGTTGGGAAAGGATAAAAATCACACCTGGCTAATTCTGGGAAATATGGTGCGTTTGGTACATAGCCACAAGCAATGGAAACAATCACATTTTGAAGGCAAAGATGGTCTGTATTGCGTCTTTCAGGACTGGCTGAAAAGGCATAACAAATGCTTACAAAATGCTGGTAACTACTTTGAAGGATTAGAATTGATGGAAGAATAATGACAGTTACTATGAACATTAATGAATAAACTTCATGATATAATACAACCTATTACAGTATGTCACATATCCAGCAATGAATACAGTGTCCAAATATCATATAAAACTACTGTTAATTTTTCAAAGGATATGTATCGATATGGAGAACTAAATTCAACGATGTTTTTCTCTTAAACCAATCATTGAAAACATTCTGTAAAAAAACATGGTATTCAATGTAATGTTGACTGATTGACAACAATTTAATGCGAAAAGTATTTAGAAATATTTTATATAACCTTGTTGGAGCCTTGTTGGAACAAAATAGCATATACAACATGTTTTAGACCTCTCAATATTAAAGTTATACAAAGTAATTTTGGTTGATTTTAGAAACTATTCAAACAATTAAAACAACCCCCCCCCCAAAAAAAAAAATAAAATAAAAACCTTTTATTTCATTAACAAGATACTTTTTTAAAATCAGCCAAAATTTCCTTTGTAAAATTACAATATTGAGAGACCTAAACATGTTGTGTTTATGTCGTTTTGTTCCAATGTGGTTCGGAAAGATCTTTCATTTCACTCCGGAAACATGATACCAAGAACAAAACAACTGTTTGATGTTTTTTTAAAACAATATAGATGAAAGTATGTATATCTATTTCAAATTATATTGTTACCATTCAAAAGATGGTCATTAAATTGATGATTTGTAAGATTTTCAGAATTTTTTGATTACTGGTTTAAGAGAAACGTTTGTTCAAAAAGTTCGCCATATCGATACCCATTCTTCGGTATTTTACTGAGCTCCACCTTTTCGCGTCACTGGTTACCATGGTAACAAAAATAAAAGGATAATGATTTCTTTGAACAGTGAAATCTTCATGATGTGATATATATTTGGGTTGTATTATGTGAAAGAATCACTAATAAAGGATACAAAATGGAAACAATAGAGCCAACGGTCCAGAAATTCCTGATCACCCCTCGTATATGCACAGAATTAGCGACTAAAGTAACATGAAATGAGGACCAAGTGATTAAAGAGTTGAAGCGACGGTTATGTCCGCCATTTGTGACAACGGTATCTGACTTTACCGTTAATTAACAGCCTATTCCTGTGTGAATAGAAAATAACGGTTTTCATTTAAAACATCTCCGCTTTAAAGTCTCGCTAATCTAGAAATGAATGGCATGCTGCTACTAGCTCTAGTCATTGGTATCATGTATGGAACAAGTAAATCCGGTTTGCATAAGTTCATGGTAGAACTTTCGAGATTTTCGAAAATGTCCGTACTTTTAAGGTTACTTGAGAGAAGAAAAGTCGGAAGAAAAGAACTCAGTAAAATCAAATTATATGAGTCTCAGAGTAAGAGTGATTGAGAAATGGTGCATGATAAACATTAAGCTTGGTCAAAGCGGACCTGGGTTTACAGGACCCGTACTAAAATTGTATCGAAAATCTTGCTAAAATAGTATACAGGGTGTCTCAAAAAAATGTACCCAAAAGTATATCAAGAGCACAGATAAACCAATCAATATTTTCAGACATTTTTTGCATGGTCATGTAGCCAAAACATGAAAGTTTTCTCCCCAATACACCATTTTTATTTCAGTCTTGTCTTTTTGATGCTTTAACCCTTTACCTTTTACACCACAAAATCGATGTAACCTCATATTTCGATGACAGCCTGTATCTTTACTGCTAGATTGTTCATTACATTTGATAATAATTCCGGTGAAATGTTTTGGATTTCTCTTTGGATGTTGCCTTTAAGTTGTTCTAGGTCTTTTTGCTTGGAATGAGCATTAAAACACTCCTTCAAATAGCCACAGAGAAAGATGTTTGAGGATGACGATGGCAGAAGAAACACAGATAATCAGGTCAATTATCGGCAAATGATTCAGGAGTTACCTTGCAGAGATAGGCAGGCTAGCCTGGAGACCAAATGATATTTAAATGAAAACACAGTGCTCTCATATTGATACATATAACAAAAGCTACACTAGAATCCCAATCAATGCAGTTTCTTGAACCTCTGACCTCTCTGTATAAGGGGGCTATAAGACATTGTGAGGGCCTCACTATTCACCATATTTGACGGCCCATTCTGAGGCTATTTGAAGGACCATTTTCATGCTAAACCCAAGCTAAGAGACCTAGAACAACTTAAGACCAGCATCCAAACAGAAATCAAAACATTCCACCAGAAATGTCAAATGTGATGAACAATGTAGTAGTAAGGATGCAGACTGTCATCGAAATATGACTTTACATTGAATATGTGGTGTAAAAGGTAATGGGTTAAAGTATCAAAAAGGCAAAACTGAATTAAAAACTGTGTATAGGGGAAAAAACTTTCATCTTTTATCTACAAGACCATGCAAAAAATGTCTGAAAATATTGATTGGTTTGTCTATGGTGTTGATATACTTTTGGGTACATTTTTTTGAGACACCCTATATATGTTGACAATTTACGATAATTGATATTTTAAAAATCTGGTGTTGTACTAGAGACTGCGACAAATATGTTGATTTCATGGACATGCGATGTGTTATTTTTTGTTGACCAGACTTTAAGCAATCATTACCACAAGGTACCTGTTTGGAACATTGCGTATCTCTTTTAAACATATCGCTTTAATGATGGATTTTTAGACAATTATGAAATATTTTATTCTTTCGGCAAATGTAAACTCGGATTTCTTAACCTAAAATGTATATATATTGTAGATATTTTATGATGCATTAGTTTGGTGAAAGCTATGCCAGAAGATACATTTTGATAACATATCTTCGATTGCAGACAATGGAGCCATTTTGGGTACTACGTGACCTTTTTAGCCTTATTTCTTAATTCTAGGCCAAATTATCGAGAATATTGGCTTTAAGATTTTAGAATTTGGGCTCGCCTTTTGGTTTCTCTCGAAACCCTAGCTAAAATAGTCCTCAAACAAGTGATATTTTAAGATATTATTTTCAAACTTGGAATATAATGTGATGCCTTATTAATTTTCAGATCCTCCCCTGCATGCTACCAGTTCGAATCTGCGCCGATAAAAGACTCTCAACTGAATAAAACCCCTCTTACTTCTCAACCCCCTATGTATCGAAACCAGTACTATTCTCTTAAACTTTTGCCGGCAGAGGTGCCATAAACTGAACGATATGCCAAACACTATATCCCCTGGTCATCGGTATCTTATAGTATTTTTGACATAGGACCATGCTGCCAGTTGAAATATACACCGATGTATTGTACATTATCAGACAATTTAATTGTTCCGAGGCTTGTGTCATTTTATATTAGGTGATGATGTTATTAAAAGATTAGAGTGCCTCCAAACTATAAGGCATAAATAAATCTTGATAGTCTTATAATATTGAATGTGAATATATAGACTAATACGTTAACATCAGGAAATTGATAATTAAGAGAAAAAATACACGTTGGCAAAGACATGGATCGGAATGGCCTAAAAACATGTTCTTGGATTGCTATTATTTCAAAATAAGAGTGGAGTCAGTGAGGTAACACCATACCTTTATCATTTTACAAGAACTTAAAGCATATTCATAGATTGAAGTTATATCTAATTTATAGTGACACTTTTGGTGAAAGATCCTTAAAGATTCTCCCTCTTGTAACCTCACTACCGTCATTGACAATTTAATTAATTATAAGAAGTATTACGAGAGATCCGGCCGGAACTCAAAAAGTGCACGTACACATACTTGCTGTAGGTTAAATTCCACATCGCGTTAACAGACGTTGTACTTTATAATGGTATTGTAAACAACGACATCGCGAAATTAATATTCTTGTGGTTTATTTTGTCGACGATGTCGTCATTACATTGTTGATACTAAAAGAACGATACACATTGTAATTTGAAAACATGAATAATAAAACCACGTAGATTAATCGTTTATGGGAATTAATGACATACTGATGTTGATGGAGAACCTGCAGACCAGCATTCAAAAAATTCAAAACTGTCGTAATTTTCACTTGTTATGTTCTTTCAGACAATTCACGTGACTAGTCTTCAAAATAGATATTTTTCTGATATTCGCTCAGTGTGAAGAATATAAATATGACTGTTAGAGAAGTTAGCATGGTAATATTATATTACTAGATATGGTATCCAATAACTACAGTGATATTTTCAATTGTTTCAAAATAGCATTATGATGATTTTTTTACAGTTAATTCTTTTTATATATATCCAATAATGAATATTGTACATTTGCAGAGCGAAAGTATATCAGTAAAAAAACACTGGATATCCCCTATTTTTAACATTCAAGAATTGGAGAGGAGGGGTCTATTTTAGCAATTATGAAGGACATAAAGAAATACGAGTTTTATAAAAATTTCAAAATGAGAGGACACTTTCATGAATTGATTCTTCTTACTATAAAGCACAGTGATCTGTCTGTCTTTCCGTCCGTCCGTCTATCTTGTCCGTCTGTCTTGTCCGGATATCTCCTCCTAGACCACTTGACCTACTCCTCATACTTGGTCAACATACTAAGTGGGTCGGTGGGCATTCTAAGAAGGTCAGATGTCAAGGTCATTCCAAGGTTAAAGGTTAATATCTAGGTATTTGGCTTTTGACGACCAATCATTAGGTGACCTGAGGTCAAGGTCAACTTTATGGTTCACGGTCATGCCAAGGCCAATGGTCTTGGCATTTATCATTTTAATGCGTTTAGGGGCTGTTATATGACGACCCGTGATTAGGTAACCAGAGGTCAAGCTCAGTATCTAGGTTTTTGGCTTTTTTAAACCCTTGGGTCAAATGTCAAAATCTAGGTATTTGGCGTTTTAAAACCCTGGGGACTGCTGCGACCCTTGGCGACCAAGGTGACCTAAGATTAATGACCGCCCAAATTAAAAAAATGTCCCAATTTATGTCGCCGTATGTTATCTCGGAAAATATTAGTCGTGTATCTTTAATTTCTGCGTATATTTCATCAATAACCTCAAGGCCATATGTAAACATTCATTTTTGAATGAGAATTTCATAAATGTATTTTTACCAGAGCTCTAAAGTGTCAAAATGAATCATTCGTTACAGTCGCCAATTTGAATTTTGATTTTCAAGTCATGTTTAAAGGTATTTATTATCACATTTTATTCGATTTCCAAACTACTTTACTTCGCAGCAGCATGATTCTAAGAGAAAGTGATAAACAAATCCCATCTTGAACGATATTTTGTTTTGTACAGCCTTTCAAAGGGGTGTCGCCAGTTTCAGAAAATTCAAAAAAATCATCGTTACTTGGTTCATTCATTCCAATTATATGAGTCTGGAATTAAGATAAGAAATGAAAGAAAATGTAATTTTGAAAGATTGTTTATGTTTTCAATAGAGGACATGCGTCAAGTCCGAGGTATGTCTGCATTTTTTCACATTTGCTTGTACAAACAATCCAGTGCCTGGAGTTCGTTTTAAGAAAAAAATGTTCGTTACCATCAGAAAAACGTGTTAGACAACATGGCATAAGCTTTTACTTTTTCCCTAAAATGATATCAAACAAACAATATAAAAAAACTACTTGGAGTTTGTGTAGCCCTCTTGCAATGAGCAAAAAGTCCAATTAACCACACGTTAGAAATCATTGTTACTGTATTGTTCGTTACCATGAATACGAAGACTATAACTTTTTGCTAAAATGCTGCATTATTATTGGGTTTAGATTCATGACGTAAGTGTGTTAGAGTCTGCCGTTGCTTAAAAATTGGATGTTGCACTTCTGTCGCATGTATATTCACACAGATAAGAAAATATCCATCACAGACGAGATCTGAAGAAATTTACTTATTTTGCCGATTATACAGAATATCCATACACAAAACTAAGTTCAACTTATGATAAAATAGTTTAATATTGCATAAAGCTAGCTTGGTTGTATTTTTGATAGCTTGGGAATTTGATAACACATGTTATAATTGGTGAATTCATCGTTATGTACGTAACGATGAATTCAATTGTCTGTGTTAGGATTATAAACATATGTGGCATTGATATTTTTGTTCACAATTGATTGCCATCAATACTAGAGGATCTGGTCGTCATTAGTTAACAATGAAAAGGGTCAAAATTCGCATATTTACGTTTAAATCGTTATTAATTCATGACTAAAACATCAAATTAGTTACGGAACGGATAATAATGATACACCAGGCCCGGGTATATAAAGAGTTTGCTTTATTCATAGAATATTATAAATGTTTAAAACATTTTCATATAATGCCAAAGAAATGCTGAAACCAAATGTATAGGTTTTCAACCATACAAATCCTTTGAATAGTAAATTTTTGCAGATGAAAAAGACATGAGCAGAAGACAAAATGTACAGTAGCGTTTGAAAGCAAAAGACAATAAAAAGGGAGAGAGAGAACGAAATGATTCGATCTAGACCTTATCAAATGATGTATCTCAATCTGAAAGACTGAAAAGAAATGCCATACAGCTCATGGACTCAGTCTGACCATTGTTCAATGAAAGCTTTCAAATTAGCAGAGTAGCAGACCCATCAATGGCTGCACTGCTCTCCGTTGAGTCAAAACACATGTTCCCCCTACAAATGTAAAATGGGGTAAAGTAGACAATAGCTAGGCAAGTGACTGACTGTTTTAGTGGTATTATATATTTTATTATGTAGATCATGTAGATATGATCAAGGCAATCTCAGTTAATGTTGAATTATTTAATGTGGCCCTTTAAGCATCATTACATCATTGTAACGAAGCTTTCTTCCAAGGTGATTTTTTGTTCAGCGAATGTAAGTATTACTTTTTGCTTGTATATGTTCGGGTGTTACTGAAACATATTTTTATTATTGTGTAAACAACAACCACCAACTAAAACGTTCTAAAAAGTATGATCATTCTTATAAATATACACTATAATCCAAGTTTTACTAAATGTATACATGATTTCGGTTTTGTGACAAAAAGTATTTACTATATACTTTGATATTGTACATTTGTATTCCTCCTAAGGGGTAGCAATCGTGTAACAAACATGTTATGGATTCACCTAATGCTTTTTTTCATTGCAATGTGAATAATCACTGGAAATGACTACCCAAAGCTGGTTAATACATTGCATTTGTTATCATTATTTTTCTAATTTAAACAAAAAATACATACAGAAATCCTCGTTACTTTATGATGCTTAAGTTGAGGTATATTTTTTTCAGAAATGTCTTCAGTAACTGCAGTAAAAACACAGCCCATCAGGTTTTCCTTAGTTGAAACTTTCCTTTTAACTCACAAATAATATATTTTCCTTCGTTTGTAATCCAATATGTAAGTTGCTATTATATGACACATTTCTGATCAATGAAAAGTTTTACAATTTAAAAACGAATGGTTAATTTTAAGACCATGTAAGTTTGCTTTGCTGTACATATTCTGAAGTTTTGTTTGATATTCAGAATATAGACACATATTACAGAAATATAAAGTATTCCATATTCAAAAATAATTGATTGGATCTAAAGGTTACGCAATAAACTAAATATATATATGTAGTAACGGAGGTTTTTTATGCCTTATTCCAATAAATTTTGGTCGACATACAACATGCCATATCTTGAAAACGAGGAGGAGATTGTTGAAAAGATTTCACAGTATTATCTATCAATATATGTTCTTTTGCCTCAACAAAAAATAATCAGTGCCACTCTGACTTCAAAAATCAGATTTTTCAAACCTGAATTGGGACATTTTTTTGAATTTGGGTGTGGGAACAAGGTCATCTTAAGGTGAAATGTCAATATATAAGTATTTGGCGTTTTGAGGCACTTAAAGGATCCCGCAAAGGCCCTTGATTATTCGTAATTAGGTCAATGTTTATAAATCAAAGTACTCTCACGGTAAAAGTTGAATATTAATAAGTATTTGGCCTTTTCAGGCCTTGGACAAGTTTACCTCAATTCAAGAATCAGTCAAGTTCACGATCAAGTATATATCATTTTATGGGGGCTGTTGCCATGCAGGGGATACTATAGCCTTTGGTGACCCACTCAAAAGGGTAGATTGTTAGTTGTTGTAAACTTCATTCAGAAAAGTATTGTTTGTTAAAGAAGGTTAACAAAGGTCTAATCGAGGTCACCTAGGGGTGTACATTTTTTACATGTTGTGATATATTGTCAACTATTTTCACAATAAATTTGTTGGTGCCAAAAACGGCGTCGCTGCCTTGGAAAGAAAAATCCATTATCTTTCAAATAAAACTAAGATCATTGTAAAATCCTTTCTGGAACTGAAGTTATACACTTTCAAAGATAGCAGGTATCGCGAAATCCCATTGAAATCAATGTAACGTGAAACAGAATAGTCAGCAATTTCAAATTCAACTTGTTTTTGTATTTAGCATTTATCTAGATGTACAACATATCTCAATCAGTGATTTGGTATGCAGATGTATGAATGTATGACTTGGTATTGTTCCAATATAATTTCGGGCCATGGTGTTGCCTAGGAACCACCTAGCAACGGCACAAACATGGAAATAGTGAAATTTAAAAATTGGGAATAAAGAATTATACCCAAAATTTGGAAAATGGTATCATCATAGTTCTACTACAACAGTTTGTACAGAAATTAAGGAATATGCAAAAACTTGGCGCAAATACTTGGCGATTAAAGGTGCAATAACAAGTGCAAGGGGGGGGGGTATTCAACGATCATCGACCAGTATATTAAGTTTGGATATTTCATCAAGACTAACATGTATTTTTATTATCTTAAAAAAAAAACCTGGATGAATATCATTTCAGCTGATATTCCTGTTGAAACGTGATGGAAATTAAAAATCGATATGTATGTATGTATGATAATTTATTTGCCCCTTTATAAGAGTAATGCTTTGATAAAATCAGTTGTCTCTTCTTGTGCATTTTGAAACGTACTGTGATATTTATAATAGCTTCTTATAATGATCACAACACACGTTACCTAGTATTGACTTGAGAGACATTAAACACATTGGAACCCTTACTTCAGAAAAAGCTTCAGAAAAAATGTTTAACAGTTTCATTTTCATTAACACTGTATGTACAGAGATCGCCTAGTATTAAAAGTGGGTGATCAAAGACTCGACAAGATGCGCAAAATTCAAATATCTTGTAACGGTTATTTTTAAAAGATTTATTTGTGTTTATATTACACGCTACTGGTGATTCAATAAGGTTTTGTAGGCACAAGAACACCCATATGCTTTGAAAAATATATATTACTTTGACCATTTTTCGTATATAAGATTGATTTTACGATGTAAAGATATAAATGCGATATAATATGTGCTGTTTTATTTAAAACGCTTTAAAATATCGAAAACAGTAGAAGATTTTTATACTTAGGTAGGGTCTTGGGCTTCCATTTGACCATGATAAAGTCCACGTTTCCTCTTAAATAACATGGAATAAATATTTTAACACAGGAATGAATTGATCGGCCTATAGCGTGAGTTTCAGCAGATCATACACTATATGCTTTAAACAGAAGAAAAATGGGGTTTCATGCAAAATGTATGTCCAAATTAAAATAAACACCGTTCATTGATTCATTCGATTAAATGGTCACTGTGTGCGTATATTTTGTTATTCTGTCTATGTTTGAATGCAATATGATATGTACACTGTACACTGCTAAGAGAAAAACCTCTTGAAGCGTAACACCTTATAAATGGAACAGTTTTTAAAGTCACATTTCAGTCCATTTATTTTACCCTCTGATTCCAAGGCATCCAAGAAGATTGTCGAATTGTAATGCAAGAATTGAATAAATCATAAATGAAAATGTATGTCACTGTATCATCCATTGTCATGATTGTGGTTGTTATGGACATGGGGTCTCATAATAAACGTATTAAATCTGAATTGTACACTTTCTATTTCATTGGGGAGTTAAATCCTTCTTTTGCAGCAAGGTATCAATAAGTTATAGAAAAATGTAATGACCTTCAGTAGATGCCAGTAGTCAGTTCCCAGTTTCACCACGAGGTGGCTAACTTGGGTCATATGTAAATGATAGGTATAGGGGAAAGCTGCTCTATAGTTCAATATTCAGAAGATTTATTGATCAATTTTCAACTAAGGTGTATAGGTGATTAGCTTGAAAATGTTAGAATTGTATGTAATCGAATGCAAAATAAACAAAATATAATATGTGCTGTTTTATTTAAAAAGCTTCTTGTGCATTTTTTAGAGAAAAAAGTGAAATAAATACTCTGCTATTCTAGACAGCGTTATGTGGATGGGCTGAGGAAAAGTTCCAGTTTAGGCTTTGGTCATATGAACATTAAAGATTTGTTTGATTTATAATTAAAACCAAATCTTTACTTGTCAAGCTCATAGTTCTTCTAATCATTCTAAATTTGCCTCTATTTTCGATAATCTTTCTCATCTTCATCATTTCATCGTGATTTATAATGTTTTGAAATTTAACAGTTCGTAGTGAAGGACAATAGAAACATGTAAATCCAACCACTCTGAAATGCAAAGAACATATCATTAGAATCCACATGGTAAAATCACTCACTTGGCTGATCATAAATTTTTTTTATAACATCCTCCTAACTCGATACTGAAGGGGAGTTGGAACGTCTGATATGCATGTAATGTTAAGTTTTATGTATATTAACCATAGATGATATTGGTTTTGTGGTTTTGGCAATCTAAAAACAGAAAATTTTGTGAAAAATACATTTTCGTTCGACGGGTTTTTGATTTTGCTTCTTATATCAACTCAGTTCAGGTATTTCGGTTGATTTAATCACTGAATCCTGTTACCAAATGAATCTTGAGTCTCTTATACAGCATATGGAATACCATCTGTAGGTAAAATGACTTTAAACTGGTAAAGAGAAGACAAACAAACATACCTTTCCTCCGACATTTTGGATTTTGCACATCTTGTCGAGTCTTTGATCACCCACTTTTAATACTAGGCGATCTCTGTACATATAGTGTTAAGCTTGCACAGCACACACGTTTTACACACGTGTGCATCACCCTCGCGACGTCTACTGTTTAAATCGTAAGTTCCAGTTAATAATTTTATCATAAGTTTTGTGCAGTACATATAATTGGGATTATTTCTTGCAATAATCCACCAAACATTTGGCTTCAATTCTAACAAGGAACCTGCCATCATATTTAGATTATTGTACATCAGGGCTGAGAGCACAGTGCTACGAGCATGAGCATTTTTGACTCTATTGTAAATGGTCTCTCTAAATTTTGATTTACTTGGAAAAATAGCATTGAAAAGCATTTCCTTCACATAGTCAGTAACTTAAGGTTATATTTAAGAACGGTTTCCCACATATAAAATGAAGGGGATTTCATGCTTTTAAAGGTAACTGATGTCTACATCATTCTTATTAAGCGCTCTAAACATATGGTTTTGGCAATGACTGGATTCGCTTGCCAATCTCCCTGTGTGCACAATCCATCAGTTTAATGTCATCCTCTGAGTCTTGTATTACGGCACATCCATAAGTCATGGTAGGGAAAACGAAAGACCAGTACAGTTTTGAAGCGAATAATGGGTGAATACCACCACGTACACCCGCTTCCTAGGCCCAAAGGTGAGCAGATCTTTCTTCTCGCTGCAGATATAGCACTTTTTACATGTTCGGTTATTTTCACATGAGGAATTTCAACGTGATGAGCTGACTGAACAGTTTTTATGGACGCCGTTCCGAGTTTAAAGTTGTAAATCGTCCGTTTTGCTGGGCCATACGTCATTATTACACACGTATCTGGATGAAATTCAAAATGCCATCGTCTAAGTTCGTACGCTATCTGAAGAAATGTATTCATATGTCCTGGGTCAGTTGCAACAACATTTGCAACAAATTGACTGTTTATTAATTCATTTAAAAATTCGGCAATGAAGAATTAGTAGAGATGCATACTGCAGATTCCACCTTGATGGACTCCCCTGTGCACATGAAAAGATTCAGAATTCAGCACACCATTAACTAGAACTCTACATTTATATTCTTAATATGAATTATACAACACTCGCCAAGCTACACCATTAGTACCGATGTTGTACAGTTTCCAGAACAGCCCATCAATCCAGGTACCATCGAAGGCTTTTCTAATGTCCACTAATGCCAGAAATACCCCTTCCGTAACATTATGTGCAATGTAATTTGTGCAACTTCTTGAAGCAAAAATGATGTGTGAAGAGAAGAACACTTTTCGACAGAGGCACCCTGAATTTGAAGGATAGCATTTCTGAGCCTTGAAAGGATCCTAGCGAGTACCATATTATCAAACAGTTTTCTCAAAATATTCATTAAAGTGATACCTCTGTGGTGGTCTCTGTTAAGGCAATCTTTGTTTCCGGACTTTAAAAGAGGAATAAGGATTCCTGTACAAAAATGTTCTGGAATGTACTCACTTATACGAATAACGTTAAAAAGTAGTGTGATGACCATTGTCATTTATTGACCACCATATTTTATATGTTCTGCATTTAAACCATCATGTAAAATCAGTGTCTAAAATAGAATCCTTATTTTATACTGAATCCATTTTCATTTGTTCCATATCTGAAAGAACCTCATTTTCAAAATTAATGTCAAAAATGTCTCTATGGCCATATGACGCCAGATTACAAAAATATGATTGTCATTAGTTACAAACTGCAGTTGGATCCATAAGAATCTCCCCATTGTCTGCTCTTACAGCGCTGGTTAGTTTACCTCTACATTGCCGGAGTGAAAGAAATTATGGTCCCTTGGGGTTTATGGTCAACTTTCCTAACGGCCTTTACTGGCCCTGACTGTGTACAAATAATAAGGAAAATAAATGTAATTAGGTCACCATATAAATCAATAGAGGGTAGGACCAAAATTTGATAGGCCATCTCCCCTTTTACAACAGATTCCGTTGATCCAAGTGGGACTCCCTTTATAGAAGCTTTGAATTGAATGTACACTTTTTAATGCTGAAATTGATAGTTTATCCATACATTTTAAGAAAATAGAAATGTCAAAGAAGATGTTAAGCCAAATATTGACCTGATAGCTGAAAATTTCAATTTTTCTCTCTACAGTCCTTGTTGCCCCTTTAATTGGTTTTTACCTTTTATAAATTCATAATATGGTCAATTGTGGCTCGATTTTCATGCAATATTTAAGGATAATTTAAAGGTGCAAAAATTAGTGCAGAGGGGCCATTCAACGATCATGGACCAGTGTCAAAATATATTTAAGTTTGGATATTTCATCAAGACTAACATCTATTTTTATTATCCACAAAAAAAACCACTAGATAAACATTATTTCAGCATATATTCCTCTTAAAACATGGTGGATCTTAAAAATATAAAAGCGGATTTCCCCTTTTTGAAGCTTTGAACTGAATTTACACTTCTTAATGCTGAAATTGATAGTTTATACATACATTTTAAGAAAATAGGTCTGTCAAAGAAGATGTTAGGCCAAATGTTGCCTTGATAGCTCATAAAAAGTTAAAATTTTCCTATTTTCTCTCTACAGGCCTTGTTGCCCCTTTAATATACGAAACGATTAGCAATCAACACTTGGTGAAATCAATAAAATAATATATAAAAAGATGTTTTATTTTCGGATATTGTGTAAAAAGATGCGTAATAATACAGTATTTCCATTCAGTATTGTAATTATTATATTATATTATGAAGGAAAAAAATATAATCAGCATAATATACTCTATTATATAGAGATTAATATAATATAATTAGAAATAAGTGAGATCCAAATATGATGATTGCAGTTTATTTAGAATTTTTTTCTATTCTAAAAAATATTATTTTCTAGTATTTCCAATCTAAACAGAATATATCAAATTATATTGTATTATTTGGGTTCTAAAAAATATTATACGCGATTATTCTCGCCCAACTTGATGTACAATCCATCTGGTTAATTACTTAACCAAACAAAACAAAGAATGCACAGCATGGCAGTTAATAGGATTAACCGTTCTACTGGCCTTCTCATCTCCATTACTTACAAATGTCACACATAGATTTTATTTTGATTGTTCTATTTCTATTTGAAACATATTAACAAAATAAATATTTAGAAGAAATTAATAAATTTAATTTGATTTAAATTAATGTTAACAATGGAGTAAACGTGTGAAGAAAAGTCATCAATTAGAAATCAAAAAATTAACTTTCCAATGAGTTAATCAATTCAATCCAAATTGTAACACAATGTTAATCATAGAAAGAGGGACACTATACCATACAATAAATATGAAAAACTTAATTTGCAAATTATTATTTTTTTTGTGATAATTAGAAGAATCAGTTCTAGATATTAATACATTAACTCTAACAAACAGATTAGTTATCAGTGAACAAACCTCATTTCATAGAAACTGAAAAAACTTAGGGATTAAGGTATTACTTATATTGCTCTGACATCAATACATGTATGTGAATGGTGAAAATCTGCATGATTTTGAAAGAATTGTTGGCTAAGGGGAGGAGATCGTTACTCGATAGGTACGGGCCTGTATAAAATGTGTAATGTATTTAACTGAAAAATTGAGCAGTTCTGTGTCAAGACTATTTTTGTGGTTGGCAAAGTGAATACAGGTGGTTGTTTGTGTCTGTGGGGGGCCTTAAATGTTGTTTGTTGTAAACTTAATGTGGCAGAGAAACAATGGAGTAAAATATGAGGAAACCCATTGATTAAAACTTAACTTTCCGTTGATTCAATCAATTAAATCCAAATTTTAACACAATGTTAATCATAACATAAGGGGCATTATACAATCAAATAAATATGAAAAACTTAATTTTCAAATAACTTAGAACTGTTGGCTGTAGGAAATTAATCCATTGCCTCTAACAAACGGATTAGTTATCAGTGTAAATGAAGCTCATATAAAAGAAATGAAATAATTAGGGATTAACATTTTACTTATCATATTGCTCTGACATGCTGTATGTCAATATGTTATTTACATCAGTTTGTTCTACCATGCACCAATTTGCTCAAAGCGTAATCATTGCTTTGTCAGATGAAACATTAGGAATAAATGTAAATTGTGCCCACTTCTTTATTTTCATTATCAAACAACTACTTAACATACTGAATCTCGCACCTTTTGAATATAATATATATTTGGAAATGGAAAACAAAGAAAGTTGTAATAAAAAGAAATGATCCAATTGTAGTAGAAACAAATGTATAACATCATGTACTAATCTGATGTTTATATCCCCCCTCCCGGGATATCCCCGGTTTATATCTCAGATACTATATGGATAATAGGAAACCGACGAATTGTGAAATGTGACAGAATACAAGTTCTTCTTTTGTTTTAGCATGGCTTAACACCACTTGTATCGGTTAACCTAATGGACGTTTCCTTATTTATTATCAGTGATTTGTCAGAAAAATTGGAGCAAAACATACAATATATTACAGGCTTGTAATAAGTTTTAGCCCAGGGGATCAATTTTCAAAACATACCAAGGGTTCACAATTAATAATAGGATTTTGAAAGAATTTTGGCAAGGGGGGGTTGATTTACTCGAACCCAACGACCCCCCCCCCTTCCTTGCCATGGACCTGTACATGTATCAAATTTTTAATGTATTGATATATAGCAGTTTTGTGTCATCAATGTTTTGTGTTGTTTGTGAAGTGAATAAAGGAGTTTGTGTCTGTGTGAGAGAGGGCTTTAAGTCTTGTTTGTTGTAAGCTTAATTTGACAGAGAAACTATTGATTTAAATTGTGAGGAAACCCAATGGAGTAAAAATGTGAGGAAAGCCATTGATTAAAAGTTAACTTTCCATTGAGTCAATCAATTAAATCCAAATTTTAACACAATGTTAATTATAACATAAGGGACATTATACGATCAAATAAATATGAAAAACTAAATTTGCAAATTCTTTTTTGGTTGAAATTAGAACCATCGACTGTAGAAATTAATCCATTAACTCTAACAAACGGATTATTTATCGGTGTGAACAAAACTCAAATCATAGAAATTGAATAATTAGGGATTAAAGTTATTATATTGCTCTGGAATGTCAATACATGTATGTGAATGTTGAAAAACTATATGAATTTGAAAGAATCGTTGGCCACAGGGAGGGGGGTCCTTAAGTATGGTTCTGTATAAAATGCGTAATGTGGTTATTAATTATTGAGCAGTTCTGTGTCATGACTGTTTTTGGTGGCAAAGTGAATACAGGTGGTTGTTTGTATCTGTGTAAGAGGGGGATTTAAGGGCCAAAAACCTAATGTGACAGAGAAACAATGGAATAAAAATGTGAGGAAATCCAATTAATTAAAAATTCAAAAATTAACTTTACAATGAATTAATTGATTGAATCAAAAATTTAACACAATGTTAATCATAACATGAGGGACATTATACAATCAAATATATATGTAAAAACTTATTCTGCAAATTATTTTTAAGAGCCATCAGCTGTAGAGATTAATCCATTAACCATAACAAACGGATTAATTATCAGTATGAATGAAACTCATTTCATAGGAATTGAATAATTAGGGATTAATGGCTCGAATATAAACGCGTATAATCGGTTTTTGATTGCAGATGCCAACATATTATTTGCTCCTGACAAAAATATTATTCTATATTATATGGTATTATATATTGTTCCCTTTAAATAATACACGAATAATATTATTAAATCAAAAATAATTCTTCAAAATACGTATTATATTTTTTTCCGCTATAATACAAAAAATAACTGCCTACTATACTGGAAAAAATATTCTCTATGATTCTCTCTTAATGCAACTTATTTTGCAGTATATTAAACATTTTATTCTACTATTTTTACATTTTTACCAAGTGCAAACAGAGAAATTATCAATTTTTCGTATATTCTAGAGTATGAGAAATCAATTAGAATTAGTATGAGTATTAGAAACAATCAATGTTTTATGAATTTCGATGTTATTGACATCAAGTTCCATAACTGTTTGTTTCATAACTTTGACTTGACTTTTTTAAGGTTAGTTTATTTCATTTTAACACATTTATAATACAATAGTCATAGGTACCAAAAAAAGATACAATACAATGTGCATGAAATGCAAGAAGCCGAGGTCTGATGACATTTTTGGCTTGTGTTAATGAAACAGAAAAAGAAAATAAGTTACACTCAACATGTGCTTTCAGTAGAAGGCCTTCTATTGAAAGCCTATGCTCCCATTAAGATGGTGGAAGATAGATGATGAGAATGAAATGAGATGATGAATAATGATCAGGTTCAAGTAGTACATAAAAATTCAATTCCTAAATTATTTTATCAATAAATGTTGCAGTTAGCTTCATTATAGTAGAATTTTGATCTCTTGTAAGGTTTGTATCACCAAATAAAATCCCCTAACTTACCTTAGTTCTTCTCCAAAAGGTGTCTTATATCTGTGGCTCGAGCTAAAAAATAACGAAGACGCAAACAATTGCAAAAAGTACTCTTGAAAAAATCAAGTGGGAGTCGGATTAACCCCCCCGCAGACATTAAGGTTAAATAATAACGTGTTGAAACTTTAACCCAATGAACCGTACTGAGCTAATGCTAACCGATAAGATATACGAGATAATAAAAAATATCAATATCATACGAGACATCTATGCAAAATCGCCGTTTGTTTTCGATAATTCGCCGTTTTTCAGAAGCCAAATATTGTCTAAAGGATGAGTGGCTTTAAGACCCTATATTAGTCCCCAATATATTTAGAAAAAATTGTACAGGATATCAAAGAAGAGACTTTCTTTGATAACCAGATCCAAAAATTAGGTAATTCTGACATTTATATTTCTAAATATAGGTCATTCTATTAACGTGTATGAAATTACCTTTTCAAGGAAAAATCACTTTTTTACATCATTATTGTCAATGTTTCTATTTATTATCAAAGTAATCATTATTTTCAGTCATTAAATACTTTATAATTGAACCTGTTGCTATTATCTTACATAATAGTGACAAAGCATATTGGCAACATTCGAAAAACATATAAAATATAACAAGTCAAAAATACAAACAAAATATTGAATAGTGATCTTCTTTATACTTCATTTAGAATAATTGTCTACAAAACAAGTTTGCGAAACTATGTCAGAAAATAATATTATATTTTTTTAATTTACATCATTTAAAAACAACATTTAAAAACACATGAAGTAATTAACAAATCAAAAATGCATATCAATCACTTATGTATGTGTTTGTTCGTTATAATAAGAGATTCTCTGAGCTATCATCATCTTCTTCAGATGACAACATTTCATACATATCTTTTGATTTTAAAATGTCAAACTTCATGCATTTCTTTTATACCCCTTGCGCCTACAACCCTACTCCAAACAAGGTATGTACAACACCATCCAGTGTTTGCATCAATACTATTACATACATCTGGATCTGGGTTATACTCCACCCATGTATAATGAGATTTAGAGGACACAAACCGATTACTGGACTTTTACACAAATTAGGCCATATGTATCCTTTTTAACAATGATGGTATATTTCCCATCTACTTGAAGATGGTCATCTGCGCATCGTTTAAATTGGTTGGCCTGATCTTAAGAGGGTCTACTATGCTTAAGTTGTAACCCTCTTGTCTCCATACAGGGGGTACAGGGAGATTGCAGTTCACTCATGCAGTTCCCTTTGCTTTGGGCATTTTATTAGCAAATGCCGTTTTTCCACCTACTGTTTGTGACTTACAGTATATTTCTTCTGTACAATAAAGTTGAGCTGGATTTCTAAATATGAACATTGGTATGATCAGCCAGTGAACTGTGGCAATATAAAAAATTATTCATACACAAAACATCAAGATAAAATGATTGTACAACAATCATCTCATATGAATGTATTGAAAGGAATTGCATGTTATTATGTTGCTTAGAGCCATGGTAAAGATATATGCTTCTCAAGAGGTCATGTTCCAGTGCAAGCATACATATTAGTTCATGAAAAGATCATAGGAATAAAGAAAATATACTCAATTATATATAAAACACAACTGTCACAATCATTCTAATGATTTTCAAAATGGCTGACATCATTTTATTTCATGCTGAAAATTGCAGAAAAGTTCCATTTTTGCACAAGGCTTGGTCCTTACCTAGATTTTTACATATCTCAAGAAGTACTTTAGAAGTACACTATTCCCTCAATACATATAACTTTCTAGGTAAGAACCAAGCGTTATATGAACAAAGCAAGAGTTAACCATGACCTTCCTCTATCTAAAAAGAATTAGGTCAACACAATTGCAAACATAATTAATCCCTACTCAATGACTATTGAAATATGACTATTTATATGTACAAAATATTAATCCAATGAGTGTATAGAGTGACACAATCAAACAATGGGATATCTGCCAAGTTGGGTTTATACATTCTGGAGACATTTTCTGAGACTGATAAAAAATTTACATTTTCACAGGAAGTGATACATACCTCCCAAATCAACCAAAATATACTTATATCAGGAATCTTGAATGCTTTTTATTGCTATTTCTTGAAAATATACATTTGATCCTACATATCAAGGATATAAACGACATTGCATTTTTCAACGTTGCATTTTTCAACGTTTCAAAAAAATGTTTTTTTGAAGGATATAAAACTATTGTGAATATATTAAAACTAACTTCTAGAGGTTACACTTACACATAGTTCACACCGATGCATAGCATTCATCCTTACTTATTTTTTGCCGACAAAAATTAAGAACATTGGTTGATAAATAAGTGAGCAATTTACTCATTCATGCATTGAAGTGGTTCAGGGCAAATGCATTTCGAAATTTAAGTTCTCATGGAAACCAATGGTACAATAGTATTAAAAACATAATATATCCATCCTTTTAATATGGCTAGACAGTCAACATAGGTTTATTTTTTTTAGTTTAGCATAGAAAAAGATTGACATGGGAAAATGTTGCCACCTAAGCGATGTCACGATGATGTCATTAGGTTGCAAAATATTTTCGATATGCAAAAACATTGATTTGGCACATCAGATATGACATTTTATTATCGAAATGGTCTGTCCTTTTTTCAATCTTTATATTATTGTTAAAAATATAATATTTTCTTGGACTGTATAGTGAAATATTTGATGATTAAAGATTTCAACTTTATTTGAAAAATGGCTGGATTTGGGAATTTGAGACATGAAAAGCTGAAAAACTTTATTTCAAAAACTTATTTTCAAAAATCTCTTAAATTAATGTTTAAGTCATGACAAATAGTAAATATATGCAAAAACATATTTTCAAACTCTACATGGGGACTTTAAAGTCAGCAGATACATTAAACTTGCAATGTAAATTATATATATACACAGGATGCATTCTAATTATTAAAAGTGTTCAATTCAGCAGGTGGATTTCAATTTGAAAATTGCAACCTGTGTAAGGGTAAGTTATCTTATAAAAGGTAAATGACATTCTATAGAAGTTGCCAAAGTCATTCCACAGTTCAAAGTGTTAATTTGTGTAGCCGATGTCTTGTGGTCAATCCAATTGACAATATCACACGGGGAAGATAACTTTGACAAACCTGCAAAAAGGGTGCAAAAAGTAAAATCCTGGATATCTTACCTATTAATAGGATTCAAAGTTGAAAACTTTGATTGGCTGTAAATAATATGGTATTTCAGATACATTGTCTTTGAAATATAATGCACATCAGAATTGTATATTATTTTGGCAAAGCCTCTCCATGCCCTTGTTCATTTGTCCACTTTCTGTCCATGGACTCTAACAAGAATTTGCATTTCCGGGAGTGTAAAATTGGTTGTATTGAATGCCACCTCTTGTATTTTTCATCTGCTTCTTGTTTCTGAATGTTTGTCCCTTGGCATCAACATATTAAAAAACCTACTCAGTTATCAAAGATTACATTCCTTTCTTACAAAAATGGCAGTCATTTGGAAATTCAGCCGCCATTTTGAAAATCTTTCTCGAACAGAGCTACTGTTTCCCAAGGCATTAGAATATAAAATTTAAAAACAATATATTCATTGCTATTTGAGTTATCAACGATTACAGGTTTCTGAGCTATTAATTAATTAGGTGTCTCCAAGCTGTTAAAAATAGTAGGGAGTCTTACTGTAATGCCATTTTTAGAAATTCTGGGGTCAACCGTATGTGGATCCTTAAAAATTCGAAGGACCTCATTCCTTTTTGTTTTGAATTTTTTACACCATAACTTTAAGTAACTACTCATTATGCAACTTTTCACCACGTGGAATTTTAAAATAATAAGTTTGAAAATTCCATTTTTATAATGGAGCTCAATGGGAAAAACGACATAATTTGAATTATCTTCAAACGTAGCGGCGCGATTTTCTTGAAATTGACACAGATATAATAAATATTGGTAGGACGAAATGTTTGAAGAGAAATGAAGAAAATTCACCGTCCTGGTTACGCAAAATATAGAAAAATGTGAAATAATCATAAAAAACTGTAAAAATAGATTGGAGGGGGTGATATCATTTTTAATGTGCCATTCACTACTATAGGGTAACCAAAGTTTTGGTAATGGTTTACTTATTTTAAAATTATATCTTCCAGCATGTGTATCAAGCACAGGTAATACAATAAGTGAGTTATCATTGATTGGAATGGTATTATTGTATTCCTTAGCAATGACAAAAAATAAAATCGATCATATCACATACATGAGAGTGATAGGTCAAGGTTGCTAGATAGCAATAACAAGTAAATTTGGCTCCACATAATTTATCAAAAATACATGGATATAGAAACCAGTTGTGGTTTTGGACTGTATAGGAGTTAGTATAAACATACAGTGCATCAGGAGAAGAACTCAGGAAGTACTATTGTGATTATATTACTGAACAATTCAAGGTACATTTTCTGAACATTTGCAGTTGGAAATCTCATTTTCTAACATTGGAGCCTCCATACTTGGCACTGCCTTGGTGAGCTAGCTAATTTCCTACACAGTATAGGGACTTGTAATTAGCACTATGGCTAGTCCCAACTTTGCCACAGTAAGTCAGCTACTTTCAACACCACCTGGATTCACACAAGACTTAATTACTAATGGCTCATTAGATGGAAGCTTTTCTACAATTATGAGCAGCCAAAGTAGCCCTACTACTAGTATACCAGAAACGCAATCACAAACAGGTGATGCAAGCCCTGCTAATTCACAGACTGTAAACCTTCAAGTACCAGCACAATCTAACACTGGACAATCAGGTGTATCACCACCTACACATACACCTACTAATTCACCAAACGAACCACCCCAAGCTAGTGGTGTACCCACACGGCGGCGCAGCAAACGCAGACTGGCTAGATCTCAACCTGCACGCCCTAGCACTGTGATATCTAAACCACGCAGAGGCCGCCCACGTAAGACTGCTCAAGCGTCGCAAGGGGCTAACAAACCCCAAGATCCCACATCCTCACATCCTATTGACTTACTGACAGTTATGAATATGGTGAGGGACCTGAATGAAAGTGTCAAGAACCTTAATAACATGCAAAAAACTAATGAAGATTTAGTTAAACAACTCGCTAGGATAACAGCAGATAAGGAGGAATTACATCGAGAAAATGCTGCACTTAGAAAACAACTGAGCAATGCTAGTACAATGCCAAACAATACCCTCCCCTCTCTCCTTATTGGCTCTTCCATAGTGCGTGATGTAGACTCAACCAAGCTTGTTAACACTGAAGTAAAATGCTTGCGTGGTGGAACTATTTCAGATGTTCATAAAACACTTTCATCTGGTGACACTAACTACAACACAATTTACCTGCAAGTCGGAAGCAATGATTGCGCCCGAGGTAATGATGTCAACCTTATATGCGAGGACTACAAATTACTCTTGGCAGGTGCAAAGCAGCGCTCAAAAGACATCATCGTTTCAAGTGTCACACCTAGAATGGACGACTCAGATGCCCAAAGCAAAATTGAACAACTAAATGGATTCTTACTCTGCCATTGCTCCGATGAGAAAGTCACATTCATCGACAATGACAAAATCTTCAAACTTCAGGATGGGTCCATCAATGATGGCTTTCTGGCTGCTGACCACCTACACCTATCTGATTCTGGAACTAACCGACTTCTGAAGAACCTGAACATTTCAACAAAGGCATCTGACATAACATTACCTAAAAACAAGCGAGCCCCACCCAAGCGCACAACCCAAAGACCACAGCAATCCACACAAAAGACACCACCCAGCCCATATGACTCTGACGCCAACAACACCCCCCAGCATCCACCACAGCATACAACCCGCCCCTGGAACAATCGTAGACCTACATCAAATGGTTACATAAACACTAGCAAAGCAAAGCAACATAACGCCTACAAACCTACTACCCACAATAACAATGCAATAAACAATACAATTAAGTGCAAAAAATGTGGTGAACCAGGACATCTAGTTACAACATGTTGGCATCCTGCAACTGTCCGGTGCCACCTATGTAAAGAACTGGGGCACAAGCAATCCCTGTGTCCAAGATCCCTACAACAATCAGACTCTAACATGAATGGTAGCAAAACAGACAATTATCCCAGGGTTAAACCACAAAGTTTACTACAGCATAAAAACTCTTACCCTTTTAATGGACCAAGCTATGAATCTTTTAACAGGTTTTCAGTGCTAAGCTAAAATCACGGCAATGAGTGTGCCATATCCAATGTAAAATCCATGGCCTCACCACCTGTACCAGTCTCCAATTCTTATAACAGTAATGATACATGTAAGTCGAAGAGACCAAGCCCAAACATGCGCCCAAATCGTGGTAGACACAGAAGATCACGGAAACACAAAAATAATGTGCATGTCAATAACCTTACCCTAGTATTTAATAATGTACAACACCTCGGTCTTGCCAAACAGCAAGAACTTAAAAGGTTCCTTGATAACAATAAAGTTCACATTATGGGTATGAGCGAAACCTTCCTAACGCCTAACTCCTCTCTATCAGCAACGTTTTCTAACCACATGTTACATAGTAAACCAAGGTTAGGACGCCAAGGGGGAGGTATCGGTATTTTAACCTCTAATACTGACATTAAGGTGACCAATGACAATCTCCTTAATTCAAAAACCGATGATTTTGAACGGTATTGGATTCGCACTAAGGTAGGTGATAAAAACCTTGCACTTTGTGTAGCATACTACCCCAACGATGGAACCAGTAATGATAAGGCAGATCAGTTAACAGAAGAATTAATATCAAATGTAGCAACTTTGGAGTCCATGGGTGACCTAATTTGTGTAATGGGTGATTTTAATGGTAGACTTAGAGAATTTAGAAATGAAAAGAGGCCTAGTCCAAATGGGAATCTGCTAGAGTTACTAATTGAAGTTTCTAACCTTAATGTTTTGAATTTATCCCCTAGATGTAAGGGGAAGTATACTTGGTTTAGGAATAACCTTGTTTCTACCATTGACTATATACTCATTAATGATAAATTCAATCATTGTTTTGATAATATGATAATTGACGAAGCCGGGAACTTTTCAATCGGTAGTGACCACTGTATGCTTATATCATACTTTAATATTCAGGCTGCAAAAGCAGATAATATATCTGGACCTTTCCCAGAGAACCGAGAAAGTCCCAAAATCTGGAAAATAGATAATGATTCTGACTGGAAGTTATTTGAGGAAAAACTATCTTTTAGATTAAGCAATTGGAAATCATCAAGTTTTAAATCCCTGGATGAAATGTGGCTTAATTGGCGTGAAATAATATTAGATGTAGCAAATGAGGTAATAGGTCACAAGACTATTTCCCATAAACTGCGATCATTTTGGGACAATGAACTGAAGCAACTAATCAAAAATCGCAAAGAAGCTAACAAATTTTGCAGGTTTTGGAGAGCATCGGGAATCACAGATCTCGAGGCTTTTCAAGACATTTGGAACATTTATTTAGAAAGAAAAGAAAAAGTTACATTATACATTAAAAGGAAAATGATTGAAAATCACATTAAGGTTATTACTAAGAATGCAAGCAATAAATCTTCAAGCTCCAAATCATACTGGAACACCTTAAATATGTTTAATCAAAAAAGTAATGCCCCGATTAGAATTGCTCACCCAAAGTACCCAGATATCATTATCGATGACCCCAAACAAGTCTCTGCTATTATTAGAGAATATTGGGCAAAGGCCGGTAATAAAAATCGCAATAAACATTCCTCTGTCAATGATTTTTCCAAAGACCTTAAACATATGGAAATGAATCTTACAGACACAGCGGACCCTACGAAAAGCATAATTGATCAAGTATATTTTGACAGGGAATGCCTTGCAACTCACATTAAGAAGTTGACCAATGGCAAAGCCATGGGTACAGATTTAATTCCAAACGAATTTTTAAAATATGGCGGCCAGGCAATTTGTGAAACACTTTTCGATATTTTTACCCAGTGCAAAGACTTTGAAAAATTCCCAGTACAGTGGAAGGAGGGTGTTCTTAAACCACTTCATAAAAGTGGAGATCAAAATATCCAAGATAATTACAGAGGTATTACAGTGACCTCAAATGTATACAAGCTATTTTGTTCAATTGTAAATGTCCAACTTACCTCTTTCTGCGAAGAAGAAAATATTTTTGGAGAATTTCAAGGGGCGTTTCGAAAAGGTCTAAGATTAGAAAATAACATATTTACGATGAAAGCTTTATGCAGTCTTAGAAAAAGTGAACGAAAAAGCACATACCTGGCATTTTTAGACATTTCAAAAGCGTATGATGTAATCGATCGCGACCGGATGTTTTTGGCACTTTGGAAAAAAGGAGTTAGAGGTAAGTTGTGGAGACTATTACGGCAAATGTATCATGATAATAAGACTAAAGTTGCCTTCGGAAATGGAAATGAAACAGATTGGTTCACTCAACCATATGGAGTTAAACAGGGCTGTGTCTTATCTACAACTCTGTTCTCCATCATAATGACTGATCTATATGACCAGCTGATAAATGCAAAAGTGGGTATAAAATTTGAAGAACAACTTATTCCAACACTCATGTTTGCAGACGACATTGTCCTCTTTGCTAACACTGAAAATGAACTGAATGCCATGCTCAAAATTGTTAATGAATTCGCAGTCAAATGGGGTTTTAACTTTAGTCAGAAGAAATCGAAAGTTATGGTTATTGGGAAGAAAACAGACAAGACAAAAGAATGGTCATTTGGAGACTTGAAACTGAGTGAAGTGCATTCCTACAAATATTTAGGTTATATTTTCCACAAAAACCTTAGAGACAATGACCACATGAATGAAACAGCCCTAAAAGCAAAAAAGCTTAATGGCTATATCAAATACACATTAAATAGACATATGAATGTTAAACGAATTGACTTTGGAAACCAACTTTATAAAAGTAAACTCTTATCCAGTGTCCTTCACTCATGTGCTATATGGGCTTCGGACAATAAATCTTATGAAACGCGCCTTAAGTCAATGCAATATAATGCAGGCCGCGCTATATTTGATATTAAAGGCACACCAGCATACGAAGCCATTGTGTCTGATTTGGGTTGGACCCCCATGAAATATACGGTTTTAAAAAGACAAGTTGAGTACTATATTTATATCAAATCTAAAAAACCAACTTCACTTAATGCAAGACTATTAGCTAGCATGGAGAAAAGGTTTGAAATGGGCAAAGGGAACCACTGGAACTATGTTAAACATATTGATGCTACCCTCAAACTGATGCAATTAAGCGGTATCTCTGAAACTGCCGAAAATATTTCGTACAGTTACCATAAACAGATACTAGATCTCTCAAAAAAGTACATAAATGATGGTATTTTGGAAAAAAGTAGTCTCGACAAATACCATCAACTTAATCTGATCCCAAAAAAGGGAAGAGCAACATACCTTTATAATGATTATGACTTCCAGTCGTCACGCATAAAATTTTTAGCACGTGCTGGTAAGTTTAATCTCAACTCAGAGAAATCCAAATGGAAAAATCTTAACCCACCCATTTCACCCTACTGTGAAGAGTGCCCAGACAAAATCGAAACCCTGGAGCACAGACTTTTTGAATGCCCCTCTTATGAAACTGCGAGAAACAAGTTTTATTTGGAAATGAAAAATCAAGTCCCTAGTCCAGTTTTAGAAGTATACCTTGAGTCAGAAACAAGTGATAAATTAAAATGGATAATAGGCGATGAGGCCAGGATTTTAGGTGGACATGATATTAGCGTCACGGTAGATAGATTAAATAAAATATTACTGAAGAACATCTTCTGATTTTATATTTTTTAATGCATAATGAATGTTTTTAAAGTGATTTTAGTTAAGTTTCTTTAAGCCATGTATACAAAGTTTTAACTTTTGAGTATAGACGCACCCATTGAGAGTGCCACTGTTACAAATAGTGTAGTGTCTAAATAAATAAATAAAATAAAATAAAAAAAAAATACTAGTTCTTACCATCAAATCGATCTATTATAATGCATATTAAGCAATGCAGCAGTAGATCTTCAAATTCAAGAATTGAGTTAAATTGGAAGATAATATATAAATTGCTAATCCCTTATAACTAACAGGATCTTAAGAGGTTCTGGACAAATCATTTGATTCTGGACTTGTTATATTTTTTTTTCAACGAAATCACATCCAAGGGTTGAATTTTTATTAGCTATTTAGAGAGTGAGTCCTGCCTAGTATTAATTTCAATAAAATGTTAAAATAGAACCCTATTTGAGAGTCAATCTAATACTTACATTACTTTGATAAATTAAGGCAAATCCTGAAATATTTTTAAAGTGCATTTTTATGAAATATTATCCAGCAAGTATTTAGATGAAAAGGTCTTATTTAAATACAAATCATAACATGATGATATTTTTCATTAAACATTTTTCATTTTTGATTTTAGGTGAAAACCCTTACATGATGATGTGTTTTCATAACTTCTTTCATAAAATTCCATCAATGGGTGAAGATAAATGATCGAATTTAAGTGATTTAAGGATCACGGGAATATGTTTTCTTTGATATTTTCTATGAAATCCCATCCAATGGTCAAGGTAAAATTTTGATTTTGATTTGGTATTAGGTCACGTGTTCGAAAGATCCATATAAGGCCCATAGAACCATATAGGAACGTCATTTTGAATGTCACGTGATAGATCCATATAAGGCTTTTAGAACCATGTCGGGAAAGATGAGGGGAAGCCCCTGACACCTGTTTCACGATTTTATCCGAATGTTGTTCGGATCATTTCGGTTTTTATGCACTTCATTATTGTACCGAAGTTTGCCGATTCGATTCGTCGTATTTCGGAATCCTGGTGACAATTTTATACTCCATTTGGAGTATTTTAGATCTACTTCTTATGACGAAATTTCCCGAACCTTGTTCGGATTAATCCGGATTTTCTGACCTACTTTATCTTCCGAGATTTCACGAGTTAACATTCGTCTCATTTCGGAATCCTGGTGACAATTTTATACTCCATTGGAGTATTTTTGATCTACTTCTTATGACGAAAATTCCCGAACCTAGTTCGGATTAAACCGGATTTTCTGACCTACCTTTTCTACCGAGATTTAACGAGTTACATTCGTCTCATTTCGGAATCCTGGTGACAATTTTATACTCCATTGGAGTATTTTTGATCTACTTTTTATGGATTTTGCCCTACTTATTATTGTGACAACAAGCACATCAAAAAGTTCGACATGAACGGGTCTCGATCACCTAACCTAGAGCCTGGAAGCCAGGCACGCTAACCATGAGGCCAACGTGCTACCGATATGAAAGAACAAAAGTATTATATATTTATACCGAGCGTCAATTCAAAATGATCCTCACTTTTGACTCCACTTAAATACGACTCGTCAGTTGTATCCAGAATAGGTGAACGCCTATGGCGCTAGGGAATAACCCAGTCCCAGGTGAGCGGTTCGTATCCCTCCGTGATATACTATATTTTTTTATTAAATACGACAGAAAGGAGCAAGTTGTAGTTTGAAAACAAGACGTAAGTTTGTTTCAAAACAGTTTTTTGAAAAAATTTAAGATTTTCCACTCCTGAAGGGCCTCTAGATCTATGAAATTCATTAATCAAGACAGTGTAAAATTTTTAGATATATGTTATACATTTTCATACTTTAGCCTGTGGAATCAATTAAATATTACATTTTGGATTTCATTGATATCCTGTCATAGTCCTAAAAAAAAAATTCTGGAACATTATTTTTTCAACACTGATACAAATTTCCCTGACATTTCCCTGACATATCTACCGTTTCAAAATTCCCGGTCATCTTTGGCCCTTTTGACCTAATTTTAAAATTTCCAGCACTTGGAAAATTAAGTCAATTTCCCTGTCATTTGCACTTGCAGGTGTGTACGAACCGTGGAAATATCCCAATGGCTCGCCCTATGAATCGCTATCACAGATTGGATTGATTAGTGTTTCAAAATGGTGGACGAAGTGTTTGATTAGATAATTTACATATTAAGCTTCTTAAAGGGGCAACAAGGCCTGTACATAGAAAATTCGAAATTTTTTACAAGTTCTGAATTTTTAGGGCAACATTTGGCTTAACATCTCTTTTTATTCATTTTTTCTTAAAATGTATGGATAAACAATAAAATTTCAGCATTAAGCAGTGCAAATTCAGTTCAAAGCTTCTATAAAGGGAGTCCAACTTATAGATTTTTAAGATCCGACTCGTTTAAAGAAGAATATCAGCAGCTTAAATCACGCCCGGTGATCATACAAAATGGACGGAGGGGGGGGGGGGCGTAGGCGATTTCTGCAAGAAAACTCAACAAATTTGGAAGATTTATTTTTTTGAAGATAAAATTTACAACTGAATTGCCAAATGAATAGGCGCAGTGCATGGCAAAATATGTAAGGTCTTCTAGTATTTTTTGAACTGATACGCTTCTAAGATATGAGATCTATTATAAAAGGCGCATCATCATCATCATCATCAACGTGCAAAAGTCAATGTTTTTGCAATAAATCAGGCAACAATGGTCTACACGACCTGTAATAAATAGGTATGTGGGCGTTATTATCACAATACTGACATTGCTCACTTTTTAAAGTTGTTTCAATGCGTTATACAAAAAATAACCCCATTGTTACAAAATCACAAAAAGTGAAATATCTATTCTTGTATTGCATTTTCTTTCACTGGACATATTTTAATTTGCATTGCTATTAGATAGGGTGATATGAAAATTGAACCACGAAAACAGATGTACTTTAAGTTAAAGGGAACTTTCTACCATATCCGCCATGCTATCTGACCCGAACGAGCCACCTTGTGGTGAGACTGGTAACTACCTGCTCGCATCTGCGTTATTACGCAGAGACATAAACGTATACACAAGGAAACGATAGAAGCTAACCTATTTTATCTCTGTATACATTTAAGTTTAATACATCTTTACAAAAAAATACAAAATACCTGTATATTGATTTTTTGACCTTGACCGATTCTTGAATTAAATCGAATTTGTCCAAAGGTCTTGAAACGTAAAATACCTAAATATATATCTTTGACCTTGGGATGACCTTGTACAAGAAACATTAATGTTGACGGTTCATCTAATCATAATTCGCCAAGGGCCATAGTATCATCAAACGCCAAATACCTAGACATTGATCGTTTACCTTTGAATGAACTTAACTCTGACCTTCGGAGACCAACTTACTAAGGTTAAATGGTGTAGAAGGAGATGTCCCGACAGACAGACAAAATGACAGACAGACCGAACATGCTTTATAGTAGGTCTCGACATCTCCTTTTGCCCTCATACTTGATGGGCCAGTGAGCGTTCTACTAAGGTCAGAGGTCAAAGTCATTCTAGGTTAAAGGCAGAATCAGATATATGGAGGTGACAAAATTACAAGCAACATGTACAACTGACGTACACTATTCCTTACAATCTCAAATACAATATCTCACAAAATATTTACGATATGTTAGAAATTGATGAAGTTATAATAGATTAAAAGTGCAAAATTGTAAATAATAAGTAACCATTCTTATAGAAGAAATATACAAAAGTCATTGTTGTAAACTCTTAAGTTTTCCTGAAATAAAGTGTGCACTTTTGGGATTTTTAGAAAATAGACATGAAAAGGAATGACATAAGCCAGAAATATTCTAAAATTGAAACAATTTTTTTGTTAGACTGCTTGCTAGATCCGATTCTCTCTTTAAAATGTCAATATCTAGGTTTACGCGTTTTTTACCCTTGGTCTGAGATTCGACCCTTGATGAGGCATGATTAGGTGACCTGAAGTCAAGGTCATTCCTATGTAAAATATCAACATCTAGGTATTTGGTGATTTAAAGTCCTTTGGGCTGCTGTGACCCTTGGCAACCAACGATTAGGTGAACTGAGTTCAAGGCCAATGTTACTGGGTCAAGTTTGTTTCAAGATCAAAAATTAATATCTAAGTATTTGGCGTTGTAAGGACCTTGAGGGCTACAATGACCCTTGACGACACATGATTAGGTGACCTAAGGTCAAAGTCAATGTGTATTGGCCAACATTATTTCAAGGTCACATCTAGGTACTAGATATAGTATCTGGCGTTTCACGAGGTTTCAACAAGTTCATCTCAATTCAAAAATCAGTCAAAGTCAAGTTATCAATACAGGTATTTTGCATTTTATGGAGACTGCTGCTATGTGGGGACCCTTCGTGATCCACTCGAACATGTAGATTTCTAGTATTTGTAAAGATGTATAAAAGTTAAAATGTATACTTTCCATGAGCTCCTATCGTTGGATTTAAATAAGGAGTATGATTTTAAAATTGGCTGGGTCGTGGTTATGCAACAATAGTATGTTCGAAATACCGCTGTGTAATGCCTGGATCACATTTGCTGCGAGTATTTTGTTCAAAATTGAATACATTTCTGAACACAATACTCAATCGGCCGGGCGCCGTGGTAAAAATCGGAGCAAATGTGACCAAGACATAAAACAATTGAATAATACACAACTGTATCAGTTTCACATTTACCGCGGTCAAAAGCATTTACAAAAATACCGCCAGAGTTGGCAATCATATAAAATGAAACCAATCCCGCTGTGATTCATAGAAATAACTAATTTACTGCATTGAGCTCAATGTTATAACCATGTCGATTTACATGAGTGTCCGATTCATTGTACCAAATTTAAACCTTGACTGTTCTCCAGAAAGCAATAAGCTGACATGTTTCATATTTTACATTTTAATACAACTGAAAAGATAATAAATGTTTTAATATAAAGTTGACGTAGTTATAAATGTTTTCAGCGTAAAATCAAAGCACAACCATATAATTTCGTGAAGCCACTCAGTAAAATTACGATTTCTCTGCACCCTGATGTTCAATCAACATCATTCGAGTATCTATATGTTCCTGACACGTTCTGGCATCCGGTTATGACAACATCTACCCAATGTTTGCACGAGAAATTGACGTAATTCATGACTGAAATCGGGAAGACAAAAATATGTGATATTCTTTCAGAATTGTTTATAATAACTATTTACAAAAACGTTCCCGAGACACAATCCATTTAGGTAGGGTTTGTTTTAAAGTCGAAAAGCCCCAATAGAGATTTTACATTTTGGCATGCCATCTCCTGATACCTTGGTGAACTAAGGTGAACTAAGGTCATGTGATCATTTATATCCAATTAGAATGCATTTCTGCCACAAAGTAATAGCATAGTGATCCAAAGCTAAACCAAGGTGTAGGAAGGATTTATATCATCACATAGAAGGGATGTACTGTTCTGATTGGCCATGGTTGACATGCATGTTTGCAAACTTAGTACTGGTATCCTAACAAAATAAATTCATGCTAAACTGATGCCTGCATCACATTTGCTCCGTTTGTTCAAAATTGTATTCAATTTTGAACAAAATACTCAATCGGCAGGGCGCCGTAGTGAAAATCGGAGCAATCGGCATTACTTGTACACAGTGCATACCAATAGCCCATTTTCAGTATAGCAATTCTAAGAATGGTTTACATATTTTATAAAGAAGGGTTTCGAAAATGCTCCATGATGGAATACCATGACCCTCTCTTCTTGCATCATAGACACAGACGTTTTTAGATGCGATGTGTATCAGAATGAAAATGCTCTGGCTTTCTTCCTATATAACTTGGCGAGAGCATGCAAAGTACTTTCTTGATCACTAAAAATAAATGCCACTGTCACAGGAACTCTGCATTTAATGTAAATCCATTAAATATTAATCTGCATGCATTAAAGTTAAGTAAGTTACGAAGATCAGATTCTTTATAACACTTGATGCAAATCTATATTGATATTCAAAATCTAAGTAAACCTCTTATTTTGAAGAACCAACTATCATATTACTCAGATTGGATTAATCAATATTCTCAAAGTCTCTCTAGTTTGTATGATTGTTCAGTATGTATAGATCAAACATCTCAAACGTTGAACTCATAGTTTCTCCATTCTTCAGGGTGTATAAACTAACAGTTTGTACTTTCTCCAGTGTGGGTTAAGGAAGTAGTTATCAGAAATTAACACAAAACAGGAAATGAAAAAATACGTTGATATTGGATTTTTTAAAAACTGAATAGAGTTCTGTTTTGCCATCAATCAGTTTCACTACTCTCACATATCATTTACATGACCAGGATCACAATGATCATGCTCAGAATGACTCTAAACATCATGTCAGACTTTTCAGCCCTCTGAAGTCTTTGTGACTGAAAAATGATTAAAAGGTTTACTTTTGGAAATGTCGCTGAACAGAATGTTCTGAATTTTTCATAAAATGTGCCCAATATATTGCTCTAAATCATAGGAGCTTTGAAAGTTTGAAAGTTGTCTGAAACAAAAATTGTGATCATAAAAAGGAAATGGATTGCTGTAAATCAGTTTCTCATTTTTTCTATATCTAGGAATGAATTCAAATTTTCAAAGCTCCTATCATTTTAGATAATATATTTGGCAAACTTTCTGAAAAATGCAATAGATTCTGTCTGGTGACTTTTCCAAAAGTCCAACTTTTAACTGTTTTTTTAGTCACATTTCTGAGTCACACTCCTGTGTATATACTTTCTCCAGTATGTATGAACCGAAACTAGGTTCATTTACCCTATTTTTTTTATTCACCAATGTTTCAGAATCAATATATTGTACTTTCTTCTGTGTGTATGAACTACTATTTATATTTTTCCAGTGTATATATGAAACAATACTTTTTAACTGTGTGTATTGACAAATATCATGTACTTTCTCCAGTGTGTATGAGCAAATATTATGTACTTTCACCAGTTATTTAACCAATACTCTGTACGTTCTCCACTTTCTATGAACACATTTTATGTACTTTCTCCTTGTATGTATGAACACTTTTTTTGCGTCCATTCTCCAATATATATAAGCAAATCATTTGTACTTTCTCCATTGTGCATGAACCAAAAATTTGTTCATTCTCTTCCGTGTCTCAAGAAATATTTTGTTTATCAATCAATGTGTCAGAATGAATAAAATGTACCTAAACCAGTGTGTATGAACAAATTTTATGTACTACTATATCTATAGTGGAAGAGACAATACTCCAGTATGAACATGTATATGAACCAACATGTATGAACAAATATTATGTACATGTACTCCATTGTTTATGAACACACCTTTTGTATCAACAAATAATATGTACGTTCTCCAGTGTGTATGAACGCAGATGTTGTACGTTCTCCAGTTTGTATGAACAACTATTTTGTTTATTCATCAATGTGCATGCATGAACCAACATGCATGAACATTTTAATATGTATATGGAACCCAATTATAAGTACCATATTTCCAAGTAAGATTTTTTTAGAAATGTGCCTGTTTGTGTAATTAAGTCAATAAACTAACTATAAATGTCTGCAATAATAGAAAAATTCATAGTGATTTTTTGGGCGTTTTGGTAAAGCCTTTGGTTTGTAATGGGAAGACTGTCTTTATCACTAGAACTGTTCTGCATGGAGTCTTTTGCACATTGATAAGTTATTTTCTATAGTACATTTACTCCATAGATTTGCAATGTCAAGGTTTTATTCAAGTAACTGGCTCCACTGAGTGTGTATTCAAATCTTGTGCTTATGAAATGTAAAGATTCCTATACTACCTTATGAATGAAAATAAACTCTTCCAAAAGTGATAGGACCTTAGTGTACCCATGCCATCGCAAGGACCTTAGGTTGGCATGCCAAAATGTAAAATCTCTATTAAGACAACACAAACCCAGATTAAACCCGGAAGAATGCAGATTTCATGTAATGATTTACGTTCATGTAAACAAGTAAAGTACATATAATCCCCATATAAAACACTGGCCTACGTGACATGTAATAACAGGTTCAAATTGAAATATAGAAAATTTTCAACATAGCATTTGCTTCCGTAATCGGTATGCCCCTCTACCTGCTAAATAAGGCAATGTTTCTTCAAATAAAACCTTAGCCAAGTAGATTAGAGTCTCTGGAACACTTTTGTAAATAGTTTTCACAAGCAATTTTGTTTGTGAATCTCAAATTTTGTCTTCCCGATTTCAGTCATGAATTACGTCAATTTTCCGTGCAGACTTTGTGTAGACCTTGCTATTCCCGGACGCCCAAACGTGTCAGGAACACATATACATTTGAATGATCTTGATTGGACATCAGGTTACAGAGAAATCGTATTTTTACTGAGTGGATTAATGAATTTCATAGATCTAGAGGCCCTTCAGGAGTGGAAAATCTTAAATTATCAGAGATTAATGTTTCCAAACTGTTTTGAAACAAACTTACGTCTTGTTTTCAAACTACACCTTGCTCCTTTCTGTCGTATTTAATAAAACAAAAATAGTATATCACGGAGGGATACGAACCGCTCACCTGGGACTGGGTTATTCACTAGCGCCATAGGCGTTCACCTATTCTGGATACAACTGACGAGTCGTATTTAAGTGGAGTCAAAAGTGAGGATCATTTTGAATTGACGCTCGGTATAAATATATAATACTTTTGTTCTTTCATATCGGTAGCACGTTGGCCTCATGGTTAGCGTGCCTGGCTTCCAGGCTCTAGGTTAGTTGATCGAGACCCGTTCATGTCGAACTTTTTGATTTGCTTGTTGTCACAATAATAAGTAGGGCAAAATCCAGAAAAAGTAGATCAAAAATACTCCAATGGAGTATAAAATTGTCACCAGGATTCCGAAATGAGACGAATGTAACTCGTTAAATCTCGGTGGAAAAGGTAGGTCAGAAAATCCGGTTTAATCCGAACTAGGTTCGGGAATTTTCGTCATAAGAAGTAGATCAAAAATACTCCAATGGAGTATAAAATTGTCACCAGGATTCCGAAATGAGACGAATGTTAACTCGTGAAATCTCGGAAGATAAAGTAGGTCAGAAAATCCGGATTAATCCGAACAAGGTTCGGGAAATTTCGTCATAAGAAGTAGATCAAAAATACTCCAAATGGAGTATAAAATTGTCACTAGGATTCCGAAATACGACGAATCGAATCGGCAAACTTCGGTACAATAATGAAGTGCATAAAAACCGAAATGATCCGAACAACGTTCGGATAAAATCGTGAAACAGGTGTCAGGGGCTTCCCCTCATCTTTCCCGACATGGTTCTAAAAGCCTTATATGGATCTATCACGTGACATTCAAAATGACGTTCCTATATGGTTCTATGGGCCTTAAATGGATCTTCCGAACACGTGACCTAATACCAAATCAAAATCAAAATTTTACCTTGACCATTGAAAACTTATTCTCGTGATCCTTAAATCACTTAAATTCGATCATTTTATCTTCACCCCTTAATGGAATTTTATAAAAAGAAGTTATGAAAACACATCATCATGTAAGGGTTTTCACCTAAATTAAAAATGAAAGATGTTTCATGAAAAATATCATCATGTTATGATTTGTATTTAAATAAGACCGTTTCATCCAAATACTTGCTGGATAATATTTCATAAAAAATGCACTTTAAAAATATTTCAGGATATACCTTAATTTATCAATGTAATGTAAGTATTAGATTGACTCTCAAATAGGGTTCTATTTTAACTTTTTTATTAAAATTAATACTAGGCAGGACTCACTCTCTAAATAGCTAATAAAAATTCAACCCTTAGATGTGATTTCGTTGAAAAAAAATATGACAAGTCCAGAATCAAATGATTTGTCCAGAACCTCTTAAGATCCTGTTAACTGTAATATATATTCCCCTTCTATCTCCGAATCATACTGAATTAAAATATTTCGGTATGCTTATTTTAGCTGCTGTAGTTTAGGTCACTTGATGAGATATTCAGTGACATGCTGTCACTAGAAACAAAACTTGACACGAAAGAATCACTCGAAATAAACAATGTGAATTCTACATATTTTCTTCTTTGGTAATATATCCATTCTTGAATATTAGCATTCAAAGCTTTTCAAAAGGTCAAGGTCAAAATGGCGGAGGACGCAACTCAACAAAGCTCTCCCGATTTATCTGATCTGGACCCTTCCTTGGAGCGCCTACTCGTACAATGCGAGGCTCGTCCAAGATATGAGATTACGGAGAACATTTTTATGGATTATGATGACCAGATGCTTCTGGATGAGAGAGATATTCTCTTCAAATTGGCAGCACGGATTTTGGACAAAAAGTGCACGTTGATATATGGGCCTGCGTCAGCCCGTGGATTAGAACAAACATTGGATATAAAGCCCAAGAAAAGGACTGGGGAGTCAAAGAAGATAAGTATCTGTAATGATATTTTTGAATTATACATATACGTTAGGGGGCTAGTAAAAGACTTCCCGAGATCTGTATTAGGGACTTCAAGCAAAATTCCTGATAATTTTGCCCTTACAAATACAAGTCAAACAAGGCCTGCAATCATACAGCCGTCCCTTTTGGACTTATCAGCCAAATATACAGAATTATCTATGGATTATAGAAATATATCTATGGAACTTGAATCTTTGAAACAAAGTTATGAGGGGAAAATCAACAAAATGAACACCGAAATAAACTGTTTAAGGGATGAAATAGGTCAATTGAAAGGTGCAATAAACGCTAGTAATGTACACGCGAAAGTGGTTGATGTAATAGGATTAACCCCAGGCAACACTCAATGTAGCCCAATAGCCAATAATGTGATCTCAGTCGACAAAGGCCCATGTACGAATGTCGGTGAAACAACGGGATTACGCCCACGAAACATTTTGTGTATCACTAAGGACACACACTCAGTTAAAAACATTCGGGATATTAACGAGGTCACGCAAACCTTACTGCGCCATTCGACAAATGTAAACAATGCCAGCGAAATCCAAGATGGCGGTAAAGCGACACAGGCGAAAACCGCGTCATCTGAACTTGTACCTGAAGTACCATGCTCTACAGACCTTCAGAAATCCAATAATACAAACATCAAATCAAACACGAACACAGAGGATCCTGATTCAACAGACATAGAAATAATACGACAAGATATAGTCGATCATGACACAAACAAATCTACAGATCTAGAAGATAAATGGACCGTCGTGAGAAACGTGAAAAAGAGAAATAGACCGAATTGCGCCAACAAACGGACAACATACAGGTAACCATACCCCAGTGAAACCACTCACATATTCTAGAGTGGTTGAAATATCTAAACAATCGAAGCCAAAATCACTCACGAAACCTACTATGCAAGCTGGACCGTCCAAGCAGATGAAACCTGCGCGTAGTTTGCGAGGAGTATGCGCTACTAAAACGACAACTCTTTACCTAGAGAATATTGCTAAAGATGAGTGTGAATCTGATGATGACATTGTCTTACAAGTTAAGGACTACGCAACAACCAAAGGCATTTCAATCCATCAATGCTACGTTGTTCACAATAAAGTGTCGACATTACGCGTTGGCTGTAAGATCACAGTCCCAGTCGATCAGATTGTCAGAGCACTCAAAGTGGAAACCTGGCCGGACCCTGTTGTATGCAGAAAATGGGAATATAAGCGCAAAAAGACGTCATATGGTACATTTAAGAGGTCCTTGGATTATCCAGCCATCGACAATGACACAGACTACGATCTACATGAAGACATATATGAATCTACAAATGAATATTACAGACAGTCAGTATGGGATAATGATGGAAACAATCGCATATTTAAACATGACGAATCCCAATGGTAACGTTAAAACAACCACTAACTATCACCTGCTGGAATGCTAACGGACTCTCTGCTTCAAGTCCATATCTTAAATCATTATTGTCATCATCTGATATTGTATGCTTGAGTGAACATTGGCTTTATGAAAGTGGTCTTGAAAAGCTAGACTCTTATGATAATAACTTTGTTTCTTATGGTATTAGTAGTAAATCTTTAGATTCATTGAATCAAGGACACTCAATTGGTAATGGTGGAGTGGCAATTATGTGGAAAAAATCTCTCTCGAACAGTATTTTTCCCTTGAAAAAGATTAACAATGATAGATTTGCTATTGTTAAGATTCTGCAACCAGGATCAAAGTTGTTATATCTCATTTCCTTATATTTACCACAACGTAACTGCAAAACCTCACATTTTTCAGATGTGCTATGTTCTTTAAAACAGGATGGCGACGTTATGCTAATGGGTGACACCAATGCTAGCATGGGGTGTCTATATGGTGTTCGTGGTAATGGTGAGATTAGTAGAAATGGAATTTTATTGAAAAACATGTGTTTACGATGTAACCTTAAAATTGTAGATTTAACTAGCAAATGTACTGGTCCTGACTACACGTTCTTCCGAGAAAATGTTGGTAAATCATATAAAGACCACTGTATCATTTCTCTAGAATGTATGAACACGGTGAAATCCGTATGTGTGTTAGACGATGAATTGTTGAATAATTCTGATCACCTTCCCTTGCAGACTGTTATAGAAGTTTTCATTCCGGTGCCAATCACATCGTCAACCAATGGCTGCAACCCAGTGAAACTAGCTTGGAATCGCCTTGACAATAATTCTATTTATGAGAGCTATACTAAGCAACTAACGGATCAACTGGAACCTTTAAGACATCGGCTGAGTGAAACCGTAGCAGGACGTGTTTTGACATCTGCCGAGATTGAATCCGGTTTTAATGATCTATCGTCTGTACTAATGACAGTATCATCAAAGTCAATACCCCATAAACGTTTCAGAAAACATTTGAAGCCTTACTGGACAGACGTTTTAAAGAGTTTATCTGCTGATAAAAAGATGGCGCTGAGAACATGGATACAAAACGGCCGCCCAAGAGACTCGAATAACATCCACTGGACACGATATAAAGATGCCAAACGAACGTTGAGAAGGGAACTACGTATTGCTGAGTATAGATATGAGCATGAGTGTCAGCAGGAAATAGACCGCGCTGCTGAGATCAGTATGAAACAATTCTGGTTTCTAGTTAAGCAGCGTCGGGGTAGGACCAACAGTTCTTATTCTATCCGGAATGATGATGGAACTATCTTAACTAATAATGAGGACATTCGGGAGGAATGGATGAAATACTTTAGTACCCTAATGGCCATCAAAGAGGAAAAAGATTTTGACAACAACCATGAGAAACATGTAAACGAGAGACTGAAGGAGATGATTGAAGAAAGTACCAGAAACAATGATGGATCGTTTACAGATGAGATAGATGATAATGAAATGGAGGAGTTGATAAAGGGACTATCTAAAAATAAGGCTACCGGATGGGATGAAATAAGCTCAGAGCACCTGTATCATGGAGGCCCAGTGGTCATCAACATACTAACGACCCTCTTTAACCAACTCGTGAAAACTGAATACGTACCTGCAGGCTTCAGACTTGGTGTATTGATCCCAATCTTCAAGGGTGGCAACAAAGACACACTTGAGAAGGATAACCATAGAGGGATAACCCTAATAACCACATACATGAAGATCCTCGAGAAACTAATGGTCACAAGGAACAAAAGGTGCAACCAGACTGAGGAGACATCCCAAATGCAGGCTGCCAATAAGAAAAGGACGTCATGTATTGACACGTCATTTCTGACACGCGAAGCAATCGCCCATGGGCTAGAAAATGGCGAAGATGTCATTTTGGTGTCAGCTGACATCAGAAAAGCTTTCGATACCGTATGGCAAGAAGGGCTGCTCTACAAGGTGTATAACAGTGGCATAAATGGCAAACTATGGCGGTTACTAAAATTGTGCTATGATAACTATAAGTGCGCTGTTCGCTGTGGAAATGATGGTAAGCTGTCAGAACAGTTCATCGTATCACAGGGAGTCCATCAGGGCGGGCTGTACTCGATGGAATTGTACCTTAAGTACATGAACGACCTTCTCATTGAAGTCGAGGAGTGCGGCAAGGGTGCATCAATAGGTGACATAGTATGCACCTGCCCTTCATATGCGGACGACACTGTAATAATAGGATATCACCAGGAGTCCGTTCAAAGCGTAATCAATATATTACATGAATACGCAATGAAATGGAGGTTTAGATACCATCCTGATAAATGCCAAGTCATCACATTTAGCAACAAAAGAACTATGGCAAAGCAAATAGAACTTACGCTAGGGAACACGATTCTCCCAACTGTTAATACCTTGCAGCATGTAGGTCTACCACTGTCAAATGTCAACAGCAACACAAGTTTAATTGATAACAGACTGTCAAAAGGAAGACGTGCTATGAACGCCTATGTAGGGACGACCAATTTCATACGTAATCCTACAAACCCTTTAACAGCAGCCAAACTGTATTGGACAGTAAGCGTCCCGTCAATAACGTACGGGATGGAGCTTATACCGTTAACGGATAACGACTACATGAACATTGACAAGGGCCACAGAGGCATCGCCAAGAAGTTACAAGGACTCCCTTCCAACACGCCTGATGTGGCTGTTCTCCCACAGCTTGGATGGAGCAGCCTCACTTCTACCATTGTCATCACTAAACTGATGTTTCTATGGCACCTACTGACAATGATAACGGGTAATGTGTTCAGAAGCATCGCCATAAAGCGTATAACAGCCTTTAAAATGGGATACAAAATGAACCAGATGTCTCCCATAAATGATATTATGAAGTTAGCCGTAAGGTACGGATTGGCACAGATTATCTATGATGCGATGGACCATGATACAATACCGTCCAAACTAAATTGGAAACGATCTGTGAAAACTTGTATCAAAGAATATGAATTGTTACACTGGAGACGTCAACTGAATACATACAATAACCAACTTGATTTATTCAGAGAAATCACACAGGATATAAGACCCATCGTTTGGTGGATACTAGCAAGAGATGACTCGAGATTTATCAGAAGATGTTCTCTTATGGTGAAATTATTGACTGGACAGGGACTCTTTAGAACAAATACAGGAGCCTCGGACTATATAGCAAACAGTGAGAGAGCATGCCCAACCTGCAACGTGATAGAGACTCTTGAGCATTTCATCTTAGTATGTGAGAGATACGAGCAATTACGAGGCAACATTCGGCGCATTCTTAATAGAGTATCCAATGGCCCACCTTTATCCAGAGCAATGCAGATGAAGATATGTTTTGGAGGAACTACAGTAACTGACCTAGATGATTTAAAACTAATTTCTACAGACGTTCAGAGGATGTATATTGCAAGGGCAGGGGAGTAGTTTGACATGTGATTGGCACCTAGGAGCATTAAATCTATATTTTAAACATACTTAACGCCGATGACAGTACGTTATAACACGACCTTTGATATATGAAAAAGGCAATAATGACCATGAACATAGTATCTATTGTATTTTGTATATAGTACTTTTTGGAAGAAGTAAATTTCATGCAATGGCAAAGGGAAGTATGTATTGTAATTGGCAACGAGATGCATTTATGTGATATCATATTTTATTGTTTTAACAGTTTCAACAAGTACGACAGAAGTCAGAATGATGTTTTAAATGTGGCCCACTTCTCAACGAGGGAAGCATCGACCTTGGGGAAGATGTCCGCCTGAGTGGAGAAGATGGGCCATGAACTCAGCGTACCTTGTGTCGACATCCAAATCTTATATTATATTTTATATTTTTATATTCATTATATTTTTGTCAGACAATATTATTAATTATCTCCAATAATGGAGGGAAAATAAATATAATAATAATAATAATAATAATGCAATCATGAACTTAGTGATCTGACCCTTAAAATACTTTTCAGGGGGAATAGTTTGTGCACCTGTAGCCCTTAGGTGTTGCATCTTTTTCTAGCCATATTTTCCTAGGCCTGGTGGAATACCTATTTCAGTGTGCAATTTTAGCATTGTTTTTCCATTGATCATTTGAGTTCTCACGTCAATAATATATGGAAATCAAAATGATAAGATGTCGAAAATAAAACAAGGTTTGGTCAGGAAGGGAAGGGGTGAAATCTTTGGGATATATGAATTAATTACTTATAAGAAACATATTCGTGTTTCTACAATTTTGGGTAACCCTGTGTATTATTATACTGGGCACGGCTATACCAGTGAAAAATATTTCAAAAATATTATTTACTTATTTTCATAATTCAATGTAACAATATCAGTCTTATCTTCAAATTTGTCTATAATAGTTTGCTTGTAAGGTTGGACAAGCCGTCTATTAGGTTAATAGTATAAGATGTTTGCAAAGCTCTTATGGGCTAATTCTACAATACAGTAACATATATGTAAGGGTGCCAGTATATACTCCATATATATATTTAATTATAATGTGAATAATCTACACTTGCAGATGACAGTACATTCACAGTCTCTAGTCGATGGAGCTTTTCTATATCGGGAATAGTAATGTTCCATAAAGTACAATTTAAAATTGATTTTAGTAAATATAATAGTTCGACATTACCCTTTAAAGTATACGTATACATATACGTTGTACTTTCACTTATGTGCGAAATCTCTCTATTTTAGTGCATTTCCATCAATATATTCCTTACTTGTTCCTGAAATCCAGTTACAAAATATCTGGTTTTCTTACAGGTTACATTTATTCCGAACTGTGATTTATATATTACATCTTCCATTTTTACATATAAATTTCTTCTTACAATGGTCATGCTGATTACACCGTTCATACTTTCTACCCTCTGGTTTACATTTGTAAGTATCCGTCCAACACGCTTTTCCAGGTGGGCAGTCAGGCTTTGTTTTGCATTGGACACATTTCCCGATGCACACGTTAGATGCACATTCGTCATCCTTAGTGCATGGTCTCTCGAGGGGAAGAAGGGTCTTACAGGTGCCTACTATAGAAATCGACTGACTACCTCGGCAGTACCCACTGGTACATTCCTATTATGAAACATAATGCAATGAAACTAGCAATACAATTCAAAATATTTAAGGTTCAGCTGGAAAGTAACATTTTGGTAAAAGATTGCTATACCTGCACATGTTATTTTCTGGTACAAAATTAAGTATGAAGTCATATGTGTATTTCCCTTTTAGTAAACCTGGAAACAGGTCAATGGTAGCTCCTGTGTTGTCTGGAAACTTTGAAAGAAAAAAGAAAGTGTGAAATATCAGAATTTCCTAGAGTTCCCTTTGAACTCCTACTAGATATTCTAAAGATGACAATTTAATGATACTTTCCTGAAAAAAGCAAGAAACTTGACACATGCCTTCATACTTAATTTTGTACCAGAAAATAACATGTGCCGGAATAGCAATTTTTATCAAAATGTTTTTTTTCAGCTGTACCTTAATTAAGCACAATAGCCAAAACAGGCAACTTCCTAAAATCTTTAAAAGCACATTTGGATAAGGAGCATTGGAAACAAAGAAACTGCTTCCTCATTTCAATTCTCATCCGATGATTTCATGCACAAAATGACAAAAGTCGTGTCGAAAACCTTTTCCCAGTTGTCCGATTTCAACTAAAACGTACAGTAGAAAATGAAGCAAAATAGAATTACAACGGGCATAAATTATCTGTTGTATATAATTCATAAATCGAGAACCACAAACAACACAAATACATACCACAATCCTGACCTCACCGCAGATATAATTCAAATTAACATTTCAGTATTCCGAAAAAGATCATGCGAATTTAGCGCCAAAAATCGTTATGCTTTTTCATTACGTTCGTATAACTTTTGATATTTTATAGAAGTGCAATACAACTTTTGAAATTGAAGTTTGTGAAGAACAGCGAGAACACTCAATTATATTTCAAACTCAACTTACTCTGGATGAGGCACACGTCTCGTCTACTTCTCTTTTACGGACACAATTGTTGGGTTTTGAGGGGTCATCATTTTGACAATACTCGCTAGAGTTACAGTCGCCGTCTTCTAGACATGTCCCACAGAGGCTATTGTAGCACATACCAGAGCCACATTGCTACAATTACAATTAATTCGTAGAACAGCAAGCATTGCCTGGATAAGTTTACAACGGGTAATATATGTTTGATACTCGAACGTTTTATTAGTTAAATGCTTCAAAACAATCATTCTGTCCCACAGAGGCTTTTGTAGCACATACCAGAGCCACAATGCTAAAATTACAATTGATTCGTAGAACGGCAAGCATTGCCTGGATAAGCTTACAACTGGTAATATATGTTTGATACTCGAACGTTTTATTAGTTAAATTCTTCAAAACAATCCTTCTGTCCCACAGAGGCTATTTTAGCACATGCCAGAGTCACATTGTTACAATTTGAGGAAGTGGAAGACCTACCCGATGTAAGGGTAAGAGTTTTCCTACTGTATCATGAATGTTATTCAATGGAAGACCTACCCGATGTAAGGGTAAGAGTTTTCCTACTACACCATGAAAGTTATTCAATGGATGACCTACCCAATGTAAGGGTAAGAGTTTTCCTACTGTACCATGAATGTTATTCAATGGAAGACCTACCCGATGTAAGTGTAAGAGTTTTCCTACTACACCATGAAAGTTATTCAATGGAAGACCTACCCGATGTAAGGGTAAGAGTTTTCATACTACACCATGAAACTTATTCAATGGATGACCTACCCGATGTAAGGGTAAGCGTTTTCCTACTGTACCATGAATGTTATTCAATGGAAGACCTACCCGATATAAGTGTAAGAGTTTTCCTACTACATCATGAAAGGTATTCAATGGAAGACCTACCCAATGTAAGGGTAAGAGTTTTCCTACTACATCATGAAAGTTATTCAGTGGAAGACCTACCCGATGTAAGGGTTAGCGTTTTCCTACTGTACCATGAACGTTAATCGATGAATGACCTACCCGATGTAAGTGTAAGAGTTTTCCTACTACATCATGAAAGTTATTCAGTGCTTACCCGATGTAAGGGTAAGAGCTTTCCTACTACACCATGAATGTTATTCAATGGAAGACACATCCGTGTAAGCGTTTTCTTACTATACCGTGAAAGTTATTCAGTGGATTACCTGGTGTTAAGGTAAGAGTTTTCCTACTGCCATGATATGTATTGAATTGAGTTAAGTTGTTTGTTCTCGATTAGGTTTTTGCATTGTCACAGGGGATCAACTAGAAACGAAGACATAAGGTCTTCGTGTCAACATGGCTCGACTTCAGGTTGATAATAATTTTTGTTTTCTCGATTTTTGCACCTTCATCCTTCAAATATTTGGCCCATATGTAATGGTTAAGTTATGGTTTCAAAATATGGTAATACCTAAGAAATGAATACAGTAATTGTTTGGATAATTGCCAAAAATGCCCTCACTTGGGAAATGAATATAGTTTCTCAGATAAACGAAGATAGTACATAGGTTTCTGAAGTATGAAACGAAGACAGTACATTTCAATAATGGCTGGTGTACTAAGTAAAGGGATAAAGTAGAGTCAAAAAAAGAGTTAGATCGCTCCAAAAACCTACAATGTGCTTTCAAGTGTAAAGGGGACCATCAATAGGGATATTACTACTTTGTTATATGCACTAGAAGAAACGAATGTCTTCTGGCCGAAATTTTCACTCAGTACCCATCTCCACTATTAACACATTGAAGTCCTAAATTAAAAGGAATGGGTTCATAAAGAAAAAAATTATGGTTGATAAAGTAACGTGAGTCGGGTGTAGGCGGAGCAGGCAAAAGGATTAGTTCCGTTAGAATGTTCATTTTTTATGTTGTCCTATTTATTTTTCTAACAGTATATAAAGGTTATATTTGTTCAACATAGTGTCGATCGTAGTATCTAAACCTCTTCTGTATCATTACCCACTCCTCAAACAGATGGGGACACCCCTTTGGGAAATATCTAGCGATGTATGGATCTCATAATTTTTCCTAAGGTCGAATGATGAATTCCACCAAAATCATTCTTAATTCTGTCTGAAACTTCAAAGTCAAGGGGTCCCTTGTCAGGTGAGTAGAGAGCTCGATATTGTCGACCCATCTTCAATTTGTTTGAGATAATATTCTTTACAAGATATGAAGTGTTACTGGGGGGGGGGTTGTCATCATGATAAGTATAGTAGCCGGGGTCCCTTGGGTCTCCATGCATTACTCTCTTCTTGCGAATGGCATTGGTGAGGAATGATTTAGTGGAGTCCGTAGTTCGACCTATGAAGAGAACCTAATGTATGTGTGTATATATTTATTGCCCTTTATAAAAAGGAGATACATTCATGCAAAATATCAATATGTACAAACAATCAAACAAGCAAGCACAAAACAAATTCTAATCTATATAAATTGCCAGCGTCAGGCTACTGCGTTGACGTTTGTACAAAATATTTCAGAATAATTACTTAAAATGTCCAGTGAGTTTTAAAGCATATAGAGTGTACCTTCCCCAAGGTCAGTACATCCAGTTATGATCATTTACGTATATCATACACATATAATAATATGAGCATCAGTCAATAAAAAAGTACCATCAAATGACAATAATATAATATTGTTACTTTTACGGAGTTGGGTTAGGGGTATTGCTATATCCTGCATTTCTGAATCTGTAGAGGAACCAACATCTATTATATCAGACGACTTCATACAATCCCAGAGAAATTAAGCATTCTACTTTATAAAGAGTACCTTCTCCAAGGTTGGTACTACCAGTTAAAACAAGAAAAAAGTTACACATTACACTCTGTACCTTCCCCAAGGTTGGTACTGTTCATCCATAATAGTTAGATATTAATTATATTTCAGTGAGAGAGGATAGTCCCCTAGTCGGCCCATGTACCTCCCTTGAGGGCCACCCTCCTCCACTGAATGAAGTTACAATAATTGTGTAAGTTTGTTAGATATCGCTGACGGCACGTATATTGTTGCATGACTATACATGCAATATCTTTTAGACACGCAAGTGTTTGTTCGTTTGTAAAATTACATTCTTCCGTACCAATGCCAAGGAGGTTTCTAACATTCATTTGGATATCCCATTCATAACAATGAGTATTAAGTTGGCATCCATACAAGGATCAATTGCCAGATATTTCCCAAATGGGTTCCGCTGTCTGTTTGAGAAATGGGTAGTGAGACAGCAGAGGTGTATAGACCATGATGGACACGATGTTGAACACCTATACCCTTGAGATACTATTAGTAAAATAAATAGGACAACATTTAAAAAATGTGAACATTCAAACAAAACAAATCCTTTTGCCTGCTCCGCCTACCATAAGAACCATAGCAACCATAACTTTTTTCTTTATAAACTCATTCCTGTAATTTAGGATTTCAATGTATGAATAGTGGAGGTATACTGAGTCAAAATTTCAGCCAGATTGACTCAGAAACAAAAAATAGAGTATCTTTATGAGCGCCTTCAAATCATATTTCAAAACCGGTACCTACACTTCACAACACACTGGCCAAATATGAAGTTCAAGTTTGATGGGGACGGGGGGGGGGCATTTTTGAAAAGTTACAGCTGAGCATGATCGTTATGAGGACAACTGATTACGTATGATTAACAGTACTCTGCGGAGAAGGTTTTTAATTTTGTTTGCAATGTGTCCCATTGGATATTGTCATGTATCTTCGTGCTTTGGGAATTTTGCATTGAATACTGCATAATGATAATACGCATCACGAATTGACGTACCGAGTGCTCACTGCATTCACTTCCAATGGTCTCCCTTTCGCTACACGTGTATCCACTTGTTGAGTCTCCCTTGCAATATTCATCAACCATGCAGTCGTCGGCACTCATACAGCGACTGCACCTATGCTCGTTGCACACAAGATCTAGCTCACAATTCTATGAAAACATATCCAGAATGCTTGAAAACTGGTAATTACTCAGAATTGTAACCAATTGTTTATTTTGTAGTACCTCCGATAGAATTTTTCTGGAAACATACTTCTGAAACTTGGACCAATCGTTGGCAATGGTTTGAAATTTAACTTGGTGGCACCGAATGAATAAAAATCGTCATTAAGATTACCAATCTGAATAAAGAATAAGCTCAATTTTAAATGTTACATAATCTAATTATGATATTGATATACAAACTAAGGGAGCTCTGGGAAAACACATGACACCATCGGAAAAACACATGACACAATCACATTGCTAGGATGTCTCGTATAAGCCTTGTTTAATTGAAACGACTAGGGTAGAAACCATCAAAATAACAGAAAGCAAATAAATTATGACATTCAGATTATCAAATGTTGGAAGCATAAACCTTATGAATTCCAATGAAAGTGTCATGTTTCAAATTTGAATTTTACACATAATTTTGGGAATTTTAGAATGTCGTTTTTCTCAACCATACTTTATTTCATATCCTAAACCCCCTTGGATTATTTTCTAGGGGTATACCGTTCTATTATTTGCCACTTAGAGAGGAAAGCTAAATAAACATTTCGACCATGTAGTCCCACAGGAAAAGGTAGTTGACAACCTTAAAATATGAGAATAAATAGGCCATGGACAAAATATTCGTAGAAATCGTAAGATAAATATCGTACATCATTTGAAGAGCAATATCCTCCGAATCCTTGTCTTGACACACACGTATGATCTTTGCACAATCCTCCTACACAGTCAGCGTCCTCTCGGCAGTCAACACATCTCAACTCTGAATACTCTTCGCCAACACAATGTCCTGTGTTACATTCCTTGAAATACATTCATATCCATTATAGTCATATAAAAAGGTCATGGTTATATAATTCCAATGCTTTGAAAACAGACAATGAAAGACACGTAAACCGTCGTGTTCATACTTACAGTGTCTGCATTACAGATGGTTCCAACATTTTCTTTAATTGCACAGTAGTATCCCATTTCACCTACAGGACGCTTACAATACTCTTCCAATGTACAGTCACTGTCGGAATCACATAAACTACAGACGCCTTTATTGCATTTTAATCCAGCAACACATTCCTGAATATGAGAATATTAAAAACTATTTAACAAATGTGTCACATTAAAAAAGATAAAAATAAAGTTTAGGTGGCTGCCCTTAACTAGTAACTTGGTATCCATTATGTTAAACTGCCCCCCCCCCCCTCTTAAACGGTCAACATCCAATGGCAAAACCTGCTGTGTAACTATCAGGCACACACAACATATATGAGCGCAAAGGATACAACCAATATTATGATCCCAACATTGCCACCAATGTAATGATGCGATTGCACAGGGGAATGATCAAACCTAAGTGAATTGTAACAAACTAGACTCAGTGATAAATGTATCACCTTGCATTTGAATCGAACCAAGATTTCAGCTAGAGAAAAAGTAGCTGCGTTATGAGACCAAGCTGCTACCCAAGGGTGCGTCTTTGGTATGATCGTAACTAATTACAATTCAATCTTTGAATACCATTGTCCACACATTCTTTAAGCTGTACTATAAATGCCACCAATTCGTATGTTGAGATGGTTCCCAAAACAGATCCAGTATTGATACAGTATTATGCTCCATTCATTCTAATGCAAAACAAATATAACTTACATCTTCTGCTTCACACGATTCTCCAAATACTGGTTTTCCAACACATGTGTTTGATTTACAAAGCTCATTGTCACAATCGCTGTCTTCTTCACATGCCACGCACATATTCTTTACACAGTGTCCTTTAAGGCAATTCTAAAGAAATACAAAGAGACACAACTACTACATGATTTACATAATGCTAAGATTACATGATTTACAAAGATAAGAAAAGTGAAAGTGACTCACGGAGGCATCGAGGCAAGGACTATCGATATCTTCCTTTGCGCTACATTCGAAGCCTGATGTTCCCTCTATGCTATTTGGATCCCCTGCCTTACAGTATTGCTGTTCAGTGCATCCCATGTCATCTCTACATCTACTGCAAACACCTGTGTTGCATACTAGATCCACCTCACACTCCTGAAAGGTGGCATTGATAAAGTCATAATGTTTATTTAATTGTGTTCACATATTTCTTTACAATAAGGCCTCTTAAGAAGTCTATGGCTTTTCACATATCTTTTAAAATTATCATTCTTATAGTTTGTGCAGGTTATAGTGAGACTCAAGTACCATACTCACTGTCTATTTCCTGCTGGGACTTGAATTATTGGGATATTAAAAGTTCTGTTTAAAGCTACGTAAGCTTTACACTAAATAAAGTAAAATGTATTTCCATAAAATTGTTCTTACGTCGTCCTCCTCACAAGGATCTCCAAACACCATTCTAGGAACACACGTGTTGTCAGTACACAATTCACCATTCTCACAATCTGACCTTTCTTCGCAATCAACACAAAGATCACCATCTCCACAGTGTCCACTTGCGCATGCCTTAATACAAAAGATCGTTTAGTATTTCAAGTGGATATGTTATTTCCGCACATTTGACTGATTGACTAAACAAAGATCATGTGATACAAATCTTTGATCGATGTTGAGTTGCTTGCGTATTGACTTCATTCGTTTATGATGCTTTCTCTCGAACAATCTCCTTAAAAATAGACAGATAAACAATATTAATGAAAAGTCCATATACATTATATATTATTTTTAAAATTAGATTTGTGCAAAACTTTTTGAACAACCCTTGTATTTACCAGTGAATCATCGCATTTAGCACCGAAGTATTCTTTTGGGCTACATCTAAATCCGTCTTTAGAATCCCCTTTGCAATAATGTTCGGCTGTGCAGCTACTGGGTTCTCTAGTACATGTACTACAAACACCCTCGTTGCACACGAGATCAGACCGGCAATCCTAAGTAAAACAATAGCTTTAAGTGATGTCAACATGTGGCGCTTATTAAGCCCGTTATTAAGACGGTAGAAAGTATATGTTAGAACAAATGCAACTAGAAATTGGCAACTCCACGGAGTAGCAAATCCCAACAAACATTATAAGTTTGAATCGTTGGATATCAAAATGTAGTATTTACCATCTTATACTCTACACTTGATATACAAATAATGAGACAGACATCAGAGATTTACCCGAGTTCCATCAATTTAAGCATTTAAGTGACCAATTAGGAGTTTCAATGGCTCAAAATCATAAAGACAAAACAATATTTGAGATCAAATGTGTGTAATGTAACCATACATTGGAGAGATCTCTTAATTGTAGCTAATTCCCGATTTAGGCAGCTATTTCGAATTATCTAAGGCACGAATCAGAAAAACAATACCATAATTGTGATCTACTTTAAAATACCTTTTATTTGAGTATAATATAGCCGTACTGAAAAGATCAGGCAGCTATTGTGATTCCGACATTGGGCGGCCATATTGAATTTTCCGAAGCCCGAATCAGTAAAAATGATACATTATTTTTATACAAAGCCCAAATGTAAATAACAAGTTTTTGTATAAATTGTATATATTATGATAGCTTAGACTTGGTGCAGTGTAGTGTAGAGTAGTGTAGTGCAATGTAGCATAGTGTGGTCCAAAATTCCAGCCCCCGTGAACAGCTGAATATATGTGATGTCTTTACCGATGTTTGTTTTTGTTGCTGTTTTTCTTCTAGCAAACGGACGGACGGGATGGCGGACGAACGAACGGACGGAGGGTTTCACTATATCCCCACAGAATGTTGTTCTTTTGAGATAATACGGCTAAATATGTAAAAAGTAAAATGCTTGAAAACAAGGATGTAATTATCTAACTCAGGGAAATATATGAAATGTTACATTAAACTAAGTTTTACATGAAAAACAACGTAAACAAATAATCAAAAGAGAGGTAAATATACAATTAATATCCATTAGTGAGTTGAGTTTTACCTTATCTTCGCTACATGAACCTCCAAAATGATTCTTTTGGAAGCATGTGTTTTCTTTACAAAGATACTCATCTCCACAATCTGTTTGCTTTTCACATTCCACACAAACACCGACACAGTGTCCACTGCTACATTCCTGTGAATATACATTACAATAGACACTCGCGATATGCAAAGCAAAACATAACTAAATAAGTTACTTTTTTCATTTTTTCAACTTAGTACTATATAATGTAAAAGGTACGACTCAACTGTAACGTTTATTAATGAAGAGGATTGGTATTTAACATTATATTTTAAAAGTTACCCAAACAAATGTATGTTGATAACTCGGTCATTCAACATTGTTTTAAATCATATCTGGCACAAAAAGACCTTGTTCAATGTTCTTTTTACTGAATTTCATTGGTTTCAATGAAAATGCAGGGTTGCCATTTTTAACCACCCTGTATACTTGTATTATTTATGACTCTAACCCCATGCCGAATTACTGAGTTATAAACATTTGTTTGGGTTACCGTTTTGACTCAACCTGTAACATAATTGAGGGTACAATTTACCGATGTGTGGTCGCATACAGCCCCGATTTCCTCCTTGGAACTGCAACTATATCCAGAGGTGGAGTCGCCTTTGCAGTATTCATTGTCTTCACAGGTACGTTCTTCTGAACAAGTACTACATGCACCTTCGTTACATACGAATTCTAACAAACAGTCCTAAAACAATAGCAATGAACGTTGCATCAGAATAGAATCAAATACTTAAAAACACTCAATAAATGGAATTGTTTCATAAACGACTGCATATTAATCTTAATATCGGGCTAAATTAAAGAAGATATGTTGAGATACAAGATTGACGATATCTTACTTTATTCTCACTACATGGACCTCCAAACAGTTTCCTTTGAACACATGTGTTTTCTTTACAGAGATAATCATCTCCACAATCTGTTTGTTGTTCGCATTGCACACAAACACCAACACAGTGTCCACTGCTACATTCCTATAGATAAGTGTGGTACATTGTTAATTCATAAGTAGAACAAAATAGTGAATTATAACATTCGTTAAATTGGAATCAGAGTCACAGCCTCTCAAGCATGTCTAGTTTTCCAGCATCAACATTATAAACCAGCCAACCCTGGCCAATTTGTTAAATTTAAAGTAGCATTCAACAGATTTTCACAAACCGTCAAGCACAATAACGAGTAGGACTTACTGATGGGGTGTTACATATATCACCGATCTCCTCCTTGGAGCTACATCTATATCCAGTTGTTGGGTCACCTTTGCAGTATTCATTGTCTTCGCAGGTATTAGGTTCTTTTGAACATGAACTACAGACGTTGTCAGAACATACGAATTCTGACAGACAGTCCTGAAACAGTATGAATGAACGTTGTAACAACATAAAACCTGTGCATATGGGTGTACCGAAAATTTATTAGATATTATTCGGAATTATTGATATCATACGACTAGCAATTAATTAAAGCATTGGACTACAAGAAAAACATAGAACAAAACTGACATGGAGGATGTACATTGTCTTACCTTATCTTCGCTACATGATCCTCCAAAGGATTTCCTTTGAACACATGTGTTTCCTTCGCATAGATACTCATCTCCACAATCTGTTTGCTTTTCACATTCCACACAAACACCGACACAGTGTCCACTGCTACATTCCTGTGAATATACATAACAATAGACACTCGCGATATGCAAAGCAAAACATAACTAAACAAGTTACTTTTTTCATTTTTTCAACTTAGTACTATATAATGTAAAAGGTACGACTCAGCGGTAACGTTTATTAATGAAGAGGATTGGTATTTAACATTATATTTTAAAAGTTACCCAAACAAATGTATGTTGATAACTCGGTCATTCAACATTGTTTTAAATCATATCTGGCACAATAAGACCTTGTTCAATGTTCTTTTTACTGAATTTCATTGGTTTCAATGAAAATGCAGGGTTGCCATTTTTAACCACCCTGTATACTTGTATAATTTATGACTCTAACCCCATGCCGAATTACTGAGTTATAAACATTTGTTTGGGTTACCTTTTTGACTCAACCTGTAACATAATTGAGGGTACAATTTACCGATGTGTGGTCGCATACAGCCCCGATTTCCTCCTTGGAACTGCAACTATATCCAGAGGTGGAGTCGCCTTTGCAGTATTCATTGTCTTCACAGGTACGTTCTTCTGAACAAGTACTACATGCACCTTCGTTACATACGAGTTCTAACAAACAGTCCTAAAACAATAACAATGAACGTTGCATCAGAATAGAATCAAATACTTAAAAACACTCAATAAATGGAATTGTTTCATAAACGACTGCATATTAATCTTAATATCGGGCTAAATTAAAGAAGATATGTTGAGATACAAGATTGACGATATCTTACTTTATTCTCACTACATGGACCTCCAAACAGTTTCCTTTGAACACATGTGTTTTCTTTACAGAGATAATCATCTCCACAATCTGTTTGTTGTTCGCATTCCACACAAACACCAACACAGTGTCCACTGCTACATTCCTATAGATAAGTGTGATACAGTTTTAATTCATAAGTAGAACAAAATAGTGAATTATAACATTCGTTACATTGGAATCAGAGTCACAGCCTTTCAAGCATGTCTAGTTTTCCAGCATCAACATTATAAACCAGCCAACCCTGGCCAATTTGTTAAATTTAAAGTAGCATTTAACAGATTTTCACAAACCGTCAAGCACAATAACGAGTAGGACTCACTGATGGGGTGTTACATATAGCACCGATATCCTCTTTGGAGCTACAACTATATCCAGTTGTTGGGTCACCTTTGCAGTATTCATTGTCTTCGCAGGTATTAGGTTCTTTTGAACATGAACTGCAGACATTGTCAGAACATACGAATTCTGACAGACAGTCCTGAAACAGTATGAATGAACGTTGTAACAACATAAAACCTGTGCATATGGGTGTACCGAAAATGTATTAGATATTATTCGGAATTATTGATATCATACGAATAGCCATTAATTAAAGCATTGGACTACAAGAAAAACATAGAACAAAACTGACATGGAGGATGTACATTGTCTTACCTTATCTTCGCTACATGATCCTCCAAAGGATTTCCTTTGAACACATGTGTTTCCTTCGCATAGATACTCATCTCCACAATCTGTTTGCTTTTCACATTCCACACAAACATCAACACAGTGTCCACTGCTACATTCCTATGAATAAGAATTATACATTGTTTATTCATAATGGAACAAAGTAGTGAAATGTTACATTCATTTAAATAATTATAGTAACGGTTTCAAGCATGTTGTTTTTAAATTGAAGTGGTATTTAATTTGTGTTCTAAACTTGTTTAAACTTTATATGTGGCCTTTAAAAAACAAAGAAAACAATTTACCGATGGGTAATCGCATACAGATCCGACATCTTCTTTGGAGCTGCAACTATATCCAGAGGTGGAGTCGCCTTTGCAGTATTCATTGTCTTCGCAGGTTAGTTCTTCTGAACAAGTACTACATGCACCTTCGTAACAAACGAAGTCTGATAAACAGTCCTAAAACAATATAAATAAAGTACAATAGCGCCGACATTCCAAAGGGCAATATAATGAATTATTATATACCCAATATGTAACACTAATCCTGATTGGTCAATACCTTGTCACGTGTTCCGAAATAGATTTACTTTTTCCCTCGGAAAGTTATATTCCCTCAAAGGTGACGTCAGCGGGAATATACTTTTGAACTATTGCCCGCTGACGTCACGATTGCAACTTCTATTACCCTTGGAAACGTTTGCGCATCATCACTGCGCAGACGAAAAACAGAGAAATGGAGGATGAGCACAAACACAAATCAACTCCGTTCACCATGACAGACGTGCGTGAACGATACAGTATAAGCAACGTGTATAAAGTTCCCTAAGCTCAATACGTCTGTCTGTCCTGCGGCTTCGGGAATAATACATTTGTAGAGGATATTTCCTCGGGGAAATAATTTACACTATTGCCCTCAAAGGCAGTCACTATTTGTATAATATTCGACTAAAGACCGAAGGCCCAAGGTACAATATTTCACAATTTTGCCCGAAGAAATGACGTTATTACTATTATTACCACCATTAATGCCTAGGGCTGAAAAAGCAAAAACAGAGTACCAATGAACGGAAATTATATGCTTTGAATGAAGTTTCAATTCCCGGATAACATTGCCGGGCTGTTATTCCATTATTGGCCGCCACTATGGCCTGCCGCTATGACGTCACATATTGCTCAAGTCAATCATGATCAATGTTGTTAAATAAATGCCTGGTAAACTAATACTAATACCCTTAGAAGAGACCCGCCAAGGTTTAAATAATGGACGTTGCATCAGAATAGAATCAAATACTTAAAAACTTTGAATAAATGGAATTGTTTGATCGACGACTGCATATCTAATTAATATTAGGTTAAAACAAAGAAGATACGTTGAGATTCATGATTGACAATATCTTACTTTATTCTCACTACATGAACCTCCAAACAGTTTCCTCTGAACACATGTGTTTTCTTTACAGAGATAATCATCTTCACAATCTGTTTTTTGTTCGCATTCCACACAAACACCAACACAGTGTCCACTGCTACATTCCTATAGATAAATATGATACAGTTTTAATTCATAAGTGGAAAACATATTAACAGTCTCTCAAGCATGTTCAAGTTTCCAGCATATCCTATAATAAGGAGTTTAAAATTAGCGTAAATAGCCCATTTACATTTACTATGCCTATACGTAGTTTTTTTATTGCACATAATTTGCACATAATTTTACAGGTATGTCCACAAATGTATGATCACTGTTTGTGCCAAATATGATGACATAACTCAATATAGTTATTGCGATAGAGTCAAAATTGCAAAACTTTTTGATGCACCCAAGTAATTACCTATATTTTTATAAATGGCTGAAGATAGGTAATTTGGTATGACATTTGCTATGGCATTGGGCCCAATTTTAAGGATTTGGTATGAGAATGCCCCGCCCCAAATTATGACTTTTGAGGATTGACAATGGCGAGATTTTTCCACTTTTTAGTATGAGAATGGTCGTGAAAAATATGTACCTCACACCCGTGATGTTGTATTAGTCTAGTAGTCTCACGTATCCTTAATTCGAGTTTTTAATTTTTTTCCTAATAGATCTGCCTTCTTCTCAAGGCCTTCTTCAGTTTGAGTATTAGCTTTTTTCTACTTTGGACATTTGGTATGTGATTGGTCCTATATTAAGATATAGTATGATATTGGTCTTATACTGTAGCTGAACATTTGGTATGGCATTGGTCTTATATTTTGACATTTGGTATCGCTTTTGGCCGTTATTTTTGTTGGTATGGGAACACATTGAAATTTGACATATTGGTATGGCAACATATTGACATTTGAGGGTTCAGCATAGGACCCCTGCCAAAACTTCTATACAGTGAACCCCCGGGCAAATTAGCAACACCCCCTTCACAATTACAGTAGCTACAACACGCTCTCTGAAATGAAACATGTTACTCACACACTTAATTAGATATGATACAAAGTTTGATTTGCAATGATATTAAATCAAGGAAAAAATAACATATGCAGAAAACGACATTTGAAGTTCAGAGATCATTAGAAGTGCATGCACATTTTTGACAAAGTGCATGTTTTAAATTACTCTTGATTTAAAAGATGGTGACACTTCTATAAAAATGAATGTGTCGTGTAATACAAACAACTTCGCCATCTTTCCGTGACATTGATGAAAACCTGATTTAAAAAGCTTGACAGATCAAATATATTTTTTGATAATAACATATTGCAAGCTTCGATGTAGCCCGTTTGAGCTGTGTTTTTGGTATCTAATGAAAGATAACGTACTTATCAATCCATTGGAAATACTATGAAATTAAACGTAAGACTTAATTTTGCCATGTAATATTGAAAATATGCAAAGTGGGACTTTAAGTTAATGAGTATGGCTCACCGATGGGGTGTTACATATATCACCGATCTCCTCCTTGGAGCTACATCTATATCCAGTTGTTGGGTCACCTTTGCAGTATTCATTACCTCCACAGGTACGTTCTTCTGAACATGTGCTACAGGCACCTTCGTTACAAACATATTCTGATAGACAGTCCTTAAAAATATCAATAAACGATGCATCAAAATCTGATTGTATGAGCCTACTGAAGATTATTGGATAAATGGAATTATTTCATTAACGAATGAACAACAAATATTTGGCAAAGAAGTGGCACGACAAAAACTGACACTGAATCTCAAGATTTTCAGTACCATACCTTATCATTATTACACGAGCCTCCAAAAGGTTTCAGTACCATACCTTATCATTATTACACGAGCCTCCAAAAGGTTTCAGTACCATACCTTATCATTATTACACGAGCCTCCAAAAGGTTTCAGTACCATACCTTATCATTATTACACGAGCCTCCAAAAGGTTTCAGTACCATACCTTATCATTATTACACGAGCCTCCAAAAGGTTTCCTGTTTACGCAAGTGTTTCCTTTACATTGATAATCATCTTCACAATCTGATTGCTGTTCGCATTCAACACAAACACCAACGCAGTGTCCACTGTTACATTCCTGTTGATAGAAATGATACATCGTAGAGATAAAGATAATAATATAAGTATAACTATTTCCCCTATTTACGGACCGTTTAGGCATCAACAACTTTCGAGATGTCCCGTAGCAAAGTTGAATCACAGTGATTGTGACTGCAAGCTAATTACAGGCCACGTACAATATTTTCTTTTTGTGGGTTCATGTGGCAAGTGTTTTGATAGTTGATTAAAATATGTATATGGAGATTTTACAGATCGCACAACAATGTATCATCTTCAAGATTTCCCAGCCACATTTCTCAACGATCACATACAGAGTGGGCCAATAAAAATTGGATCATTTTTCTTTTTATTCAATTTTCTTTATCATTGCAGTTCAGTCCATAAAAATTCAGACAATGGTAAAATGATTATTAGTGAAAATCTTTAAGATAAAAATATGTATGTATGATTATTTTTGGTCATGAACATTTCCAAATGTTCTATGCTTGAGACATCATTGCTGAAAATACAGTATCTCATACCATACAATATATGCCATTCAAATGGTCTCAACACAATTTTCAAGCCTATCTTGTAAGTCAAGCATGAAGGTAATGCATGACTTACAAAAAAATTACAATCGATCGAAAAATGTTCCAATTTTTTATACTCAACGCAAGGGTTTCATGAACTTGTCCTCCGCCAACCTGGACGCTCAGTTTGATCTGTGTTTGACAACAATTCATGGCTTGAATGACAGGTCGTGAGACATTTTGTGCCAGTTTTGAAAAAGAGCTAAGGTCAGTTAAGCTATATTATTCAAGGGTGACATGTCTCTTAGAGATAACTACATATGTTTTAATTGATGGAAATTGTGTTGAGACCATTTGAATATACATTGTATGGTATGGAAGATACTGTATTTTCATTCACACTCGCAGAATACAGATCATGACTATGACAAGCTAAAAATAATCATCGTGTATACATAATTTTTTCACAAATAATCGTTTTGCCATAATTTTTGTGGATTGAACTGAAAAATAAAGACAATTGAATAAACAGAAAAGTGTTCCAATTTGTATTGGCCTACCCTTTATATCTGTTTTGTTCTTGGTTTTCTTATAAATAGTCTGGTGATTATAACCATTAGTGCTGGTATGGTACACCATTCCTTCTCAGAAACCTGTGTTCTTGAATGCAGTTTTTCTCATCAAATGAATCACTTTCGAGCAATATACAAGGAAACATGATGCAAGCATTGATCTACATTTGGTCAAATTTGATTCAACTTTAAGACCAGTTCTATATGAATATGAGGTCGATATGTTGATTGCAATATACATATTTTACTTTAGTTCATAGTGTCTTGTGAACCATATATTGAATATCTCAAATTCGAATCATTGATGGAGATTCAAATACTTTACCAGTGATTCCTCGCACTTAACACCAACGTTTTCTTTTGGGCGACAGCTGTATCCAACTTTGGAATCTCCTTTGCAATACTGAGTGTCGCTGCAATCGAGTTCATCTGCACATCTGCTGCAGACACCTTTGTTGCACACAAGTCCTGACTGACAAGCCTAAATAATTACGAACAGAAAGTGAAGGTCACGACTCATATATCATTTGTCACCTTTGACACTTGTCAAAGAGCGATTCATTTTTAGTGGTTATGTGTACCTTTTACTTAGCCTATAATAATCATTTATTTTAACCAGCATTTATAAGTTTGTTTCAAAGATTTCAAAATTAAATTAAATGATATAGAAGTCAACAGTAATGCACCATTCAAATGTTTGCGTGAGACCCCCCCCCACACGGGCATCGGTGGGGAATTTGGCGAAAGAAATTTAGCCTGTCCAATTCCTTAATCTAAAAATTTTGGATTAAATTTATCATCTATATTAAATCAAATAAATTATGATGAGCTCATAATTAAATATAAGTAGAACGCGTAAGTGCATTTTTCCGAAGGGAGGGCAAAAACAAGCTTGACTAACCAATAATTAAGACACTGGTAAGTATTCTAGAATTCCTCTCTCCAGCGGTTATTCTCGGTGATAACACCCCTGGAACTATTCCCAACGTATAGATGAGTTATTTTCTTCTGTTGCCGATATGAGGGATCATTAGTTCACTGAATATTCCGATCATTTGCAAATTCCGAGAATCTTAAAGAGGCTCTATACCATAGGATAGCACGATCAAGGCCCCTCTGGACCTTTTCGCATATTGAGTTTCATCACATATTATCCGATCAACTTACCAAGGAAGAAGTCCCAAATCCCCCGCGTTCAGTGTTAATTTTTTCGATTGTGCTGACCGATCTAATTATTTTCGTTATCTGATTGGTCCTTGATTTCTTTATCATGACCCCGATTGGCTGCCTGGTTCAAGGTGTGTGTGAGCGCTTGTGTGACTCAACGGGGATTCCACTCGCTAGCCGAGGAATCGATTGTGTTTAATTCTGGAGGTTGGTTGTTCTGTTGATTGTTTCAATACTTCGGCAATAATATACCAACAAATCATTCTCAATATCCATGGTATGTGAAATATCATATGAGCACTAATAATGGAACATTATTGATTGTCTGGGCGAGAAACCTATGGTATGCTGCATCTTTAAAATGTATACTGGACGAAACAGATTCAGTCAAAAATTCCCATTCCCGGGCACATGTAAATCAAATTCTCCAACCCCGGGAGGACAATCTTCGTCAAATTCCTACCGCTGGGGGCAATGTTGTGTATAAAATCCTTACCCTCTCCGCGTGGGGAGGGGGGTGTCACGCAAACCTTTGAATGGTGCATAACTGTACCATGTCCTGGCTGCAGGCATCTCCAAATAGTTTTTTGGCCACACACGTGTTTTGTGTACATAGATAATTATCTCCACAATCTGTTTGTTGTTCACATTCAACACAAACATCCACACAGTGACCACTGCTACATTCCTGTTGGAAGGATATTTATATTAATCCTTCTATATAGATGACTTTTATATGGTAAACGTTAAGATGGCATGCGTGGTAATTGTTAACACCCCAGTCACATTTGTTGTACGGCGGTCGCGATCGTATGTCGACCTCAGATCAATTAAATCAGTTAATTTCTACGGCGAGCGTAAGAAACTACGGTCGCCTTGCGGTGTCCGTACGCCTGATCCAGTTTTTTACAGGCAGCAGGGAAGCCGACGAAATTGATGTTAAACAATGCAGTATCAGACTCACAATCCATGATTTTCAAACAGGGGGTTGGTTTAAAATTCAAATTAACGGTGGAAGTTGGCACGGTGTGAAACTGAAGGAGGCAAACATAAATTAAAAAATGGATTGGTCAGTAGAAGTTTTAAAGCGCTTCCAGAATAAATATGAGATCATACAACATGATATGTGATTTTTTGATATGTGGATAAGACGATAAAAGGACATTTCAGAACCTTCTGCCTATTACAAGCTCAAAAACCGAGCTGGATCTTCCGGGAAATCGGGTCAATCGTCTTTCGAACTTGTTCACAACCTGTTTCCAACGACCCATCAGAACCCTACGACAGACGCAAGTCGACCGTAAGCCTGATGCAAGGTCACCGTGGATCCTTTCCGCGGTTTGGCTACGACGTTGATTTCTACGGGGACCGCAGAAATGAAAATTGGTCGACGTACGGTTGCCGTACGACAAATGTGACTGGGGTGCAAAAATATCCGACCGCAGCAATTCTACTGTGAGCTTTAAAATGCTACTGACCTCAGAAAGGACAGATCGTGTGGTCAGCGTGTAGGTAATGTGACTGGGGTGTAAGATGGCATTATAAAGTATGTGTTAAGATGATGGCAATTGTTAAGACAACCTTATGTGGTACGTAATTGTTCAGATCGCCTTTTATGGTAATTGTTAAGATGACCTTAAAGTTCTCATAGAATGTAACCCCTAATATACATATTCCATTTAAGGTGCCGTTTTCATATACATGTACCTTGTTGTTTGTGCAGGCACTACTATAGGGTAGTTTCGAATGACATTGTCCGTTTTCGGCACAATATTGAGTTGTTTCACATTGATCATCCCCTCTGCATTGAGGTATTGCATCCCCTAGCGCATTTCCTGGGCCTGCTACGGCAATATCATTATCGAGTTCATCCGCCTGGTTTAACTCCAACTCATTAAGTTCCGCTGTCGAATTGTACAAAAAATCATCATAAGTGGGTTAACATAAAGAGTTTCATCCTCCAAAGAAAGAGCTACGAGTTCCGAATGCCTGTGTTCGGAGGATGAAAGAGTTTACTTTATCGGGTAATAATTGACATTCCCTTCTACTCTGAAGTTGTATGTAAAACAAGTATATAATGTAATGTGTAAAGTTATCACAACCTTAAATCAAATAAATGTAGGAATAACATTTAAATCAATAGATTCGAAAGTAGACAATATCAAGTTGATCGAGCCATGAAATAAATTCTTGATGTGGGCTCAAGTCAAATGAATGAAAGTAGTTTTCGACAAACCATTTATTTCAGAATAAATTATGTTGGGTGACAAGAAATTACTTGAGAATTAGGGAGACGGTTATGAAACGCCCGGATAGCGACTTACCTCTTTTAGCATCTACATGCCTCTTGCACTTGCTGTATAAACATGGTGCATCTAGACAATAACCTAAGTTTATAGCTTGCAGTGGATACATTTCCTTATGGAAAACACCTACCTAAAAGGTAATCGTTGAAATTAACCGAGAAATTAACACACCAGCATTATGAATTTTAAGAACTGAACTTTAAAAAGCAGTTTTTTCCGAAATAGAAATATTTCCTAATTACTTCCTTCGGTCCATATTTAAATTTTTCTTTTTTCTTCACCCTGCAATTATTAATCAAGTGGCTGACAATGCTTTTAGCAAAGCCACTACAAGTGCATAATGTTTATGTACTTTAAGTATTTGTAAAATAAATTCTATGAATTTTTGCTATATTCTCGTGTTAAGTGCCATAATAATGGTATTTTTCCATAAAATAATGGTAATTCTATAATAAAACTAATATTTTGGGGTTAATCTACCGGTATGAACTTTCTTTAACCTACCGGTGTGAAAGAAATTATGGTCCCACAGGGATTATGGTCCCCCATTTTAAAGGCCCTTACTGACCCTGATTGTGTATAAGATAATAAGGGAAAGAGCACAAAGAGGTCACCATATAAATTAATCAATGGATAGTAGGACCATAAATTAATAGGACCTCCTACCCTTTTACACGGCATGCCGACAAAGTAGAAACATTAATAAAGAAAATAAAAAGAACATGAACTCCAAGGCTAATTCGGATGTCAAGCGAATATTTGACACTACCACCCACCCTAATTTTTCTTCATCCAATGTATTATAGTATTCGGGAAACATCTTGACATTTTTGTTTAGAAACCGGTCTCCAAACTAACAATGGTTCAAGATTATCAAGTCAAAGAATTCATAGCTGAAGCTGTCGACCTCAGGTTTATATTCAAATAGCCATAGATTCATATTTGAAATCCGAGTTGTTCCTTCTCTTTCTTAAGGACTTACTTTGAACACTTGTAGCCTCCTTTTGCAACCGCAGCATCTTTTGTCAAATGCATGGCAGGCTGTTCTACCAGGTCTGCATTCAACTACAAAATAGAGTTAGTTAGACTGCATATCACTGCAATATATAGAGTAATATAATATATAGGTCAATCAGACAACATATCACTAGAATATATAGAATGATCTAATATAAAGGTCAATTAGACTGCATATAACTACAATATATAGATTAATCTAATATATAGGTCAATCAGACTGCATATCACTAGAATATATAGAGTAATCTAAAATATTACTACAATATATAAAGTAATCTCATGTAAAGGTCAATCAGACTGCATATCGCTATAATATATAGAGTAAATTAATATAACTGTATAAAGGTCAATCGGACTGCATACCGCTAATATACAGAGTAATCTAATATAAAGGTCAATCAGACTGCATACCACTACAATATATAGAGTAATCTAATAGAAAGGTCAATCAGACTGCATACCACTACAATATATAGAGTAATCTAATATAAAGGTCAATCAGACAACATATCACTACAATCTATAGAGTAATCTCATTTATTATGCACCTCAAAGAAATACTCAAATGTAATTGGTTAAAAGTTGTAGGGTCTATTGCCATACGTGGCAGCAAGATCTCGTTCTATCCAGTATTGAAGCAACGAGATATCCAACCATCCCGTATGCCAGAATACCTATCCTCGAAAAAAATACTAGGCTCGGCTTCTGTTTTAGTAAACCCATCCTTTAAAATAAAGTATTTCTCAAGGTAGGTACAAAAAAAACCTTTGTCTTGCCTAGTATTTTTTTCCTCGGATAGGTATTCTGGCATATCCACCTCATGGTCATCCAGTATATGTAGTCCAGTAAAAAACACAAAAATAAAGGAAATAATTGCAAAAGCTTTTAAATCTGGTGAAATCAAAGTGTCTTGGTGAGTAAAAAACATATCAAAAATCTAGAAAAATCCAAGTAGTGGAAGACTATGAATTTTCGTGCTGAAGATATGTCTCCTCCTCAATGACCCTCCAAAATAACAACAATTCATTTTTATTTTTTATTTTTTTTAAAGTGTCCCTTGTTTTTTCATGTATGTATTAAAAATATATCAAAATTGATATTTTTATTGAAGTAAGTTTGGAAATATTGAGAAAATTTCATACTTGTATGCTTTTTTCACCTATTTTTCTCTATAAATGCCTATAATTTGATCATTAGACATAGTGATGACTTTTAAAAATCCATAAGAGTCCTACTATCAGACATTAGACACTATGAATATCACAACTGTAGGTTAATTTGTTTGACAGAAAAAAAATGTTTACGCTCTTATAATTTGTTCATTTTCTAGGTTCAGTTTTAGGGTCAGGATGAGCGCAATATCATCCTTTTAAAATAAAAGGTATATCAACCAAATATTCAACATATTATTGTGCCAATGATGTGTTAAATACAATAAAATATAATTTTGTAGATGAACAGAATATATTAATGTTCTTAATATTGGCAATTCTAACATCATCGGGCAGGGGTGAATTGAAAAGTGGGCGTGGCACTTTTTGCAATATTGACTATGAGAGTATTCTACCATATGTATGTTTAGAAGAGTGCATGTTGCAATGTTGATTCAAAATTCTGCACCATGATCCAATACCCAGAGAACATGCGGCTCAATCCCTAGAAAGTAACATCCCATACCTTAATATGGTAGAGCCCTTAGACTGTAAGATAGTTCAGCTACCAGAGCCTAAGATGGTACAGTCTACAGCCTCCAGAATCTTAAGATGGAAACAGCCTGCAGAGACTAAAATGGTACAGCCTTCATTGTCTTAGATGGTTATAGCTTAAGAATCTAAGATTGTACAGTATCTAAAGTCTAAGATGAATACATCCTCCAGAATCTAAGATGGTTCATTTAAGCTTCTGAAATCTTAGATGAATACACCCTCCAGAATTTAAAGATAGTACAGCCTCCAGAGTCTAAGATGAATACATCCTCCAGAATATAAGATGGTACATCCTCCAGAGTCTAAGATGAATACATCCTCCAGAATCTAAGATAGTACAGCCTCCAGAGTCTAAGATGAATACATCCTCCAGAATCTAAGATGGTACAACCGTACCTCCAGAGTTTAAGATGAATACATCCTTCAGAATCTAAGATGGTACAGTTTCAAGAGTCTCAAGATGGGTACGGCCTCAGCCTCCGAAGTCTAAGAGGAATACATCCTCCAAAATCTAAGATAGTACAGCCTCCAAAATCTAAGAATACTTATACTGGCAATCTCTCCCCATACAAGTGGGTCAAAAAGGCCTCAAAATACTTCAACTCCTAGAAATTGATCATTGACCTTGGAATGACTTTGACCCATAACATTGACCTTGACTTCAGTTATCATTGGTCGTCAAGGGTCATAGCATCCGCCCAGGATCTTAAAAAGGTCAATCAGACTGCATATCACTACAATTTATTGAGTTATCTAATATAAAGGTCAATCACTACAATATATAGACCAATATCAAAAAGCATTCCACAAGATATATGGCAATCAGATTATATTGTATTGTATTCCACGTTAGAGCAATCAAACTGCATGTATTGCATTTGAGTGTAGTTCTGAATGTTCTTCTGCCTATTTCATATATTGTAGACAGGGATGAATTCTTTTGAAAAGATGAATTTTCTTGATTATTCTTCAAAACTACCCTTGAAATGTAAGTATATATTTAGGATATTACAGTACTAGTGTAAATTGACCCGCCTTTGTTTGCTCCATATCGTTAAAAAATAAATTCAGTGCAATCTCCCAACATTCGAAAACAGAAAGTAATCCTATATTATGCAAACAAGAAAAAATACATGTTTGGTTGGTCCATGATAAAAATGGCAAAAACATACATCTTTTGAAGTAGGGGTATACGAGGACATAAGGGAAATTGAGAAATTTAGGCCATATCTAAAATATTGCTTCGACAATATGTAAAATAACATCAAAATTATCATTTACACGTTTGAGGTATATTGAAAATTATAAACCAGAGCTTTACTTCAATTTCGGCACCATTCTCAGTAAAAAATTTAAGAACATACGAATGTTGACTTACTAACTGAACCTGACTGTGTAACAAGTGGCTTATTTACGTTCTCTTTCATTTTAGACTTCAGTGCTTTTGATCTTTTACAGAATTAGGTAACCCTAATGTCTGCAACCTTTTTTATAACACTGAGTCGCAGGAGGAAGGTCATTTGGACCCCCCACCAATGCGATTTTTTTTACTTATCTTATATCATTGTTGTTGGTACTGTTGTAAACCTTATTCAATTACCTCTTCAGAAAAGTAGGTCAACATAGGTCAAATCAAGGTCAACGTGACCTAGGGGATGTATACTTTTTACATTTTATGATACATTATCTATTTTCTTTCACGATAATTCTTTTTTGTGCTGCAAAATGCTTCGCTGAAAGAATAATCTATTATCTTTCGAATAAAACTAAAATCATGGTAAAAGCTTTTTTAGAACTGAAGTTACACATTTTCAAAGATATCAGGTATCGCGAAATCCAATTGATCATGGTTTCTTTTTCCACTTATCTACAGGAACATCAACCTTGGGGAAGATGTCTCCTTTCAGTATAAGTAAAGGAACAATGAACTTTGTATACATGGTCTCTATGACTGTTTATTTTGCATTTAGTAAGTTTACATTGAAAATTGAATATTTTGTTGAAAAATGAATATTTTGTATACATGTACCATATGGTGTCTCATAAGCCGGCATCGGCTGGAAGCAAATGTTTTTAAAATGTTTTAAATGTATTTTAACATGCTTGTGACACAAAAATAAACTATATTAAAAAAAAAAAAAAAAAAAAATATAAGGTGAAGTTAACAGTCAGTAATTTCAAGTTCAGCTTGTTTTTGTCTTTGGCAATCATATTTTAAGATGTACAACAAATGCCAATTAGTGATTTAGTATGCAGATGTATGGATCTGTTACTCGGTATCATTCCAATATAATTTCGGTTAATGATGTTGCCAACCACCTATTATGTCATCATAATTCTGGTACTACAGTGTGCATGAACATTCAAGAATATGAAAAAATCGAAGTAGTTTTGAAAAAAATCATATTTCTCTCAAATTCAGAGAACGCGTGTCGCGACTACATGGCGACTGACAGTGTTTTACCTTTAAAAGGAGTGGTATCGACATAGAGAACTGAATTCAACAATGTTTTTCTCTTAAACTAATCATTGAAAACATTCTTAAAAAACACGGTATTTTATGTAATGTTGACTGATTGACAATAATTTAATGCGAAAATTATTTCAAATTATTTTATATAACTGTTTTTGTTAACATTTCTTAAAGTGCATTTGGTTTTGCCCCTTTCTACCAATTCTTGAGAATAAAATAAAATGTCTTTCCGAACCTTGTTGGAACAAAATAGCGTATACAACATGTTTTAAGACCTCTTAATATTATAGTTATACCACCCCCAAAATCGATAAAATCAATATAAACCTTTTATTTCATTAACAAGATACTTTTTAAAATAACCAAAATTTATATTGTACAATTACAATATTAGATTTTTATGACTGGTTTATGAGAAACGTGTGTTCAAAAAGTTCTCTATATCGATACCACTCCTTCATAACACTGTAAATAGTGATTCGATTTTCATGAAATGAAGTATATTGGGAAGAGAATTCAACATGCTAAATTTTCATTTATCGAAAAAAGCAGGAATCATATTTTTGTATTTTCTAGCTTAAGCATTGGAAATAAAGTAACAATCAATATTTAAGAATTTCAATTTTATCGGCATCAAGTTCCAACTATCATAACTTTGCCCCCTAACCCCAAATCACATTGGTTTTTATCCCAAAAAGTGTCTTATATCTGTGACTCAAGCTAACAAATAACGGAGACGCACAAAATTGCAAAAATACGAGGAAAAATCGAGAGGGGGTCGGATTGACCCCCCTCCCCCGCACTTCAGTATTGTTGATACGAATGGCATTTGATGGGAACATATGAGACAGTCATCAATTAACTCATTTTGAGGTATCGCTATTAGTGCTAGATTCCAATTACATGATTGTACTTTCTTACTTCAACACTATAAAAATAGGAAGAAGACATTCTAGACTATATTAGGTATCCAATGTGCACATTGCAATTGTACTATGTATCAAGTTGATTTGGCAGCCTCACCTCACTCCAATCTAAATGTTAAAATGTTTTCTAGTAAACAATTATTTCGATTCCTTTTAAACAATTTGAAGCTCCCATTTTGTTAAAGAACTTGATTTCTACTTGATGATTAAATGGTAGGCCTATTAAGATATCTACATTAATGTAAATATGCTGAATGAATAGTCTAAATTGTAAGTGTTTTATATTTATCAACACTATTTGATCACGAACGAGTCATTGGCATAAATTATTTATGAATTAAAAGTAATATTGTTTAATTAAATGTCGACCTCAACACTGTGATGTTTAAACGGTTTATGATATATCTCTATTCGCACTTGAGTTTTAATAAAGCATGCATGGTTGACTTCAAATGTTCACATTACATAACAGTTAATCATCGCTAATTGCATGTAACTGTCGATATTGCAAATATCAGAATTAAACAGAAACATAATACGATGAATGGGAATCCATTGTTTAACATGATCGTCTCAATTCATAATACATTTCACATAAGATACATTTTCGTTTACAAAATACAGTTGTCACGATAGAAGATAAATCGTGGATCGATTTTGCGTTCATCAAAAACGAATTTGTGTTCAAAATATACTAATAGTAGATGATAAGATGTTGTCGATCTCGAATATACCTACAATCTCCTCCATAGGTTTTGCAATTCGTGAAGCCCATTTTGGAGAAAAATACCCGTTGTCAAACTCATGGAGTGTATTTGATTTTTTATTTAAGCGGAAGGAAAGATACCACGCTATAAACAGGGTGTACAATAAATAAGGTGAAGATATTGTAACTTTTTTAATGTTTCAGAAAGTCATATCTCCCGAATCATGATATGAATGTTGTCCGGTTATACGTTTGCGTTTAAACTTTGCCATTTGGAAAAATCATGTGCAGTTCTGCGAGATAATATATTTTAAATAAGATATTAATTAAAATATATCAATTTAGGAATGTACTCGGGGTACTGGCGTCCAGAATGCATTGATTATATTCAGAAGAGAGTCGCCCCTACAAAGAAACTTGGAAGGAGTAAGAGAACTACACCGCAGGCAAAAGTAACTGAGTAGATCGGAGAGGGATGACTTCTTGGAACACATCACACATGCGCAATAACTTGCATAACTTTAACAAAATGTTAAACGAGCGTAAACTAGCCATTGATGTTTGGACAACAATTATATTCCTCCAACATTCAAGAAATTGATGTGATACACAAACTATACAGGGTGTCCAAAAATTGTACCGTGAAAACATGAAATAATTGTTTTACCGATGAATAGATATTCGTGAAATTTGATCACCTGCAGACACTTGAATACTTGAAAAACATTATAGGTTTAACAGGTCACTGTATTTAGTTTTAAAAAAGTTCAGGTCTATTTTTTGTACCATCAACCGTAAATCTGTGAGTGATGAAGGAAAATTCCTGAAATTTCATCATCTGTTCAGACACGTCAATTATCATGACCATCTCTAACAGTTCTACTAGATAATCCTATTGAATCGTAGAGAAAACTGTATTAACACAGTCCAATTTTCAGCATCGATTGTGATTGGGGTCAAAAAATGATTCCATATAAAAAGTTAGGTTCATTCTACTGTTGTAAAATTTACATCGAAGAAGCACTTTATACCGATGATATGGACAAAGGTCTAGAAACACTAAGATGTAAATTTTAAATATATCACTAGTCACTAAGTCTGACAAGAACAATGAAATAAATTTAAGTTAAATCGATCCAGACAAGAATCTATTAAAATCTCATTTGAAATTTGATACACAATTTTTACTATGGAAACTGTTCATTATAACTATTAAATTTATTAATTTCATTTTTATTTATTTAAAATTCATTAGAACGTTACTCCTTGATATTTAAAAGCGTACGCACATTAGAATTAATTCCTCATATCAAAATATCTTAAAAACAATAGAATATGTATTTATATTAAATAATTGCCTTTTCTTACCCCTTTCCTCAGGCTGAGCTAATGCTGGCCCAATGAGGGTCAAAGTCAGCAGGATATGTATTGAACAAAACCTCATAATTAAACCTTCACTGATGCCGGACTGCTCCTTGTTCCTTTTAAGCTATTCGCTTGTATCTAAAGCAGCTAATCGTTCGAAAAGCAATAATCAAATGCAATCAAAGTTGAGCAATAAATAGTCCGTTTATGCATTAAATATCATATTTGAATACAACTAGCTGTTCATCTCGTATTTGATTAATAAAAAATTAGTATTCTTTCGTTTGGACGATACTGACTTAATTATTGTAATTAAAATATTACAGACTAGATTATCTTAGTATAAGCCTGTAATTAAGACTGTAATTCCGTTGGTTACAAATTAATTATAACAATATGTATGATTGATACGCTTATCATAGTTTTCACCCTTTGTTTTTTTTTCATTTTTAAATTGATACTAAATTGGTTTGATTAATCTCGTCCATTTACTTATATGTATGTTTTTAGATACAGAGTTACATAGTACATCAATAATATTCTTAATTTCTTATACTAGCTAATGATAACTAGTTGTCTGTGATCGTAACAAACAGTCAATGTATAGCTTCTCCGATCTTTGGGAATCATAAAGGTGGCAGAATAATTTTCTAAATTAGTTAAGCATTCTGGCCTACTATCTACTAATAATTTATCCTTAGTAGGCTGCTAACTAAATTCACCATCTACATTATGTACTATTTTTAATTTTTCGGCAAGGTTTGCTATGAAAGTAAGAGTGCCATCATAAAGTATAGCAATATTTCCATATATAAAAAAAATATATATAAATATATTATAGTTGGTACATTGCCAAAAGGATAATGTATCATCAATGGTTGACCCATTGCCAAAAGGTTGGTAAACTGACAATATATTGATGAATATGCAAACTATTGGTGCTTTGCTGTTAGTGATGATATAATCGCCGAAATACCATGGACAAGATAAATGAAATAAGTGAACCATATTGATAGGCAGCAGTGTATTGTAAATTAATATAATATATCTATTTCAATTAAACATGTTAACATTTAATAATAGATGATATATTGACATAAAAATTACATTTCAACCAAAGATAAAACATTATAACATCGTATATCGTGTGATTATCAATAATTGTGATTATAAGGTGTCATAAAAGCGTTAATATTGCAATACGTTAAATTTATACCAAAGTGATATCCCTGAACTTGAATCGGGATAAACATTCATGTAGAAGCTATTATTTTAACTACTTTTATTAACGCTTAAACACGGTTAGGGTGTGGCAGATCTGCCCTGCCCCTAAGCAATGTAACACCCATAGGAAGAAAGTTAGAGCTGTTGTAAGTTAGTAAAATACCAAAAGGAGTAGTATCGATTTGGAGAACTTCCATTGTATAAAGGTCTAAAAACATGTTGTATATGCTATTTTGTTCCAACAAGGGTCTCAAAGACATTTTATTTCATTCTCAAGAATTGGCAGGAGCAAAAACAATTGCATTAAAAAACAAAAATGTTTACAAAAACAGTTATATAAAATATTTCTAAATAATTTTCGCATTAAATTGTTTTCAATCAGTCAACATTACATAAAATACCGTGTTTTTGCAGAATGTTTTCGATACTGATACCACTCATTTCAGTTTATTTTTCTTGAAACGAAAAACCTCTATTGATCTTTCAGATAATATCGAATATACCCGCATATGATTGTCCGTGTCCGAGATCATAGGGAGGAGGACAAATCTGCTCCCCCTAACCATTCGTGTAATTCTCTATATCGTATCATATCATTATATATTATATTATGTATATTATAATTATATATATATGAAATTCTCCTATCGAATGCTTGGCTTAAGCATGCAGAAAGTACATAGTACCTATAAATGTACTATATAGACATTTGCAACTGTGGATGAACAATAATAACTAAGCAGATGTCGAGATAAAATCCAGGGATAAAATGCAGTGTTTAAGAAAAAGTACTTTGTTGGAAAAAAGGCACTGTTAAGAAAGTTTTTTTAAGATTATCATTAGATGTAAATTTGGTTGTTTTTCCTTCACTCGCTTTAATCGTTCAATGTCATCTTAAATTAAATATGTTAACTGCATTTTGAAAAGCTTTATCTGCAACTTCCTTGGGTTCTTTCCCTATGAAAGCAGCCACCAGTTCATTAATAATACACATAGCTGATGGCTCAGTTCTTTGGAAATTGCTGTACTTCTTCAAAATATCACAGGATTCCTGAGTTAGAGATTCGATCACAGATGCATGGTGTTTCTTTGCTTGTATGTTTGGAAACATAAATGGGCCATCGGTTTCTAACAGAAGTCGGTAAAGACGTAGTTTCTCTCTTTGGAGTCTGTGTCTTACACCATCAGAACGTTTGTCTTTCCATAAGTACCCTGTAAGCAATGATAAAAAATGTTCAACAAAGATGTATGATAAATAAATACTTACAAACAGATGTATAAATATTTTAATCACACTGTCGTCATGACGTGTCTTGAAAATAATATTTTTTATTCCATAGTTAGCATGATAACGAGGCCAAGTGTCAACATGACCGGATCGTTTGGAAAATTCGCAAAAATCACTTACTTCTCGACGATTCTGATGATGACTTTAACTATGGAATAAAAAGAACATACTCTATTTATCCCATGAAACTACTAGTTCCAGGTGAATTACACCATGGAATATTTTTGATATTGAAAAGGAATCTTATTGTTTCGCCAAATCCTGTTCACAAAAATCCTATTCACCTTGCAATTCCGCTCATGAAAATGGTATTCAACTCCCGGGAATTTTTGATAAACAAAGCTTCCTATTGCGTTCAGTTTGGTCGATAGAGTGTGCCAGAGGGGAATAAACATATATTGAATACCAACCAGAAATATCAGATTCGTATGTCTTTATGTGAGAAACACATTTTCCCAACAAAGTTCAAAATAAAGATTTGGAAACATAAGGAGAATTAAGCTATAGAATCGAACGAGTAGAGGGTTAAGTTTATGTTATACAATTAAATGTTTATATTTCAAACTGCCATTAAGCTAAATCATACGTTCTAGAGTAAATATTAAAGTCTGTTTTTGTTTCATACAAAAATCAGATATGGATATCGAACTAATGATTTTTTGAAGAGTTATGAATGGCATTGGATAATGCTATAATTGTCTTTCAATGGTGTAAAATTGCATTAAAATTGAAATAAATGTTTCTGTGCAGCAGCCGAAGACAAGTTGTATTCACAAACTTACATGTATTTTCTTATTTATTACATTAAATATCATACAATGAAAATTCAACAAGGCTAATCAATCTAACATTTGATCACAAACTTGTAGTCTGATATCATACGTTTATCATTCAAGCCTTATCAAAAAGTAATACGGATTTGGACTTATGTTTTTTCAGTTTTATTATCAAAATAATCAATTAATGATGATTAATGATTACATTAAAGAGAAACAATGACTATATAAAAGAGAAACAATGACTATATTCGAGATCAATGATCACTATATTAAAGAGCAACAATGACTATAAAGACTAACACTGACTATATTAAAGGGAAACAATGAGTATATAAAAGATCAATGAAGAGCGGCAATGACTATATTAAAGACTAACGACAACTATATTAAGGAGAATGATCAATAATCACTATATTAAAGGATTATTTCATGACTATATTCAGCTTATACAATTACCAATTCCCCACTTATCATGCATATACACGGTCTCCAACCAAAACGCTCTTACATGCACGACGGAGCATTTCATTCACGTGGAAACGCTGAAGTGCAAAATAAAATGGCGGCTTATAAAGATCCCACTATGATTGTAGGTATTGTTTCGCTCGTTTCTCTTATATATCTAAGCCAAGTACACACCCATCGAATGGTATACTTGAAATAAGTAACTCATACCTCTTATTCCGATTATTTGGGAAATCGTCAGACGGCTCATCATTCCCGCCCGCCAGTTTTCCTACTCCAGAGAATTTCTTTGTTTAGTTTCAGTAATGAAACGCTCCGTCGTGCATGCAAGAGCGTTTGGGTTGGACACCGGAATAAAAGGAAAAACAATATTCAATGTTATTATTTCACTGCTATTGCATATTGACAAAACTAATCCAACATTATTGTAATATATCTACCTGTTAAACCAATGTAGAAACCCATCTGTAAGTACTTCTCAGCCTGGTGAGCTTTACCTGTGAAACAGTGTATGACCACAGGGGGTAACTGGCCAAGGTGTGGTGTGGACAATTCAACCATGCTATCAAATGCATCCCTCTCATGACAGAACATTGGCTTGTCTGTCTTTTTTGCAAGAAGTATCTGCAATAGAATATAATGTATTTTATTAGATACGTCTGCCACTTGATGGATGGTGTGAGCTTTGATGACCTTGAATGCCGCTCAAGTTGACATTTTTTCAGAAGTTCAGAAAATGGTTAGTGATGCTCTTTTCAAGGACCTCCTTTGAACTATCCATTGCAAACTTTGTAAAAGTATATATGAATTCAGATGAATTAGTACTTACTTCGTTTCATTCTCCATAGAGAGTCACTAAACTGTTATTGTATAACAATCACCAAGCTAAGGTAACTGGTCAACTCGTACCCAAGACAACTCGTACCCAAGACAAGTCGTACCCAAGACAACTCGTACCCAAGACAAGTCGTACCCAAGACAACTCGTACCCAAGACAAGTCGTACCCAAGACAACTCGTACCCAAGTTTATGTTTTGTTTTAAATCAAGTGTTTGACTGGGAATTGGTATAGATATACATATTTTAATTGTTCCATACTCTTTAGAATAGTTTGTAGAAGAGTTTTCGGAAAAAATAGATATAATTTTGTGACATTTTGAGCTTTGAAAAATTAAGTGTAAATTAAGTTATATTGACTATTTTATATTGACTATTTTATATTGGTCACAGACTCATTATGTTCAAGGAAAGACCTATGGTTATAATTATTTTTCAAATTATTGATGGCATTTTTGTATGTTTATTTATTTAGTTAACCTAACCTAAAATGCAATTAGAATATATATTTAAAATGGGATTGGAAAGTATTGTTCAATGATAACAAAATCATGGAGAATGATATTAAGTTCAATGTATCATGTATTTTATTCATTATGCACAATACATGGTACAATACAATACAGTAGAAAACAATACAATACAATACTCAAGTACACAATTGTACAGTGAATTTAGTGAACATCAATGACAGAAATGACAAGTACGCAAAACATGTATAGAATTTCAAAGATTTATCAAAACTTGGGGCTAATTTCTTAAAAATCTATATATTATTTTGGTACTTATTCACACAATGCTATTACTGATAAGATTAATGTCAAAATGAGTAAACTATTTTTCTCTAATAATGCACTTATCTAAATTAATTGCTCAATCCATTTGAGAAAAAATGTCTGCTAAATTCAAAAAAAATAGTGAGACTTATTTGATTTACAGTGTAACATTGAAACATTATTATACAGACTCAATATGTTTTCCTAATATGCACACCTAGTACTGAAAATAAACTTGGGTACGAGTTGTCTTGGGTACGAGTTGTCTTGGGTACGACTTGTCTTGGGTACGAGTTGCCTTGGGTACGACTTGTCTTCGGTACGAGTTGTCTTGGGTACGAGTTGACTAGGAACCCCAAGCAAAGATTAACTTTTTATTTTTATATGAAAACTATAGAATGAACCTAAAGGATTCTTCAAAATAGTGTTTAACTAGACAATGGCAACTCCGCGGAGTAGCAAATCCCAACGAACAAAATATCAATTACCGAATTCCAATCAATTATACTCATTACTTTGGTTAAAATTGAAAAATTTAAATTTTAGAATTGCGAATTGCTGCAAAGCAGCCATTTTGAATTTTCTGAGGTACAAATCTGAAGAATAATACCATAACTGTGATCTACTCCAAAATTCCTTCAATTTGAGTATAATATAGCCATACTTTGAAGGGATCGAAAAATTATTGCGAAATCGTACATTTGACGGCCATTTTGAATTTTACGAGGCTCGAATCAGAAAAAAGATACAATATTTGCAATTTACTCTTAATTGCCTTTCATTTGAGTATAATAAAGCTATACTTCAGAAAGATCTAAAAATTAGCGAAAATTACTGTTTTCCTGACCCCCCATACACAGCCCCTGGGGGTCAGGATGAAAAACACGGAATATATGTGAAATAGATAGATGTTGCGAATATACTACCAAAATTTCAAACAATAATATTAATTACTTTAGTTTAGAATGAAAAATTTATGGTTTTTGCGAAAACGTCCCGTCATTTAAAAAAAAAAAAATTTTTTTGCGTACAACTGTTCACCAATATACATCTTTCCACTAAATATGAAGAAAATCCGTCAACTCGTATTTGAGTTATCTTCCGGACGGACGGACGGACGGACGGACGGAGGGCTTCACTATATCCCTACCGAACTTCGTTCGTTGGGATAATAAGTCACAAAATCAGCATTCTGTTTAACCCAACCATCTCCCATCCCGTGCTGACTACATGCATGCACTATGTATGGCCAATAAGAGGCCTATTCTAGCTTCAATACCTGTTGTTTAAATGCATGTATTTGTTGTTCAGGTGTTGAAAAGTTCCTATTGAAGTCTATATAAATTAATCAAAGATACCTGTTATCCTCAAAATTGATCTTTTTATCCCGAGTAATCGCGATAATAATTATCAATCTATTTGACAACAATTTCGTTTCGCTGGTAGTTTAATTTTACGATCCGGGACACTCAGACGAACAGACACAATGACGGACATGCGGAAATGTCACTTTAGAGATTGGTAAGTGTAGCCTCATTTTACTCGTATAAATGAACATTTAACACAAAAATATTGTGTTAAATCGCTTGATGTTATGTGTTTTTATATTATTGTCAAGTATCAGTTGCACGTTATCGCGGAAAAATGGTTTCGATGGATTCAGAACTTGCATCAAAGGAAAGAATAGTAAGGAGGTTAAACTCAATAACGGCCCCAAGAAAATCCCTAATAATAAAGAACGCCGTTATTGAGTTTAACGACGTTGAACTAATTGAAGTCCAGTCCACATTCGCCCACTGCTACACATTGGGGGTGACATACAAGGCCAGCTAATGTATCTTCTGATTTGTTGTCCCATTCCTTGGCTGAATGGGGGTGAACGCCTGGCAATAACAAAAGCACATCAATAAACCATATAATAGGCCCTATTTCATGTATTCATATTGCTACACATTGGGCCGGGGGTGACATACAAGGCTAGTTAATGTCTCTTCTGAAATGTTGTCCCATTCCTTGGATTGAACCATCTAATAGGCCCTATGTTCATGTATTGAATGAATAATAATTTTACCAATATATCTCTATTTACTGATTCTATGAATTGCAAAAAATTGAAGGTTAAATGCAGTTATTGGAATATTCCGTGCTCATTTCTAAGGGTTCAAATCAAAAGTTGTCTTTGAAGGTAGTAAATTGAGTCTTATAACATTATCACCCATTTTTGATTCATATATAACAACAGTATTGTCTACTGCGTGGTGCAGAAACATGGAACCCCTAAAAACTTTCTATTTTTCTTTATCAACCTGGACATTATATATACCTGCTGTAAAGTATAGTGTTCCTGGATATTTCTCCGCCAGATCTTTAGATTTTTTACTGCCAGCTACAGAGGTTCCAGTATCATCATTTTCTCAACTCCTACAAACACACATTCGTCCATTAAGACATGAATTCTAAATGATTTAAAATGTTTTTTGGTATGAATTATGATCAGTTTCAAGTTTCAAAAACATACATTACATAAACAAATATTATATCAAATAAGTACCTTCATAATTTTGTGTCAAAAACATGAAAAATAATATTTTGATATATATATCAGATATATATCTATTTAATATTGCTTTTCCGGTAATACTTTACAATTTAGCTTCATGTGGTTGAGTATTATTTAAACAATTCAAAGTTTTGCCAATTGCAAGCATTTTATTAATATGCTCAGGATATTTCATTAAGTTACACATTATGCAATATATCTAGTATCAGTTAGGTGTCCCAATTGCTCCTGACCCCAATAAATTGTTCATACTCACTTTCTTATAACTTATTTTATATTCATACATTTTTAATTGTAAACTCAGTATATAAGCATGTGTCTACTGTTAAAATCTTTATCATTATGTAATTGAATCAATTTGAAATAAAGAAATAAAATGAGTCCAGGGATGAGTTGTCCAGCCAGGGGATGAGCTGCCAAGACATGAGTTGTCCAGGGGATGAGGTGTCCAGGGGATGAGCTGCCAAGGGATGAGTTGTCCAGGGGATGAGGTGTCCAGGGGATGAGATGTCTAGGGGATGAGTTATCTAGGGGATGAGCTGCCCAGGGATGAGTTGTCCAGGGGATGAGTTATCTAGGGGATGAGTTGTCTAGAGGAAAGGGTCGTCCAGGGATAAGTTGTCTAGGGGAGGAATTGTCTAGGGATGAGTTGTCCAGGGATGAGTTGCCCAGGGATGAGTTGTCAAGTGATGAGTTTTCTGTGGATAAGTTGTCCAGAGATGAATTATCCAGGGATGAATAGTCTAGGGGATGAATTTCCTATAGGATGAGTTGTCTGGGGGAAAAGCTGCCCTGGGATGGGTAGTCAAGGGGTGAGTTTTCCAGGGGTTGAGTTGTCCAGGGATGAGTTGCCGAGGGATAAGTTGTTCAGGGATGAGTTGTCTAGGGGATAAATTGTCTAGGGGATAAGCTGCCTAATGATGAATTGTCTTGGGTTGAGATGTCCAGGGTTGAGTTTTCCAGGGGATGAATTGTCTAGGGGATGAGTTGTCCAGTGATGAGTTTTCTAGGGGATGAACTGCCCATTCTAGGTGTAACGTCACTTGGGCACGCTCGTCGGGGAGCTGTAGTGTACCGAGCCAGATACTAGACTCGAAAGAAAATGTGCTAAATTCAATGCCCCGTACGGGAATCGAACCCAGGACCTCCCGCTCTCGAGTCAGACGCTCTACCCCTGAGCCATAAGGGCTAGCCTGCTAGCTGGTTTATGATAAAATTTAGTCAGACGACCTTGGGCTCCTGGATAAACATTGAATTGTTATGTTAAGTTATCATTGTTATGGACACATTGATCTTTCCAAGCGTAAATCAGTGTTCTCTTGTAACTTACCAGTTTCCAGTGCCCTAGATATGACACTAGCTACATCTTTCTTGAATTTATGATGGGTAAGGTTCACTCCAATATCAACTAATTTGTACCTGGAATAGCAACACAATCATCATTTTATTCCCAAAGCCCATTTAAAACCACAGTTACACCTTTATATCCAAACATCTTTCTAATCTGAACACCTCTTAATGTTAAAGCTTTATTCAGTCATATCTATTTATCTGTTGTGGACATTCATGTGAAAAACTTGAGATGTGAACCCCTGGCAAACTGAACACTTTCGACTAGTTCCAATGGTCTTTAGATGAGACAGGTGTATTGCACTTGAAATAAGGAAACTCGTAAAAGACAGCCATACTTTTGTGAAAATAAGATCATTGAATCCAATATGACACATCAATATATTGAATCTATTCCAGTGGTCTCCCCAAATTAAAACAAATGGGCACAGCCTTGCACCCACCTGAAAATCTGTTTGCACCCACTTGAAAATGAGAAAAATCATGAAAATTGGCATATTCTGAATTGTGTAAATTCCGAATTTACACAATTCGGACAATTTTTGTCCGAATTGTGTAAATGAGAATTTTGCACCCCCTTTAGAAAAAATCATGGGAAGATCACTGTGTTCTATAGTTCTAATGAAACACCTGGTTAGTAAGACTATCCAGCTAACACAGTTGATCAAGTTTACAAATGAAGAAAGAGATACTACTAATTCAAACCATATTAAAATCTATTACACTTGATCAAATGAAACAGGAGATAATGTACAAATGTCTGATTGATTCAAACCATATTAACATCTTGCATATATTTGATAGTGTCTACAAACAGGAGATACTTAAGGATTTAAGCCCTGGACTCAGTGCATTGTTTGCTGAATCATACCATGAAGGTGTTGCTTCCAAACCTTTGCATGACCGTTCAGCAGAAACACAAAGTTTAGGAAACAATGCATGAGTGGAATGAAGCAGCTACAATGCATTGAGTCTTGGACTTAAATTCTTTTCACACATTGCAGTTTTTTATAAAATCATCCAAAAGGAACGAAATCACTAAAAGAACACATTTTCAATGAAACTTTTTGCAAGTCAAATCAAATCAAGTGTCAAAAAAGCCATTCACCATGACAACTGTTTAACTTCCATGTGTTATTAATATTTCACACACTGTTCATTATGTAAATATTCTGTTCAGATTGGATGAAATCTGACACACCTTCCCTACCTGTGAATACTAATTCAAACCATTCAACATCTATTATATCCGATCACGTCTACAAATGACACAGGAATAATTGTACAAATGTCTCATTCCAACCATATTAATATCATACATATATTTGAACAAATGTACAAATTAAAAAGGAGATACAGTACAAATGTCTGATTCAAACCATATTGACATCTTAAAGTATATTTTAAATGAATAATTTATGGTTATTGATAGCCAAATATAGTTTACAATAAATCAGACAAACAAATTAAGGGTTTATATCATTTCTAGATTTGCAATCCTCAATTAGAAGGGCAACAAGGACTATTAAGAGAGAAAATTCGAAAAAATAATTCTGAGCTATCAGGTCAATATTTGGCTTAATACCTACTTTGACATACCTATTTTCTTAAAATGTATGGATAAACTATCAATTCCAGCATTAAGAAGTGTAAATTCAGTTCAAAGCTTCTATAAAGGGAGTCCCATTTATAGATTTTTAAGATTCACCACGTTTCAAGAGGAATATCAGCTAAAATAATGTTCATCCAAGGGGTTTCTTTGTAGATAATAAAAATATATGTTAGCCTTGATGAAATATCCAAAAACGTCATTAGACAGTGTGCCATGCTTATAGTATTCACATACCAGATATGCAAAATATCGCTCCACTACTTTTCAAGTTATAGTAAATTACGTTAAAATGGCAGTCATTTTTCAAAATGGTTGCCTTAATTCTACCAAAAGTGTCATTAGACAGTGTACCATGATTATAGTATTTATATACCAAATATGAACAGAATAGCTCCACTACTTTTCGAGTTATACTAAAATACATTAAAATGGAGACCGTTTTGAAAAACGGTCGCCTTCTACCAAAAGTGTCATTAGACAGAGTGCCATGCTTAAAGTATTCACATACCAAATATGAACCAAATCGCTCCATTACTTTGCGAGTTACAGCAAAAATCGTAATATAACAAGTAAAGACCTCAATTTTTCAAGATGGCTGCCAAGTGTTTCGTTAATATCTACATGTCTATGTGGCGAAGTTGAGTCTCTATATCTTTTACAAAACATGAAAACAAATGTAGTTCAAAATATTAATTTATTTAAGAAATGTTTAAGTCCAAAAATATTATTTCAATTAGTTACTTACAGTTATTGGTTTTCCAGAGTCCACGTAACGAGATTCTGAGGTTTCAATGCCAAAAATGCCTCTTTTATTTCCTAATTTTGAAGTGGGCAGAGCCTAAATAAGAGGTCTTATAATAAAATATCTAGAAATCTCATTTTCAAAAGTTGGCCGAAAATTAAATGTTTAATTTTGTAAAAAGTCAGTAACAAATTGTGATGATTCTCTGCCCACGGAGTTTGAATATTTACAGAAACTTTGAGAATTTGGCAGATTTTGGTGAGAAAGGAATGTCTAGACAAAACATCAGAGCCTCGTATCATGAGCTCTGGATATATAATCTAATTATCTAATTTAGTTCATTATCTAATTTATGTCCAAAACACATATTTATACATCAATTTTCACCCTAAAAAGTATACAATTATTCGTAAAATGTGATGTAGATTATAAGGTATTAACATTTTCAAAGTATATACAGCAGTATTGATGTTTTGGTCACTTGTACTCCAGGTCGTTAGGTTTAATCGCTTTTTACTTTGTTTACCCAACATTTGCAGGATTCACGATGATGCCAAAAACTATCAAAACTTACAAACATCCTAACTAAATATTACGAAATTTCACATCAGCCGATTTCATATATCATTGTCTGTCACTCATGTCTCAAGAATAATCCGTTCATTTGATTGGTTCTAGAAATATCTCATGCCTAAAAACTGCTCTAATATGATGATAAAACATAGGAAATTTAACAGTTGATATTGTGAAATATCACGCTGAGTTCAGAGATCCCCACAACAACTGTACAAATAAAAACTAATGAAAATAACGCAATAATGATAAACATGAGTAACTGAAAAAGATCATTATGACATAAACTGATGCGAAGTGAAATAAGTAGACTGACCACCGTGGTCAACTATGACATCGTCACATCTAGCTTTATCAATGTCCTATATATTTCTTTACATTTAAAACATATTGCTATTACAGTTTTACATATTGCACCTAAATTACTGTAACATCGGCACTAAAATGGCCGCCATTTTTAAATGAGCGGCCATTTTGAAAATTGGTTTTACAGCAGAACTTCTGCCCCCATAGGGCATATGTGTACAAAAGATGATAAAAATTAGGCCAACGGTATTTGAGGTATTGCCCGGACAGACGGACAGATGGATGGACGGACGGATGTACGAGTGGACGGACGGAGGCGTTCCCTATATCCCTCCGAACTTCATTCGATGGGTTAATAATTGCCACTCCTACAAGAACAACTTACTTGAAAAAATCCAAAGAGATGCAGCCATTACATGTTCTGGAGCATATCAACACATTCGCTATGAAAACATTTTAACAGAACTAGGATGGGACTCCCTTCAAACTAGAAGGCATGCCCATGTATTACTTCTCTTTCACAAGATGCACCTTCAGCACCTTCCTAGGGTTCGTAGAAAAGACTGCATACCGGGTACCGGGTAGTAAATCCTCCATGCTGGGTTCAAGCTTGGTTCAAACTCCAAAGGTAGGCAAAAACATAAACTCGTTAGGAGACACTGCTTCGTTTAACAGAGAATTTCTTATTTGTAAAGGGAGCTCGGACCCAATCTTTAAATTCCAACCTTAAACTTTTTGACAAGGTGCAGGTACATGTATTCATTGATTGTACTCATCGTTTTGTGTGACCACTTACTATTACATGTACTAAACTAAAATATTTGTAATATGATCCCTAGGGAGACGAAGAAGTTATAATAACTGTGACTCTCTGGGTTAAATAAAATGATTTATAAAAAAAGTAATTCAGATGTCAGTTTTAACATGTCAACATGTTTTTGTTTTAAGCGAGACAGAGAGTCTACTTGCTTTTGATGTTTCGCTTCAATAACCTGATGTGTATTTGAAATTATACAAAATTATTGTAGTTGATTTGATCTTGAAGGTTGGGTTAATTAATATGTTGATTTTATTGATTATATTATTGAGCATAATTATATTATTGTGTCTCTCGTGTTATGTTTTTATATTATACAGACTGGCTGGGTTTATTAGTACAATAACGTCATTTCTAAGGGCAATATTTATTAAAATATTGGACCGAGGGCCGAAGGCCCAAGGTCCAATATTTCACTATATTGCTCGCAGAAATGACGTTATTAGTATTATTACCACCGTCAACGACCAGGGCTGAAATAGCAAGAAAGTTTTACGTTACGCACTGGACGATATCTAATTTCCCGGGGAAAATTGCCGGTTAAGAATATATTCTAGACCGGTCCATATGGACCACCACTATGACGTCACACATTTCTCAGGTCGATATAGTAAAATGAATGCCTTCTAAACTAGCACTAAAACCCCTAGAGCTTTGAGCTAATTGATTTGGCCTTCAATGACTTAACACAATCTGCAATCAGTTTTTTAATATGTAGTAATATACTTTAAATCAAATCATTTACATGAAAACTTTGATAGGCCCAATGCTTACCTAAATGCCATCTTTTCTTGGTTTTGCATGTTGTAGTTGTAGCACTTATCAAATCAAAATACACATGGACATTGACTTTGATTGTTCATAAAAGCATCTGAAAACAATCAATAAATAAATCATACCGTGGGTACTTGGCTCAAATAGTGTTTGGACAAAAAAGCGTTTTTTACAAAATTATATCATTAAACGTATGTTAAAGGTATGACGAATATCATTTTAATTAATTGTCTAATTTGTGCCTTTTGACACCTCGTTCACCATGTTTAATCTTACAAATCCTTTGTTATAATAAGGGGGTATTTTGATATTAGGTCTTGCCTGCTCGTTAAAATATAAGAACTTTCACTTTCTAGAGGCTTTTATCATCATATGATTCTAGTCTAAGAGACGAGACAGGACACCACAGATACATAATTACTAAAGATCAGATACATCTTGTCTAATAACATATAATTATTAACTAAAAATAAATTATAGTTTTCTATGATTTGGCACATACGGGCGGCATCTGCAGTGTCGACAACTGTTGTATTTATAACTAACGTAATATTTTTTCAATTATCATTAACCACATTGCAAACTGGCCCTAAGGATGATTTATTAAATCAGTGATATAACACGTCACCGATAATATATTAAAATACCTCTACAAAATAACAAAATCGTGTGACAAAATAATTGTATAAGCATGAGAGAAATATCTATGATAGTATCTTAAACTGAAGGGTGAGGCGGGAGGGTGAAGAAAATCTGACTTGTTACCTCTAAATCGGAAGGTACAATGAACACAATAATTTACGCGGGAATTTATTTTCCCAATCACTGAAAGTGCCGAAAATTGCCGTCGACACATTCACGAAATTATTTTAATTCGACGTAGCAATATATGATATAGCGCAACAAATACATAAGAGTAGATAGAAACGACGTAGCTATAGCAGCTCATATAGTAGTGTTATCAATGTAAAGTATACTAAATAACAAGATTTCCTGTATTTTGAGGACCATAAGAACATTGTATTATATAATAGTGGAGTCAATTAAGGCAATAAAACCTTAGAATTGCACATGCTATATATAGCACCATTTTTTGACATAAGAATCACTACTACATATATTTTTGATATCTAACGAAGTGGTGTTGAAAAGTGGCCCCATTTGATAATAACAGGCCTTGAAAATTTTAGGCATTTACATTGAGCCCTATGTTAATTTATCAATCTTCAAAAGATCCCCTGCAGTACAGTTTTAGAGTAATAAAGTCCATATTCCCAGGATATGTTACAATAACATGATTATCTTCAAAATAAGAAGGGTTAAATTTTTTCTTTTACCTAGTTCCAAAGATATTTGCGTTTGAGTTTTGGAAATTCCCCATTGGCTGCCATTATAAATGGCTAACAATATGGCTTTACTAAAGTGTCCTTTTCTCAAAAATTCCACGGTGAAATTTTCTAATATTACAGATTTCTATAGTTAATATATTGATTTTAAAAAAATCAAACAGGTACATCTCTGAAAATTTCTTATTTTTGATATATTTAGCCGTTAAAAACTATAAAAGACCTATATTGAGCCCTATGTTAATTTATCAATTTCCAAAAGACCCCGTGCAGAACAGTTTTAAAGTAATAATGCCAATTCTCCTACTATGTTGCAATAACATGATTATCTTCAAAATAAGAGGGGCAAATTGTTTTCTTTTACCTAGTTCCAAAGATATTTGCATTTGAATATTGGAAATTCCCCATTGGCTGCCATTATAAAAGGCTATCAATATGGCCTTACTAAAGTGCCCTTTTCTCAAAAAGTCCACGGTGGAAATTTCTAATATTGTAGATTTCTATAGTTAATGTATTGATTTAGTAAAAATCAAACAGGAACATTTCTGAATTTTTTTATTTTTTATATATTTAGCCGTTAAAAACTATAAAAACCTATATTGAACCCCATGTTAATTTATCAATCTTTCAAAGACCCTGTGCAGAATAGATTTAGACTAATAATGCCCATTCTCCTACTTTGTTACAATAACATGATTATCTTCAAAATAGGAAGGGCTAAATTTTTTTCTTTTACCTAGTTCCAAAGATATTTGCGATTGAATTTTTGAAAATCCCTATTGGTTGCCATTATAAACCGCTATCAATATGGTAGAGTGTCTTCTCAAAGAATCCACTAACGAATTTTCTAATATTGTAGATTTCTATAGTTAATATATTGTTTTTTTTAAATCGAACAGCTACTTTTCTGAAAATTTCTTAATTTTGAAAATCCCTATTGGTTGCAATTATAAACCGCTATCAATATGGTTTTACTATAACAGAGTGTCTTCTCATAGAATCCACTATGGAATTTTCTAATATTGTAGATATCTATAGTTAATATATATTTTCTTTTTAAATCAAACAGCTACTTTTCTAAAAATATTTTAAAAATATTTCGCCATTAAGTTGAAGATTGATTTAACATGGCGCATAATATAGGTTTTTATAGTTAATAACGGCTAATTATATAAATAAAAGTAAAACAATTCAGAAATCTGCCTGCTTTTAAAAAAATCAATAGAAATGTACAATATTAGAAAATTCCATAGTGGACTTTTTGAGAAAAGACACTTTAGTTAAGCCACATTGATACCGTTTATAATGGCAGCTAATGGGGTTTTTCCAAAATGCAAACATCAATATCTTTGGAAATAGGTCAAAGAAAAAATTTAATCCCTCATATTTTGAAGATAATCGTGTTATTGTAACATCCTAGGAATAAGTGCTTCATCGCTTTTGAACTGCTCTGTAGGGGGGCTTTTGAAGATTGATAAACTAACATGGGGCCCAATATGTTTTTTAAAGTTTTTAACGGCTAGATATATTTAAAATAAGAAATTTTCAGAAATGTACCTGTTTGATTTTTTTTAGATTAATATATTAACTATAGAAATGTACAATATTAAAAATTCCATAGTGGACGTTTCGAGAAAAGGAGACTTCAGTAAAGCCATAATGATAGCAGTTTATAATGGCACCCAATGGGGATTTCCAATATTTCAACGCCAATATCTTTGGAACTAAGTAAAAGAAAAACGTTATCCCTTCTTGTTTTGGATAAAATCATGTTATTGCAACATCCTTGGAATATGGCTTCATCACTTTTGAACTGCTCTACAGGGGGAGTTTTTAACAGCTGAATATATTAAAAATATGAATTTATCAGAAATGTGCCCGTTTGATTTTTTTAAATCAATATATATATATATTAACTCTACTATTATATAGAAGTATACAATACTAGAAAATTCCCCAATGGGGAATTTCGAAAATTCAAAAGCAAATATCTTTGGAACTAGGTAAAAGAAAAGAATCATCTCTTCTTATTTTGAAGATAATAGTGTTATTGTTATATCCTAGGAGTATGGCCCTTATCACGTTTAAACTGTTCTGCAAGGGGCCTTTTGAAGATTGATAAATTATCATGGGGCTCAATATAGATTTTTATAGTTTTTAACGGCTAAATATATCAAAAATAAGAAATTTTCAGAAATGTACCTGTTTGATTTTTTTTAAATCAATATATTAACTATACAAATCTGCAATATTAGAAAATTTCTCAGTGGACTTTTTGAGAAATGACACTTTAGTAAACCCATATTGATAGCCGTTTATAATGGCAGCCAATGGAGAATTTTCAAAATTCAAACGCAAATATCTTTGGAACTAGGTAAAAGAAAAAGTTTAACCCTTCTTATTTTGAAGATAATCATGTTATTGTAACATAGTAGGAGAATGGGCATTATTAGTCTAAAACTATTCTGCACAGGGTCTTTGAAATATTGATAAATTAACATGGGGTTCAATATAGGTTTTTATAGTTTTTAACGGCTAAATATATAAAAAACAAGAAATTTTCAGAAATGTACCTGTTTGATTTCTTTAAAATCAATTTATTAACTATAGAAATCTGCGATATTAGAAAATTTCACCGTAGAAATTTTGAGAAAAGGACACTTAAGTAAAGCCATATTGATAGCCATTTATAATGGCAGCCAATGGGGAATTTCCAAAATTCAAACTCAAATATCTTTGGAACTAGGTAAAAGAAAAAATTTAACCCTTCTTATTTTGAAGATAATCATGCTATTGTAACATCCTGGGAATATGGGCTAGCTTTATTTCTCTAAAACTGTACTGCAGGGGATCTTTTGAAGATTGATAAATTAACATGGGGCTCAATGTAAATGTCCAAAATTTTCAAGGCCTGTTATAATCAAATGGGGCCACTTTTCAACACCACTTCGTTAGATATCAAAAATATATGTATTAGTGATACTTATGTCAAAAAATGATGCTATATATATAGCATGTGCAATTGAACACTTATCTGACTCCACTATAACCTAATGTGACATTCATAAATAATGTTTATCTTTTGTAAGTATTAGGTCGCCCTGATAAGGGCCGTTGGTTTCTAATCTAACTGTTGTGATTCAGTTCATTTCTTTGCTGATCTCTTGGCGGTTTTCTTGGCAGTGGGTTTCTTGGCAGCCTTCTTGGCAGCGGGTTTTTTAGCTTCTGGTTTCTTGGCTGCTGGCTTTTTAGCTGCTGGTTTCTTTGCTGCCGGTTTTCTAGCCTTAGCTGCAGGTTTCTTTGCTTTTTTAGCTGCTGTTTTTTGGCTGCTGGCTTTTTAGCTGCTGGTTTCTTTGCTGCCGGTTTCTTAGCTTTAGCTTCAGGTTTCTTTGCTTTTTTAGCTGCTGGTTTTTTAGCCGCCGGTTTTCTAGCTTTAGCTGCAGGTTTCTTTGCTTTTTTAGCTTTTGTTTTTTTAGTGGCTGGCTTCTTGGCAGTTTTTTCGCTGCAGGCTTCTATCTAGGGCGCTTTATACTGCTTTACGCGGACGTCGGAGAACGGTGTACTGTATTATTGCCAAGTAACAATTTAATATGGATTCTCCTAACAAATATGTTTTTCTTATCCATTTTTAAATGTAATATTGTAGTATGAATAATATGTTTCGATTACTGTTTGATACTTATATCGAAAGCTAATATGTTAAAGTTCCTTTATACCAATCCAATTTTCGAAAGTGAATTACGAAAATTGAAGATAATTGTTAAATGAGTCTTAATTGGAACTTAATATAATTTTTAATAATTCAAATACTAGTTGTAGTTGATGCATTTTGTACATTCCTTTGCATAGGGAAACACATGATCTCCACTCGAGAAGGAATCGTTAAAATAGGAGAGGAAAATAAAACAATTTGCGAGGCAAACTAGAAAGATTATTTTCTCTGAAATCACGAGGCAATTATCTCACCTATCTTTACTACAAGCACATTGAAATGAATCAGTTTGGCCAGCCGCCATTTTCCCGCTCTGGACTACTTCAGCTTGATAAGGTATTCATAATCAAATGTACATGTACGGTACAAACCCAGTGCATGCAAAAACTCCTACTCCTACTCGCCCCCTCCCTCTTCCCATCCAACGTAGAAAATGTCACGTTACTTCCTCGCACATGACATCGCGATAATGCGTTTGACAATTTTATTGAATTCTATCAATAATATGATGAAAATGATGAAAAGAGATGTGCTAGTAAAAATAAACAGATAAAGGTACGACGCCATGGTGCCAGTAGTTCACTGATTTTTTTCAACAAAATCGGATAACATTAAAACTGGTCCGTCAGCCATTCTTTCCGTCTCATTGGATTACATTGTGGGCGACGCCCACTTTTCAATGGAAAACATTATTTTGCACTTTTGCCGGAATTGATTGGAAAATGTTTTCCTGTTACAAGCATTTGGATATACATCAAACAATTTCAATCGATGCAAACTAGATTGTTCTAGCACTTTTTGTCGCTGAGATATTGCCAGTCTACTAACTTTAGTCTACTGGGGGAGGGGGTCAAAAATAAAAATTGATTTCCGCCACTTTTATTCTTAAAACATGTTTTATTAGATTTGCAAGGGGATATTTTGTTATTTTATGATAAAAAATTTCCAAAATATTCAAATTGTTTTTGACAGAAAAGAAAAACATTTGTGAATTTAAATGCCCAATATATGCATTTTTTTTATTTATTTGACCCCTGGACAAGTAGATCTGCAATATCTTTGCAATAAAAAGTGCTAGAACAGTCTAGTTTACATCAATTGAAAGTGTTTTGATGTATTCTCAAATGCTTAAATCTGAAAAATGGTTCTAACCATTTCCGGTAAATGAGCAGCAAAGAAGTGCGAAACATTGTTTTCCATTGAAAAATGGGCGTCGCCCACAATGTAATTCAATGGGACGGAAAGAATGGCCTACGGACCAGTTTTAATATAATCCGATTTTGTTGAAAAAAAATCAGTGAACTACCAGCACCATTTGTAACCCCGTGTTAAAGGGCCGTTGTAATCCGAGTTAGTAGACTGAAGGGATATACAAAATATACGAAATATAATAGAAACCGTGGAATATCTGAGAATGTCTTTATACAGCATTTATAGTTACACCTTCTATTCAGAATGAGTATAAGAAGTCATTTATATTCTATGAATTGTTTTGCATAAGATATATTACCTATTCATTACAACGATACCTTCCAATACCATGGATCAAGGCCATGACTTTTTAATCCATTTAGCGACCTGTAATATTTGCCACAGGAGAAACCTTGTTCAATGTTCTTTAATTCAACAAGGAATTATATAAAGGATTTAATAAAACCCCAAAGAGACACATGTGTCCTGAGTTTTGTGCTTTAGGCATGATGTTTGAGATACGTTAAACATTGAAACATTGTTCATGCTCGTGTTGTAAATAGCTACGAACAATACCGTTCAAGGTGGCCTCCAGACATGACGCCCATATTTTATGGCATGTTTTGTACAGGTACGTTCACACCAACAGCGCTTTGATGGCGCTTTAAAGCGGCTTGTAAAGCGGCACCAAAGCGTAACAAAGCTTGATTAAAGCGTCGGGATCGTAATAGGTCGTAGATAAGCTCGGGAGTAAAGCGGGATATTCGGCAAGAGCGCTAAAAATTTTAAACTGTTTAAGTGTTCGCACCAACGGCGCTTTGATGGCGCTTTAAAGCAGCTTGTAAAGCGGCACCAAAGCGTAACAAAGCTTGATTAAAGCGTCGGGGTCGTAATAGGTCGTAGAAAAGTTCGGAGTAAAGCGGGATATTCGGCAAGAGCGCCAAAAAATTTTAAACTGTTTAAACATTTTGGGCGTTCTGTTACGAATTGATTAAAGCGCCGAGAGCGTATCAAAGCTTAAAAAACCGTAACAAAGCTCAGCAAAGCTTGACCCAAAGCGTAGGAAAGCTTAACAGAGCTTGGTTCAAAGCGTGGACCCCAGTCTCTTCATGGTCTGTTACCACTTTACACGCTTCGTTAAGATGTCTCAGGATTTGTTACGATCTGGCATGAAGATCTGACACGAGGTCAGACGCTTTCATCAATATCTGACACTCTTTGTTACGCTTTCATGAAGGACTCTCAAGCTTTCCAACAAATTGAGACGCTTACATCAAGAATCGAAACGCTTTGTTATGCTTTGTTACGCTTGACAAGCTTTCTCATGCTCTCTCACGCTATTTCACGCCGTGCGTCAAACGTCATGTCTTATTCAGATAGGTCATGCTCTGGTCCATCTGGAATTTATGGATCTTGTTGTTCTGCCATCGTGTTCTCGAGTCAAAGATGCAATGGTTTTATGGATCTACTGCATCTTTATATAGTCATTGGATCAAAAGCGGAATGAAATCGGCGATCTCGCCATTTTCCAATGCGTGACAGAGCTTAACAGAGCGTAACAATGCACAACAGAGCTTGGCAATCGTATCAGAGCCTGATTTAAAGCGTCATAATCGCATCCAAGCGTAATAATGCTTATCAAAGCGTGATTTCAAGCGTAACAAAGCCTGATCAAAGCGGGATCAAAGCGTGAGGAACCTATTAGAGCTCTGTTAAGCTTTCCTACGCTTTGGATCAAGCTTTTTTGAGCTTTGTTACGGTTTGTTGGGCTTTGATACGCTCTCGGTGCTTTAATCAATTCGTAACAGAGCGCCCAAAATTTTTAAAAAGTTTCAAATTTTTTGGCGCTCTTGCCGAATAACCCGCTTTACTCTGAGCTTTTTTACGACCTATTACGACCCCGACGCTTTAATCAAGCTTTGTTACGCTTTACAAGCCGCTTTAAAGCGCCATCAAAGCGCCGTTGGTATGAAGAAAAATGACAAAAATGACGGCGCTTTGCTCGCCGATTTAAAGCGTGGCATTCGCCGTTGGTGTGAACGTAGCTTAAAGTAGCCATGAAACCGTGACCACTAAAGATCGACCATAGAAGTTTAGTAGAATAACAATAAATTGGACAAGGCTTAATTGTGCTAGATATGACACTTAGCCCATTTAGGATCCCTGAGTTATTAAGATTTGTTTGGGTTACCTTTTCTGGCTCACCCAGTGAAATTGCTTTTCCGCATCACGAGTTATAATTCTGAACGCGACATGGTGTGTTTGGAATGAGGCCAGTGCACAACAGCCAACTTTGAACAAAATTGTCAAGTTAATAATTTGAACATTGAACAGTTATTTGTCCTATTTTCAGCTTTGGTTGATAATCTGAGGTAGAAACATGGATGAAGAATATGATGTTATCGTATTAGGAACTGGATTGAAGGTATGGATTGTATACATGTAGAGGTAATTAAACTGTTACGATTGGTAAGTCTTCGATACGATAAAATGTTAACTTGTACATACTGTAATGTGTTTGTGACGGTCTTATTTTATGATAAGTCATACATCGGGGACACGGCCTGTGCAAGGAGTTTAGTGTTTCATAATGACCGTCGCTAAACAATTACCAATCTTAGATGGCATACATCTATGTGTGATATATCATATGAAAGCTCGTAGACGAAAATATTGCTGGTCGATTGCATGCCATAGATAATTAGCACATTTTGTAGTGATATGTAGCAAGTTGTAAATGTTGCTGTTCGATTGCATGCCAAAGATCTAATTAGCACCTTTTGTAGTGATATGAAGCAAGTTGTAAACGTTGCTGATCGATCGCATGCCAAAAATCTAATTGTAACTTTTGTAGTGATATGTAGCTAGTTGTAAATGTTGCTGTTCGATTGCATGCCAAAGATCAAATTGGCACCTTTTGTAGTGATATGTAGCAAGCTGTAAATGATGCTGTTTGATTGCATGCCTAAGATCAAGTTGGCACCTTTTGTAGTGATATGGAGCAAGTTGTAAATGTTGCTGTTCGATTTCATGCCAAAGATAAATAGGCACCTTTTGTAGTGATATGTAGCTAGTTGTAAATGTTGCTGTTCGATTGAATGCCATAGATCTAATTGGTACCTTTTGTAGTGATATGTAGCTAGTTGTAAATGTTGCTGTTCGATTGCATGCCAAAGATCTAATTAGCACCTTTTGTAGTGATATGTAGCAAGTTGTAAATGTTGCTGATCGATCGCATGCCAAAGATCTAATTGGTACCTTTTGTAGTGATATGTAGCAAGCTGTAAATGATGCTGTTTGATTGCAAGCCAAAGATCAAGTTGGCACCTTTTGTAGTGATATGGAGCAAATTGTAAATGTTGCTGTTCGATTGCATGCCAAAGATCAAATTGGCACCTTTTGTAGTGATATGTAGCAAGTTGTAAATGTTGCTGTTCGATTGCATGCCATAGATGTAATTGGCACCTTTTGTAGTGATATGTAGCAAGTTGTAAATGTTGCTGTTCGATTGCATGCCATAGATCAAATTGGCACCTATTGTAGTGATATGTAACTAGTTGTAAATGTTGCTGTTCGATTGCATGCCAAAGATAAATAGGCACCTTTTGTAGTGATATGTAGCTAGTTGTAAATGTTGCTGTTCGATTGCATGCCATAGATGTAATTGGCACCTTTTGTAGTGATATGTAGCAAGTTGTAAATGTTGCTGTTCGATTGCATGCCATAGATGTAATTGGCACCTTTTGTAGTGATATGTAGCAAGTTGTAAATGTTGCTGTTCGATTGCATGCCATAGATGTAATTGGCACCTTTTGTAGTGATATGTAGCAAGTTGTAAATGTTGCTGTTCGATTGCATGCCATAGATGTAATTGGCACCTTTTGTAGTGATATGTAGCAAGTTGTAAATGTTGCTGTTGGATTGCATGCCATAGATGTAATTGGCACCTTTTGTAGTGATATGTAGCAAGTTGTAAATGTTGCTGTTGGATTGCATGCCATAGATGTAATTGGCACCTTTTGTAGTGATATGTAGCTAGTTGTAACGGCTGCTGAGCTAAATCAAAGTTGCTATTTCTCTTTGTATTCTAAATCAGCATAAAATCTGATAATTATCACCACGTGAATACGACTCGTGTTTCATACACAAAAATTATGGTACAAATCGTCTTTTGGTTTTAAGTCGTCGTGACTCGTCTCTACGATCATTAAGCATATAATAGGGTATAATAGGGTGTATATTCACTACAAATTGCGGCCATAACTGATTTAGCGATCGCGAATTGGGGTAATGGTGACTACCAAATATAAGTTCATAAATCGTATTCCCAATGATCAATAAGGCTCATAGATGATCAATTAGTCCAAAATTAGTAAGCTTCATTATGCTATATAGAATATTGGGTCATGTAATCTTGTATTGGTCAAATAAAATCATCTTTATTTTGAAAGAAATGTGATTCATTTTCATATTTGAAAGTCCAAATCCTTATATCAGCATGATAAAACTAATTGGACAAAAGATATATCAAATACCCCGTTTTAAGAACTATTAAGATTATTTTAAAAGTAAAATTTATTTGAAAATTCAAAATAAAAATTATAGACAAGCTATTTCCCTGTTTAGGTTTCGTCACACAAGTTAGACATAAAACTTTATCGTTATTTAAAGCCAAAACCAAAACCAATAGATGAACGTCAATGCATTACTTGTAATACCTTGGAAGCCCGGTGTGAACGAAATTATGGTCCCCTGGGGATTATGGTCACCCTTTTTAAAGGCCCTTACTGGACCTGATTGTGTATAAGATAATAAGGGAAAGAGGTCAGCATATAAATTAATGGGAGAGTAGGACCATAAATTAATAGGACCTCCTACCCGTTTACACCTGGTTTGGAAGATGAACAACATTTACTTATGAGCTGTAAAATAAAACAGAAGAAAGAGAACTCCATTACTAGTATATCCAATCTTTTAAAATACAGTACATTGTACTGAGTAATATGTCATCGTTTTGGCATGAAAGAGTCAATAGAGGATATATTCGCAGTGTATCTTTTTTTACACACGTTATTAAACTCAATGTGGCTTGTAGCCAACGTAACGTAAATTAACAAATACGTGCACCCTTCGTATGCGTAGCGATCGATATGGACGGACCGGGCTAAACAGCGTGACGGTCCGGTTCAACGGTTATTTATCAAATTACTCGCACATTTACTTTTTCTCAAATGTGAAATCCATGATATCGAAAGTATACCAAGCAAGGGAACGACGGACTGGTCGAGTCTCAATGTCAATTTTATAGATATATGACTATGTATAAATGTGTTTCAAAGGAGCAGGGAGAGTATTGCAACAGATTTCGCAAAATTTTCTTGCATTAATATGTTGTGTCTTGACACACAGTTAACTCCTTTAAAGGAATAAGGGATTCCTTTTATATAAAGTGTGATCCATTACTTTCAGCTAAATTTGGTCACCCAAAATGGATATCTTTAAAAAGGGGGTTAACCGTGTGTCAAAATGCAACATATTAATGCAACAAAAATGAAAGAAGCAGGGGTGAAGGGGTTGAAAATCAGGTGGGTTGTTTGCATCTTCCCTGCCTCAAGGTTGAAATTATTTTATCATCTCTATGAGTGCTTTTCCTGGAGGTATTGCATTGATCTAACATATGCACCTGTTTAAATCCTCAGAGAATAGCGAAAGTGAAAAATCTTAATACGTCTTAATACATTCTGAGACATGGACTGTCATCGTTAGGGGGCAACTTTCAATAAAGGATGACTTCTTGCGTTTCCTTGACTAACTTGAGCCTAAACTTATTTTGCTCCTAATTAGATATTACTCTTTGAGATTTTTACAGCCGTAGTAATAGGCGTAAGACATGACATCACATGGTTAAAATACTAATTCTTGGCTGATCACTTAAGGGAACGTTGATGGCGGAAGATGGATAATGTCTCTCATGGCATATAACAGTACTTCCATGTACTTCCAACCTCAAACCATAGGGTACTGGTAAACTTCACTCAACTCTAGTCTTACTCTCTGACATGTCTTTTGATAATTTTATTTTAGGAATGTATTCTGAGTGTATTGATGTCTATAAGTGGCAAGAAGGTTTTGCATATGGACCGGAACAACTATTATGGAGCAGAGAGTGCTTCAATGACTCCGTTAGAAGATGTAAGTGTAATTCAGTTCAGTGAAGCATGTGTATTTTGAAGCCCCGACACTGGTGTTTGCCCTCACCCTGGGATTTCAAACTTGCTAGCAACTCTCTTTTAATCAATCTATGTCAAATTAATTTCATTTAATAATTAACCAATTTGATATCAATATCAATGTATTTCCTCGAAGTAAATATAATATTCAAATGCAAAATCGATACAATTATTCAATGCTTTCCTTAAATAATTAAAAGAAAATGATAAACAAGATGGATATTAGGGGCTTCAAACACAGTGGACAGTTTGGTTAATTCTACGAAAATATAATGCTTTATTAGTAAATGTACATGTAATGCTTCATTAAAAATAAAGTGCTTTATTAGTAAATATGCTGTATTCGTAAAACGAATACTTTATTAGTAAGTAGAATGCTTTATTAGTAAACAGAATGCTTATTGATATGCATTAGTAAATAGAATCATTCATTAGTAAAACAGAACAGCTTAATATTCCTTAAAATAACCGGTTACATAATGCAAATGCAACAGTTATGATGTTTTCAGTTTTAACTTCCTTTTTACGAAAATGATGAGTTTGATTTATGATTCTGGCATCTACAAGCTTGTTCCTCCACGGCGACTGAATGAAACACATTTGTAAACTTTCTCCTCATTTTCTTCAGGACAACAACTTATACGACTTTACAATTTTTTAAATGTTGATTAAATTTTCTAGTAAGCATGCATTTACTTGGGGCTTTACTCTTCAAATCTTGTATTTTTCTGATGAAAACATCTAAAGAACCAAGCAGCATTTCATTATGTTTACGTATTATCATAAAAATGTGAATTGTTGTGTTCGTAGCTATTCCGGCACTTTAATAAAGATGGCGATGCTTCCAAATACGGAAGGGGTCGAGATTGGAATGTTGACCTTATTCCCAAATTCATTATGGCAAAGGGTAAGGATATTATAATTTAAAGTGGACGTATACTAAAACGGGCGCGTATAGTACTGTGAACACTATACGGCACCATACTCCAACGGTACCGTAAGGTACCATACTCTTTTGTACCGTGATTTTACCAACGGTACCAATGGCACATTAGTAATATATACAATATGCTTGCAAGGTAACGTTGGTACTCTAATAATATATGCAATATACTTGCAAAGTACTAATGACACTTCAGTAATATATGCAATATAATTGCAAGGTACTTATGGCACTCTAGTAATATATGCAATATACTTGCAAAGTACTAATGACACTTCAGTAATATATGCAATATAATTGCAAGATACTTATGACACTCTAGTAATATATGCAATATACTTGCAATGTACTAATGACACTTCAGTAATATATGCAATATAATTGCAAGGTACTTATGGCACTCTAGCAATAAATGCAATATACTTGCAAGGTACTAATGGCACTTTAGTAATATATGCAATATGCTTGCAAAGTACTAATGGCACTTCAGTAATATATGCAATATACTTGCAAGGTACTAATGGCACTCTAGTAATATATGCGATATACTTGCAAGGTACTAATGACACTTCAGTAATATATACAATATACTTGCAACGTTCCTATGACACTCTAGTAATACATCTAATATGCTTGTAAGGTACCTATGGCACTCTAATGATATATGCAACATTCTTGCAAGGTACTAATGACACTTCAGTAATATATACAATATACTTGAAAGGTACTTATGGCACTTTAGTAATATATGCAATATGCTTGCAAAGTACTAATGGCACTTCAGTAATATGTGCAATATACTTGCAAGGTTATTATGGCACTTTCGTAATATATGCAATGTGCTTGCAAAGTACTAATGACACTTCAGTGATATATACAATATACTTGCAAAGTACTAACTACACTTAAGTAATGTATACAATATACTTGCAAGGTACCGATGACATTCTAGTAATATATGCGATATACTTGCAAGGTACTAATGGCACTTTAGTAATATATAGAATATACTTGCAAAGTACTAACGACACTTAAGTAATGTATACAATATACTTGCAAGGTACCGATGACATTCTAGTAATATATGCGATATACTTGCAAGGTACTAATGTCACTTTAGTAATATATAGAATATACTTGCAAAGTACTAACGACACTTAAGTAATGTATACAATATACTTGCAAGGTACCGATGACATTCTAGTAATATATGCGATATACTTGCAAGGTACTAATGTCACTTTAGTAATATATGCAATATACTTGCAAAGTACTAATGACACTTCAGTAAAATATACAATTTACTTGCAACGTTCCTATGACACTCTAGTAATACATCTAATATGCTTGCAAGGTACCCATGGCACTCTAATGATATATGCAATATACTTGCAAAGTACTAATGACAATTCAATAATATATGCAATATAATTGCAAGGTACTTATGGCACTCTTGTTATATATGCAATATACTTGCAAAGTACTATTGACACTTCAGTAATATATGCAATATACTTGCAAGGTACTAATGACACTTCAGTAATATATACAATATGCTTGCAAAGTACTAATGGCAATTCAGTAATATATGCAATATACTTGCAAGGTTATTATGGCACTTCAGTAATATATACAATATGCTTGCAAAGTACTAATGGCACTTCAGTAATATATGCAATATACTTGCAAGGTTATTATGGCACTTTCGTAATATATACAATATGCTTGCAAAGTACTAATGGCACTTCAGTAATATATGCAATATACTTGCAAGGTTATTATGGCACTTTCGTAATATATGCAATATACTTGCAAAGTACTAATGACACTTTGGTAATATATGCAATATACTTGCAAAGTACTAATGACACTTTGGTAACATATACAATATACTTGCAAGGTACCGATCACATTCTAGTAATATATACAATATACTTGCAAGGTACCGATCACATTCTAGTAATATATACAATATACTTGCAAGGTACCTATCACATTCTAGTAATATATACAATATACTTGCAAGGTACCGATCACATTCTAGTAATATATACAATATACTTGCAAGGTACTGATCACATTCTAGTAATATATACAATATACTTGCAAGGTACCGATCACATTCTAGTAATATATACAATATACTTGCAATTTACTAATGGCACTTTAGTAATATATGCAATATAATTGCAAGATACTTATGGCACTCTAGTAATATATGCAATATAATTGCAAGATACTTATGGCTCTCTAGTAATATATGCAATATACTTGCAAAGTACTTATGACACTCTAGTAATATATACAATATACTTGCAAGGTACCGATCACATTCTAGTAATACAATATACTTGCAAGGTACTAATGGCTTTTTAGTAGTATATAGAATATACTTGCAAGGTACCTATGGCACGTAAGTAATATATAAAACATGTTGCAAGGTACCGATGCCAAAATATAGTAATATATAGAATACACTAGCTCGCATAGACGCATACCATTATTTCTGAGTATTACTGTGGCTATACCTTCATTTTGCATATGTTTTAATTTTCTGTTGACCGTTTTCCTCAGGTGAGTTGGCGAAGCTGCTGATCCATACAAACGTTACCAGGTACCTTGAGTTCAAACAAATTGAGGGAAGCTATGTGTATAAAAAGGGTGGAAAAATATACAAAGTCCCATCAAATGACAAGGAGGCACTCGGTAGCAGTATGTAAACAAAAATTCTTGCCGAATGTTATATCATATTGAATTTCTTCAGATGTATAAAATGATTATTTTAGATTTCTCAAAAATGTAAATTCCTTATTAGCTTATTGTCAATTCGATAAAATTTGAGAATAATTTAAAATCATCAGTATTCACGTGGAGATGAAGTCAGTCTGTCCTCGTAACAAAATGAATCCGCATCCATAAAACAAGATTGGAATTAAAAAAATTATTTTAATTATTTCTTTTAACAAAGAGGATAAGTGCATCAAAACCTTACCAAGGTGTCAATGTTTATCTCGATTTTCGGAAAAGCTAAAAGAATAATATCAAACGGTTACTTTTCGTTGTTCTTTTCGATACCCTGACATTCTCCTTGAATAATCCTTCATGATCAACGTTCATAATCATTCAGTATTATTTTACTGAGTATGAATAAGATATGTACAATGTTTGTCCTAGGTCTAATGGGTATCTTTGAGAAGCGACGTTTTCGCAACTATCTTTTATACAATACCAATTATGACGAGAAGGATGATAAGACGCATCAAGGGGTCGACGCCACCAAATTTACCGCCAAAGATTTGTACAAGAAATTCGGTCTTGACCAAAATACACAAGATTTTGTTGGTCATGCTATATCTCTATATCGAAATGACGAGTGAGTTGTTGAGTTGGTAATGTATAATATTATAAGTTTCAAAAACATGGCAATAAGCCTTGCCTTAGTCGGTCTCTTTTACTTATCTTGAGTTCTACAATGACCACGGTGTTAATTTAAGATCAGATGATTAAAAAGCCAACTTGAGAGGGCTACATGCAAATGGCAAAATGTTTCATGCAATCTCGATGAAACATTTTTCATGTTTAATCAAAGTGAGAGTGTGTGTTTGTGAACCACTTAAAATCACAATTCTACCATTCGAGTTAACCCTAATGTCTGCAACATTTTTTACAGCATTAAGTAGCAAGAGGGGGTCATTTGGACCCATCCCATCCCCTCTGCGATTTTTTATTACTTGTCTGATTTCATTATTGTTGGTATTGTTGTAAGCCTTATTCAATTACCTCTTCAGAAAAGTTTTATTATGTTAAAAAAGTAGGTCAATATCGTAGGTCAGATCGAGATCAACTTGACCAAGGGGATGTAATTCTTTGACATTTTGTGAAAAATTGTCAATTTTTTTTCACAATAAATTATTTTGTGCAAAAATGCTTCGATGAATGTTACCTTAAAGAATTATCTATTATCTTTCAAATAAAACTAAAATCATGGTAAAAGCTTTTCTAGAATTGAAGTTGGACACTTTCAAAGATAGCAGGTATCGCGAAATCCCATTGAACACTCAAGCCACGTATTCCTTTCATTATAACGAATTTTATGTTACATGACTATATGTTTTTATTCCGCTATTTAATATACGCTCTACCATGAGTATTTGGTATCAAATTAAACGTCTCTTAATCCTGCAAAATATCATTTAGTTTTTATCTCAGGGTTATAAAAGCTGAACGCATTATCAATCGTCGAACATTCCAAACTATCATTTTTTGCCTTGTAACCGATCACCCTTATGTTGATTGACAGTAACTTTTTTATATTCTGAAACGTATTTTGTTATAATAATTGACTATTTCATCACAAAGACTGCATCGTGTCTATTGTACGTTAGCTGGAATTAATTTATTTGCTAATTTACTATTGGAAAATCGACATTAAGTATGTGTAGCCCTCGAAGGCACCATCATCGACACCATGCTTGAAATCAACAGTGTCGAGAAGCCTCTGTACTATTCATGATAATTCCTCGTTTACTTCTTTGAAATATAAATTGCCTTATTAACGGATGTAAAACATTTTCACAATACATTTGAATATAACATATTTAGCTTGTTACGTATTTTTCGACGTAAAGTACTATTTTTCAAAATCATCATCGACTCTACAAGTACGTTGTCTTTGCACTCTGCTTTCAATCAAAATCAGGTTTCAATGTTAAGTAATGGTGTTGACGGTTTGTATATTGATAATATAAAAATACGCTTTATTGATGTTACTCTTTGACCACGTAAAGATTGAGATATTTACGACCATCAACGACTCCACCACATACGACTCCAAAATACTATCCACATATTAAGTAGGTCACATGTATAATCGAACGCTATATATTTGTTGAATGAACCTACATTCATTAAATGACTATTTTGTTGTATGTGTAGCATTTTACAGTGATACCGAGCTAAGGATTTAGAGTATATTGTTGACTGTGACTACAACGTATAGTGATAAGTAAAATTGAATCTATTAAGCAGATCATGTTATTTACTTATGATGCATATTCTGTTTGTCTTGAAATGCTAAGGTAATGTGACACAAGAATTGGGATGATTGAGCAGTTCATAGTCTTATAAAATCACTGCCAAATATAGATGCACATTCCCCGATATTTCTTAATTCATAAACGTTTCGTTCAGTGTACCACTAGACGAAATGTATTTCTTGCCATTATTGTAAAACAATTAGATATTTCATTGGGATAATCAGTTTTGTGACATTTTATTAATGTGCATAACTTCCCACACTCTCATTAGTATATCTGTCTTACTTATCAGACCTTTCTGATGATATAAGAATATGGCACTCAGCAACGCCAAGAAGTGCCGTCGTTCCCTACAGACTACAGTGCAGGGAGAGAAAGAAAAAGAAAGATATCAAAGGCTACTTAGAGCAAGAACGTATACACCGAGATATAACCTGTCTGCTGAAGCTCTTCAACAGATCATATAAAAGAACAACAAAGCATCCCGGGAATACAGGGCACGCATACGCCAAGTGTAGGCCTATATAGAAACAATCAAAACACGCCAGACTGAAGGGAACGCTCAGAGTCTAAAAGTGAAACTGCCAGGACACAAATGAAAATCCAAGAAATCCCAGAACGCATTATTAAAGCATTGAAGATTAGGCGACTGGACTTAAACCAGTAAGCTTACCAGGTACCTTTCGAATCAATGCTGTGAGAGGGGTTTCCGATAATATTGTTGAAACGCGAGAATTATCGTGCTATTGTGACGCATGCAGAACAGATACGTCATCCTCACCCTGTGGTTGGTAAAGGAACCACCTTATTACCGTTAGGAAGAACCAGCAGGTAGCTAAGGTGGTCACCGAGCATTCGAGCAACCATTTTTAAAACCAAAACGGACCACACGACGAGCACACCCGACACCCAGTACGCCAAGTAAAGCATCGACGCCCCACAACGTTTCCACTCTTTCAACCACATTGAAGCGTCGGCCTTTAGTACCCCATCTACAAATTCAAAGTCTTCAGAAAGAAGAAAAAAGGAGAGGCCCGATAAAAAGAACAGAAACTGTAAACATTTGCAAGGCATGCAGTGTCAACTATTATTCGTATTTACAATCGCATTTCGAATGGATCAAGTGCTCTAAATGCCACGACTGGTTTCATGATTCCGGGAAATGTTCTCGTGTAAAGGGGATACTCATTGGAGAAATATTTACATGCTTTAATTACAATAAAATACGACCTTAAATGTGTAAATTATGTAAACGTTATTGTTTAAAAACATAAGCGACCGTCAGCGACACTGTTAAATAACACTTAATATCACAAGGAGGAGTGATTGACCTATTCGTAACAATGTTGTATTTTGATGTAAGAAGACATGTGTGTCTAATTTGTACATTCATTTTGTCGATCGACGAATTGACTTGGCATATTATTTAGCCCAGAAAACAAAATCTTGAAATTAATTACCTTTAGGGAAACTCAAGGCAATGTATTTCAATAATTATCTTAATAAAATTCTCTTGTTAAGATAAACAACAACTATTGCAATTTATTTTTGTTCATGTGATTAAATAATTCAAACTTAATACATTAGTTCATCTTTAAACTCAAAATTAATTTTGAAACATGAATCAATGTAAGCCTATGTATGCACCATCATCGACACTAGCAATTTAAGAGTATATTTACGTTTTGATGCACAATCAAGTAATTGTTTAAAGGGTAATAAAAATATTTTGAGAAACGCTTCTTAAACCCCATGGCTAATGGTATATGCATTTATATCTCAATTTAAAATTTATTTTTTTCAACTTTTATATTGATCAAATGTGAAAGAGATTCGTGGCTTGACTGTGAAATCAAAGTAACGTGAAATTGAATAGTCAGCAATTTCAAATTCAACTTGTTTTTGTCGTGAGCATATATATTTCAAGATGTACAACAAATGTCAATCATTAATTTAGTATGCAGAGGTATGAATGTATACATATGACTTGGTACAGTTTCAATATAATTTCGGTCCATGATGTTAGCTAGCAACCACCTAGCAATGGCACAAAAATCGAAATAGTGAAATTGAAAAATTTTGGGTAGGGGAGAATAAATAAATTATATCTAAAACTTGAAAGACGGTATCATCATAATTCTGATACCACTGTGTGCAGAAACATTTAGAAATATCAATTCAAAGGCATTCACAGAGTGTTATTAAGAAAATCCATTTTCAAGAAGAGGACGCGTTTCGTGATTGTATATATTCCTGCAAAGTCTAGGCAAAAATATTTATGTAAGTAGTGAATAACATGGGATTTTTATTTCATCAAGATACATTACACAGCCTGTATTAGAGCAGATAAAGAAAAACCAGCTATACTATGAGTCCCTGTCTTCCTATGGAAAAAGTCCTTATTTGTACCCACTCTATGGATTAGGAGAATTGCCTCAAGGATTTGCCAGGTATTTATGGATTTGAATATTAACTAGAGAGCAACAACTCTATAGTAGCAAATCTCACCAAACACTCATTAGTTTATTTGTCATTTTGACCAGTAGTATTGTCAAAAAGTCATAGAACCTAAACTCGAGGTCGGAATTATTCATATTCGAATATCCAATAATTATGGTAATAATTAGAATAAGTTGTGCAATGTTTGCTTTTACATGATATTTTTCAGACTTAGTGCTGTCTACGGTGGTACCTATATGCTTGATAAGACATGCGATAAAATCGTTTGTGAAGATGGCAAGGTAGTTGGAGTGAAATCTGAAGGTGAAACAGCAAAGTGCAAGATGGTTATTTGCGACCCCTCATATGTACTCGAGAAAGTCAAGAAAGTTGGTCAGGTAAATGACCGGTTGGATCGACTTGAAAAATTCTTCTTGACTTTTCAGAAGAAAGGGAAGGAGATAAACTGCATTATTCCATAGTTAGCATGATATTCATAGGATAACATGTGAAAATAGAAACGGTATTTTTGTAATCAGTGGTAAAATATGATATTTTTGTCAAAATTTTCACTTAACCATAGCATACGGTTTTTTAGCCATGACATACGGCGCCGTATGCGATGGTTTGTGGATTTTTGCTACTTCAGACTCAAAACGAGGCTAAGTGTCAACATCGCCGGATCGTTTGGAAAATTCGAATTAAATCACTTAATTTCCGACGATTCTGATGATGACTTTAACTATGGAATAAAAAGAACATTCTATGATTTACTCGTGATATGATTTTAATCCACTCACGAATATTGATATCTGCACTCTCTCGCTACGCTCGCTCGTGCAGATATCATATCCATTCGTGGATAAAAATCATATCACTCATAAATCATAGGATATCCTCTATGTATTTGAAATACAAACCATAAAAACCCCTATAAAATATCGCAATGCTTTATTTCAGGTTGTGCGAGCCATCTGTTTGCTGAATCATCCAATTGCAAACGCTGGGAATTCCTCTTGTCAGATTATTATTCCACAGAATCAAGTAAACCGGAAAAATGGTGAGTTTGATTTGGTCACATCCCTAAAGTTTGTTCTTTAACCTATGTATTAATTCATTGTCTTCCAACAGTGGAAAAATAAAAACCAATATTCAAATAGCATTGAATCAACGACTAAGATCAATATTCCAACAAGCATATTCTTGATCAAAATACTATTATATTATATCATGATATTTTACTATTATATGGCCTTCTCTTGAAAACCCATGAAATTACTAGGATGACATGAATTCCAATAGCAAAATCAGAATCTAAAAGAGAATAAATCGTGTCGGTCTGCATTCTATTTTCAGATATCTATGTTAGCTGTTTGTCGCATACTGAGGCGGTGGCATCGGAGGGCTATTTCATTGCTCTCGTGGCCACAACGGTAGAGACAGATTATCCGGAAGGAGAATTGTCCCATGGTCTAAATCTATTAGAACCAATCCTTGAAAAGTGAGATATCCCTTAAATTTCGATCTTCTAAAAAGTGATGCTATAAATAGTGCCGGCAGAATATGGAGCAGACATTTGTATTTTAAAGATAATAGGATTTATTCCCTCATTTTCATTGAAATATCAACATACATACAAATTTTGTTCGCTTTTTCCTCAAGTAAAGGAAGAATATTTATTCATGACCCAGCCCTTTGTACAAACAACAATTCCAAGTGAAAGTTTTACGCCAAGTCTGAAGTCATCCAAAACTGCACCAAGCTGCATTTTTCCCTTGTAAACGTTTAAATTCTTATTTCAGATTCGTTAGTGTAAGTGACCTGTACGAGCCCACGGACACCGGGGAGAAAAGTCGCATATTCATTTCATCCTCATATGATGCCACAACTCATTTTGAAACTACATCTGACGATGTAAAGGATATGTACAAGCGCATAACAGGAGAAAACTTTGATTTCAGTAAAGTCAAGAGTAACTTGGACGATCAAAATGAAGGTGAAGAAAATCAATAAGATTTTGAGATACCTACAAACATTATGATCTGCAGGCCAGCATTAAGATTTAACTCTGTTTATAATAAAGGAGGCTGACTCTGTAATTTACGTTTGCAGCTATGGACTCTTTTACACACATAGAATTAGATGGCAGTCACCGATATTTTAGGATTGTGCATGAATTCTAGAACATGGATTATGTTACAAAATAATTGGTTTGGATGCGTACTCGTTTTAAAAAATTGTATAGTACCCCGGAAAGGGTCGATGATGCAGTTGTGTTTTTACTCTCAATTAAATTTCAATAAGAATGATAGTTCCATTGCAAATAGAGTAAACATACGACTGCATCATTGAACATGTCCGGGGTACTGTCTGTAAAAAGTGTTGATTGAGAATCGTGGAAATGTATACTTTGGTATCAAGAGATTGTGAGAACTTACAGTCTGAAAACAACTTCAAACTCTTGCTTACCAAGCAAAATGCGTGTTTACAGGTTGCATTTAGTCAATTGAAGTATTCCACCCATAAATATGTACAGTCAGTTAGTAGTATTTAAAGTTTAATTTTAGTTAAAGGAGTCATAAATTATATTTAAAACATTAAATATATAGTATTTGTATTACACTATGTAAGCCAATAAAATCATGATTTGTAAAGAAAAGTAAACATTTTAAGAGTACACAGTCATAAGGAAATTAATGAAACTTCATTAATCCCAAAGAACAATCCAACGCGGAAAGGAACAAAATTATTTGATACAAAATCATAGTTTTGCGTACCAAATGAAACTTAAAGATGCAATCTGGCTATGGATTATGAATTGTACACTTTTACTTGAATAAAGTATGTCGCCAGCGTCTCTCTTGAACATGTGGTGTGCCATGAGAAATGAACAGAATTTACAAATTGTACCTGAGCTGATGACCACCAAGCTGATTTAACCTGATGTAAAGTGAGTGAGTATAGGGTATTGGAAGGTCTTCAGAAGATGTTATAAAAGCACCCAATCTCAAAAAGTCCTCAACAAATGCTGGCAATTAAGACCGGTGAAACAAACTTCGTCAACATTTCATTGATACTACTATAGTCTGATAGTAGCATGTCAACTAAGACTTTGGGCTTTAACCAAAGAGGGTATCGGACCAATTGATCGAACTCCTCTTTTAGATCAAAATACAATCCAAGTTGAAGGACTTGTTACATTATTTTATTACTTAGAACCCCTGGCACTATAATTGGTATCGGACCAATTGATCGAACTCCTCTTTTAGATCAAAATACAATCCAAGTTGAAGGACTTGTTACATTATTTTATTACTTAGAACCCCTGGCACTATATATAACTGCAAAATTTGTAGGTTGGAAAATGAACAATTTTAAGTGTCTTCTTTATGGCCCACCCTGTTCTTTATAATGATTTAATATGTATTGTCAATCAAGCCTAAAACCTAACACAGTTGTAGGGACAACTCATTCATACTGAAGTCATTACAATACATGTTGAGGAATAAATTAATAAAAATTGATAGTCATTAGTCAGTACTCAAAACGTCAAACATACGAGTATGTGCAGATATCCATACACATACAATGAACACACGCATGGAGCTCAGGCTAAAGCATTTAGTCTCAAATGATGGGGCATAGTTGAAACAAAATTAAATTTCGAACTCCAAAAGTATAACAAGGACCATCATCTATCTGCAAAACACGATATATTTCATTCTTAGTGCAGTATATTGTGGCACCTATTATAAACATTCTGAAAGTACACAAGTCATAAGGAAATTAATCGGTAAAACATATGACTGGTTTCGATTCATATCTCTCAACTATTAATGCCATGACCGAGATCCACCTAAAATAGTGCCAGGTAAAAACATTGGGAGTCCGGTGCCAATCTTGAACAATACCGATAGCTCTACTGCCTGGGTCCCATTTGCTCCGATTCATCGGTCAGCTGGACCCGGGTTTAAAAGGGTAGGAGGTCCTATCAAATGATGGTCCTACTCTCCATTGATTTATATGGTGACCTAAATACAACTCTTACCCTCATTATCTACGCAATCAGGGTCAGTAAGGGCCGTTAAGAAAAGGGACCATAATCCCTAGGGGACCGTCATTTCTTTCACACCGGCCGATTGTAGTATTTTGTTCAATTCTGAAAACAACATAGCGGCTCCAGGCTAGTCAACCGGATTAATCCATTTATAAGAAATAAGAGGAGTTTTGTGAAATCTAGTTAATTGAAATTGTAGATAATTATGTAATGCTCTATAACACGCCTAACCATCGACAACGTACAGTGACAAAATATACCGTCGTACACTTTAGGTGTACGGTGTCACTATTAACTGATTTGAAGCGAAAACTATGATGTACATGGTGGGCCAATAAAAACTGGAACATTTTTCTGTTTATTCTATCCTCTTTATTTTTGCAGTTCAATCCACAAAAATTCAGATACTTGTGAAATGATTATTTGTAAAAATGTTCAAGATAAAATACACACGAAATCAAACATGAAATCCTTTATGTATTCCTCAAATTAATTTTTGAAAACCTACAGGGTGGGCCAATAAAAACTGGAACATTTTTCTATTCTTATTCTATGATCTTTATTTTTGCTGTTCAATCCACAAAAATTCTGATACTTGTAAAAAGTCAAAGAAAAAATATGTATGTGTAACGACCCTTGGGCTAGTCCAACAACATTAGACCTAGCCTGGGCCTCGTTTCTTATCTGACATGTCTTATGGCCCCGGCTAGGTCTAACCTCCATGATCATTTTGCCCTTGATGCGTTAATTTAATCGTTCCGCAGGTTTCGACAAGCGGAACTAATTAAACCCTGAAACCATGCTAATATTACACAAAAAATGTGATTCAAGCATGCATACATACCTTATGAATACATACACACCATCCCTTATCCCCCTTAGACCCTATTGATGCATAATTACGAAAATATTGGAGACAGGTTTGGAATATAACGACAATGTCGGTCAGTTTCGGTAACATCGAAATTGCAAATCGTATCAGAAATTAACCGTCATCGCGGCACTGCATTTACAAACAGTTGGTTTGCAATTAATAACTATTTTGCGTGTATACACGCGCTATATAAATCAATAAAAGATACCTGTTATCCTCAAAATTTATCTTTTAATGCGAGTAATCGCGATAATAATTATCAATCTATTTGACAACAATTTCGTTTCGCTAGTAGTTTAATTTTACGATCCGGGACACTCGGACGAACAGACACAATGACGGACATGCGGAAATGTCATTTTAGAGATCGGTAAGTGTAGCCTCATTTTACGAGTATAAATGAACATTTAGCACAATAATATTGTGTTAAATCGCTTGATGTTATGTGTTTTTATATTATTGACAAGTATCAATTGCATGTAATCGCGGCAAAATGGTTTCGATGGATCCAGAACTTGCATCAAAGGAAAGAATAGTAATGCCTTGGTCACATAGGCTCCAATTTTTACTGCGGCGCCCGGCCGATGAGTATTTTGTTCAAAATCGGGCATCGTACGGGCGCCGGGCGATGATCGCCACTCATCGGCCGATTTTTAGACATCGTACGGGCGCCGGCAGAGTTTTATCGCGGAGATAAAAGTTGCCGATGTCTTGGCGATTTTTTCTCAACCAAACTCATCGGTACCTACCCGGCCGTGTCCCGCCCGATCATCGTACGATTATATTACGGCGCCCGGTGGCATCGCACGATCATCTTTGGATTTGCGTGCTGATTTGTTGGATAAATCTTAATAATGATTACTTATAAAGTGATATAAAGGTTTTAAAAATAATGAGGTAAGGAATTATAATTACTACACACTGTCAGAGATTTTTATAAAACATAAATGGAACGATTAAGCTTACTGTATATAAAACAATGGCACACATTTGAATGGCTGGGTGGGTGGGTTGATCTAGTCGTTCTTATATTGACATTAATAGTGTATGTCTGTCATACACATTGAATAGAGTGTTACATTTTTATGCGTATATTCACTCATACATATACCATTACAAATCATTTATTTTAAAAACCTTCGGAATGTTTTTGTGAGTACAGTAATTTCAAGGGTCACAATTTTACTACGATTAATTACGTCTCAATTACAACGTAATATGGCAAAGGCTAAGGATAGAGGGGATAAGGCCAATGGGCCATATATGAGGAAAGCCTTGGAAAGACAGGTGGAAAAAGGCAATAACAATGCTACTGAGCTGGTGGATGATGAAGATTTAGATGTGTCTATAGGGAAGCGGGTACTCCACTTGAAACAGAAGAAATATGCCAATTTCTTTGAAGCCATATTTTTATGACCAAACTAATTCTCTTTACAAGAACAGACGAAAGAAAGAATGGAGAAATAGGGAATTTTGCTAATAGCATCGGATGGACAGGTAGACATAGTAATTTTTTTATATGAAAGATCTAAAAATGAATTAAGATCAGGGTGCACTTTGATGAAAACACCACGTCCAGTATGGCAAGTGATTTTAGACGGTCATATCTTTCACCATGAGTACCCTCTGGGCACAAATAGAGTGTTTTTATTAAAACAATATGTTTTCCTTCAATTGAAGTACCCATGATGATAAAAATATCAATCAAACAATTCGAAAAATGATGAATAGGGACCCCATGTCAACATTTTTTCTAAATATTGAACCTATTTACTCAAAAGAGGATCTTCTTTTTCTGATTTTTATTGCATGAAAACATTATTATCCTGGAAGTCCTGTTTATCAAAGTATTTCGTTTTCAAATGTTGCATTCACGCCATGTGGAACAGTCATACTGGGTCATACAGGGATTAAGTATAAATCTAGAGGCCTGTAAATCGACCGATGTCCTGGCGGGTCCCGTACGGCCATCGGCCGATAGCCTTGCGATACCCGTGCGATGTCTTTCAGGTTCAATTGATTGCGGGCGCGATTAGATCAAGACATCGGTGAAAAGTCACCGGCGCCCGGTCGATTTATAAATCGGCCGATGACTACTCATCGGCCGGCGCCCGGCGGCTATGTGACCCAGGCATAAAGAGGTTAAACTCAATAACAGCCCCAAGAAAATTCCTAATAGTAAAGAACGCCGTTATTGAGTTTAACGACGTTGAACTACCCTTGGGCACGCTCGTCGGGGAGCTGTAGTGTACCGAGTCAGATACTAGACACGAAAGAGAATGAGCTAAATTCAATACCCCGTACGGGAATCGAACCCAGGACCTCCCGCTCTCGAGTCAGACGCTCTACCCCCGAGCCATAAAGGCTAGACACTACAGCTGAGACTGTAGTAGCGACTTTCTATCGAAGGTCATTACATATGTATGATTAATTTTGGCTTAACTGACTTCAGCTTTTTCAAAACTGGCACAATATGTCTCAAAACCTGTCATTAAAGCTAAGCATGACTGTCAAATACAGCTCAGACTGATTGTTCAGGTGGGTGGAGGACATGTTCAGTAGTTAAATGTTGAGCTTGTATATCAATTTTCTAAAGTATTGAAGATAATACATGACTAACAAAAAAGTTACAATCGATGGAAAAATGTTCCAATTTTTTGTCTCAACACAAGGGTTTCCTGAACTTTTCTGCCACCTACCTGAACAATCAGTCTGAGCTGTATTTTACAGTCATTTGTCACTTATTGTGCCAGTTTTGAAAAATAATTGAGGGCAATTAAGCTATATTATTCAAGATAGACATGTCTTGCTTCTCCTAGAGATAACTACATATAGTTTTAATTGATGGAAATTGTGTTTAGACCATTTGAAGGGTACATATTGTATGGTATGAAAGACAAGAGGGGGTAGACCGCCTTCCTGCCAAATGTACCTTATATCATGTCTACACCCATATGACCGTCAAACTCAGTTTAATTAATGAATGAATGTTTAGCACCACTAAATCTGATCGCAGATCCCATACCATTTTTTCACACATTCACAAACTATCATAATGCTATTGAACTGCATGTCCTTAGTAATGATACACTGGAGGCGGCTAAGGGATTTGTGGCAAACACTTTTATAGGTAAGTCCCATACCATAGTCTCTACATCAAGGTGTTCTGGGCCTGTCCAGGTGCTGCCCTCTGATGGCTCATTTGACATAACGGGCCCTTCTATGGGCTTTAGACTGGTCACAAATTCAAAATGGAGTCTCCACTTTAGGCTGACTGAAAATGAAAAAAAGTTTAAATATCAATATCATTAAATTAAACTGCTCTGTACTGCGTTATCATTGTTATTAGTATATTATTCTGGTTTTAATGGTGTACAACTGTACACTGCTTTTGAGGTCTACTGTTACAATACCTTTGATAATACTAAAGGCATAGGTACACTGATAAATGTATGTGTTAGAATCTCACCTATATCTGTTTGGAATGCAGGACTAGCAGTTAAAGGTATAGGTACACTGATATGTGTTAGAATCTCACCTATATCTGTTTGGAATGCAGGACTAGCAGTTAAAGGTATAGGTACACTGGTATGTGTTAGAATCTCACCTATATCTGTTTGGAATGCAGGACTAGCAGTTAAAGGTATAGGTACACTGATAAATGTATGTGTTAGAATCTCACCTATATCTGTTTGGAATGCAGGACTAGCAGTTAAAGGTATAGGTACACTGATAAATGTATGTGTTAGAATCTCACCTATATCTGTTTGGAATGCAGGACTAGCAGTTAAAGGTATAGGTACACTGATATGTGTTAGAATCTCACCTATATCTGTTTGGAATGCAGGACTAGCAGTTAAAGGTATAGGTACACTGATATGTGTTAGAATCTCACCTATATCTGTTTGGAATGCAGGACTAGCAGTTAAAGGTATAGGTACACTGATATGTGTTTGTATTGTATGCAGGCAACACTCTTGTTGTTTGGTATATGATGTTATTGTTGAGCCCTGTGTTCCTTTCTTTCGACATCCTTCAGATATCTGCTCTTCACTTTGTAAAGTCACTGAATACTGGAATATAGAGGTATACAGATATTAGACTAGATGTGAGTAGAAATTATCTTGATTTATGTCATTCAATATTCAAAATTCAGTCAAAGAGTGATGTCATATTTGAAATCTACATGTAAAAGTACATCTAGAAATGTGGTTTAGAAAATTGTTCATCAACTTTAAAAATTTTAAAATGTGACTTCTATTTCGGGTTGATTCCCCTTAGACCCCATGTTGCAAAATCACAAAAAAAGTGAAATATCTTTTCTTGTATTGGACAGATAACATTTTCCTTTCTTTTGCTGGGCATATTATTAATTTGCAAAGCTATTAGATACATAAGGCTCATCTGAACCTACCCGCATCTGAGTTATTCTAATATGATATGTGACCTCACAATAGCTAGAACAATTGATTTACTGGTCTTTATTGGAGTATGACGGCTTAAATTCATAAATGTAATGTAGACATTCATACACCTACTTGCACACATGGAATTGTTCCCTGATCAAAGTCAAACGCCCCAATGACATCCTCTCCTATCCTATATGCCTGTTTGAACAGACAGAACCGTGCCACTTTACCCCGGGTGTTTGTAATGTTGTAAAAATCTAACAAAGAGAAAGTGAAATTTATACATAAAAATTAAGATTATCTAATTCAATCTTCAATGTTTTAGAGGACAGACAGGAGATTTTAGAGTTTAATGACAATCCCAGATTTTTTTAATTCATATTTTTGTGAGAGAAGTAAGTCATTTTATTTCACCATCTGTAGTTGAATTAACAATATGTTAAGGATTCTAATATATTTAATGGTCTGATGGTCACTGTACCTAAACCTATTGTCAATTAGGACATTCTAAAAATTACAATAAAAACACTATTCTTTATGTTGGATGGAGTATAAGTAATAATTATAAGTTAAGTGTAATATAACATATTAGTATATTAAAATTAATTTCCTGTAAAATGAGTTACTTACTTGGACCCTTTCTGGCAGTTAACATTGACAAGACCTGCAGAGCAATATCAAGTACTGTATTTTCAGGTTTTCTATAAGCCAGGAATGGATTAGAAGGTCCAACCATCTCCTCAGATTCATTGTATACACTCATGTCATTCAAGCCTAAAAGATAAAACATGAATGTTATTTTACAGAACTACTTCACTGTAGCATAGTCCCATTTGCTTTACTTACCACATACATGTACAACTAATACCCATTTTTATACCACTCTTAGTCAAATTACAGTTGTATAACATGGGTCTATAACAACGATATATAGTGGAGAGTGGTATATCGTCATCGTATACACTCCCGTATACACTCCAGCGTATACCACTGTAGAAGTGCATTCTGGGAACTAATGAATATAGAGCGAAGATCAACGTGTATGTTTTGTTACACAGACTGTTGTGTCCCTCGAATGAGCGGAGCGAATGAGGAGTTCCGACGCTCCAAAATTTTCATGATTTCCTAGAATCAAGTGACGTCATAAATGGTTTTGGCATGATTTCCTAGAATCAAGTGACGTCATAAATGGTTCGAGATCAACATCGGCATTATTGAGTTGGCTATGGGACATTTTTATGGTTTTTAATTGTTATGATTGTGTTTTCGAATCAACTGTAGTTGAACTTAGAGTGGCATAATAAGATTATATAATGGTTCATTCTGTATATCGTGCATTTTATACTCTCGTGAGAATATAATATATTCACTCGTTCGCTACGCTCACTTGTGAATATATCATATACTCACTCGAGTATAAACACGATATACAGAATGAACCATTATATAACCTCATAATACATATGGTATATATGGTACCAGTATATGGTATACGAATACCATACTAATAATAGTTGTTTAATTTGTTTTACTTACAATAAACAACTAATAACCTGTTGTTTGATTTGTTTTACTTACCACATACAACTTCTACCCTGTTGTTTGATTTGTTTTACTTACCACATACAACTTCTACCCTGTTGTTTGATTTGTTTTACTTACCACATACAACTTCTACCCAATTGTTTGATTTGTTTTACTTACCACATACAACTAATACCCTGAAAGGCACTCGTAGGAGTTTAATCGGTGAGTCTAGCCTTTGTGTGCCCACTGTTATTTTATAGGAATACTTCACTGCAGTACCTCGAAAACTTGGAGGGGCATCTAAAGGGATTTTCTCTTTATAAGTATCTGTAAATCATAAGGAAATCCTTAGAATGAGTTGCCAATTCCGTTATTATTTAGTTTAGGTGTGGCCAAACACCACTAAAACAACTGACCGATACATTCAACTGACCAATACATTTTAATGCATAACACCTTCTTATTTAGAGGATTGCCAATATTTCACTTTTGAGCAGGCCTCAGACGTTATGATTTTTATATTTACGACTCTGAACAAGATGTTCAATTGGAACTTTATTGATCTACCTTAAAGCTTCTTCACAGGGAAACCTTTAAATGTACATTACATCTTCATATGTGGGCAAGACTTACATGATTTGCTTTCCCCTGTCTGCAGTTTGAGATCACAGAACAATATCTTTGGCTTAGTTGAGAGCACTGGGTAACCTCTTTCACCTGTTAAATAACAACATTAAATTAACAAGACTGGGTTCAAGTGAAATGGCATGCTTTAAGTACTGCTGATCATTGAAATCAGCTTTGGATTGTGTTCATTCACATATGTCCCAGTGCACATATATGGTGAAACCCATATATGGTGAATTAGAGAATAAAAAAAATATATAGCAAATATCATAAAATAACACACATAAGAAATGCCACCATTTTCAAAATGGTTGCTCACTAGCCAAGTTGTCATCAGAAGAAGTAATATGCTTTTTTTATAGTATTCACATACCAAATAAGAACAAAATCGCTCCACTACTTTTCGAGTAATGGTAAAATACTTCAAAATGGTGGCCATTTTTCAAAATGGCCGCCTTCTACCAAAAGTGTCATTAAACAGTGTGCCATGCTTATAGTATTCACATACCAAATATGAACAAAATCACTCCACTACTTTTCAAGTTACAGCAAAAATCGTTAAATAGTGAGTAAAAGCCGAGTAAATTACGTTTAAATGGCGGCCATTTTTCAAAATGGCCGCCTTCTACCAAAAGTGTCATTAGACAGGGTACCATGCTTATAGTATTCACATACCAAATATGAACAAAATCGCTCCACTACTTTTCGAGTTATAGGAAAATAAGTTGAAATGGTGAACATTTTTCAAAATGGCTGCCTTCTACCAAAAGTGTCATTAGACAGTGTGCCATGCTTATAGTATTCACATACGAATATGAACAAAATCGCTCCACTACTTTTTGAGTTATAGTAAAATATGTTAAAATGGTGGCCATTTTTCAAAATGGCCACCTCCTACCAAAAATGTCATTAGACAGTGAGTCATGCTTATAGTATTCACAGACCAAATATGAACAAAATCGATCCACTACTTCTTGAGTTACAGCAAAAATCGTAAAATAACGAGTAAAGGCCGCCATTTCTCAAGATGGCTGCCATGTGCTTCTTTAATATCTACATTTTTAGCTTTATCATGCACCTAAATTCCAGTAAAATCGACACTAAAATGGCCGCCATTTTTAAATGAGCGGCCATTTTGAATATCGGCTTTCAAGCAGAACTTCTACCCCCATAGGGTATATGTGTACAAAATATGAACAAAATCGGGCCAACGGTATTTGAGTTATTGCCCGGACGGCCGTTCGTACGGACGGACGGACGGACGGACGGACGGAGGCGTTCCCTATATCCCTCCGAACTTCGTTGGATGGGATAATTAGAGAATTGAAGAAATATTGTGGACATTGGATTTTGCAGAAACTTCCATTTGCCATTGAAGATACACAATACACATGTAATGTAATGTGCTTACAAACTGTGTCATTTCTTGGTTAAATTTGTGAACAATCACAAAGGGACTATATGCAATACAACAAAGGGGTTATGCAATACAACAAAGGAGCTATGCAATACAACAAAGGGACTATATGCAATACAACAAAGGAACTGTGCAATACAGCCAAAATGTAAGATTATGATTGAAAAGCATGCAACATTAAACAGAATTATACATAATAGACAATTGAGGTGGATGAATTGCAACATTGTAACAATTGCAACATGCCAATATTGAATTGCAACATGCCAATATTGAATTGCAACATGCCAATATTGAATTGCAACATGCCAATATTGAATTGCAGCATGCCAATATTGAATTGCAACATGCCAATATTGAATTGCAGCATGCCAATATTGAATTGCAACATACCAATATTGAATTGTAACATGCCAATATTGAATTGCAACATGCCAATATTGAATTGCAACATGCCAATATTGAATTGAAACATGCCAATATTGAATTGCAGCATGCCAATATTGAATTGCAGCATGCCAATATTGAATTGCAGCATGCCAATATTGAATTGTAGCATGCCAATATTGAATTGCAACATGCCAATATTGAATTGCAACATGCCAATATTGAATTGCAACATGCCAATATTGAATTGCAGCATGCCAATATTGAATTGCAACATACCAATATTGAATTAAACACGCAGATATTAAATTGCAATAGGCCAATATTGAATTGCAACACACCAATATTGAATTGCAACATGCCAATATTGAATTGCAACATGCCAATATTGAATTGCAGCATGCCAATATTGAATTGCAACATACCAATATTGAATTAAACACGTAGATATTAAATTGCAATAGGCCAATATTGTTTGCAACACACCAATATTGAATTGCAACATGCCAATATTGAATTGCAACATGCCAATATTGAATTGCAGCATGCCAATATAGAGTTGCAACATACCAACATTGAATTAAACACGCCAATATTGAATTGCAACATGCCAATATTGAATAACAACATGCCAATATTGAATTGTAACATGCCAATATTGAATTGCAACATGCCAATATTGAATTGCAGCATGCCAATATTGAATTGCAACATGCCAATATTGAATTGCAACATGCCAATATTGAATTGCAGCATGCCAATATTGAATTGCAACATACCAATATTGAATTAAACACGCAGATATTAAATTGCAATAGGCCAATATTGAATTGCAACACACCAATATTGAATTGCAACATGCCAATATTGAATTGCAGCATGCCAATATTGAGTTGCAACATACCAACATTGAATTAAACACACCAATATTGAATTGCAACATGCCAATATTGAATTGCAACATGCCAATTCATTTTAACAGCATGTGTTCAAGACCTCACCAGTGAAATGTAACATATATTTATCAAATGTGTATGCAAATTGCAATTGCATTTCCAGAACACAATATCACATACAAGGTACAATCATCTCTACCTCCCAAAATAATATTAGTAGCCAAACTAGCACTGACTGCAACAGATAATCAGAATTAAAAGCATACAAGAAATAAAATCAGGTAAAGTAATCTATAAATTGGTGACATAAACTACAGTGATCTCCCCAATTTCAATTTGCCAAGTATTGTACCTTGTTAAAGATCCTAAAAATTACATGTCTTCCAGTCAAATATTCGAACACCCTGCCAAATTGTGTTTAAACACCAAATTGACATAAGGTCAAGGAGAGAACACCTAATAAATTACTTAAAGAATTACCTAATAAACTACCTAATAAATTACCTAATAAATAATATTCAGCAACTCAAAAATAATCCATGCATCTTATGCAGGGTGCAAATACATGTTCATGTAGCTTGAGAAATATTAAAAAATCATACTGGAACACCCCGACAATGGTAAAGTCTGATACCATTCTCACAAATGGCGGCCAAAGGTTCGTAATTTTATTGGTTTTGATTTTCATTGACTGCATGTTTAATAGAGTACCTAGATCAAATTCCTTTGGTACAACATTCAATCAAAGTGTCTTTCTATTCACTGTTTAGTTAAACATGTTCTATCATCATGCACTGTCCCTAGAGTCTTTAGAGTCCCTGGTAGGTTGAGACCTGGGCAAACTGGACCAAGGAAGATGATAGTTCGCTTCAAGTTCCGGGCAGACAAGGACCTCGTAATGCGTCACAAAAAAGAACTAAAAGGGACTGACTTACGAGTATACGAAGACGCAAGTCCTCTCAACAGCAAGCTGCTGTACGACCTCAGAAAAAACCAAAGAATAGACAGTAGCTGGATGTCGAATGGTAAAGTTCTCGGTAAAATCAAACAGTCTGGCCATATTAAACAATTCAATATACTTGATTCTGTGGACGAGATAATTGATCTCGATGAATAAACTCTGAAATCCGTAACCAAATGACGGATAATGACTTTCATGTATATAACACTTCTCTATAACCCCTTGGTTTCAACTGCTCGCCAATGGTTAAATTGCAGGTTTCTTTGTTAAAACTTGATTGTGTTAGTATATTTGTTTATCTGACTAACGCCCCAGCACATCTTAATGTGAATTTAATTCAATTTTCATTATAAATAGACTGTATAAACATGATCCACTTCGTGTCACTTTTTCTTCTGCTTTGTTTTGACACGTGATCAGTACACTTCAGAGTACACTTGTTTGACCCTACTTCACAAGGTCAAATACAACTTCCGGTTTCTATATTTTTAAAAAAAACTTAGCGAAATTCATAGAGTTTCCGTCTCCTCTCAAGCTATGCTAGTTAACAGGTAGGTTTAACCTGTGATTTATGTTCTAATTTGTAATCTTATCACAATTGCTAACGGGAATCAGGCTGCTAGTGTCTTAACTTGCAAAATCAACTGACAACATTGATTTCTAAAAGTATTTTTGTGACTCTGGACTGATGTTGAACCTGAGTACAATTTCAACCTGTCTTACACTCTCAATTTTCTCACAATATTGACATTAGCAATTTTTATATTGGGACAGATATATCAATGCTATTATTGGTATCTGCATCCTAGCTGCACCCCACATTCTATCCTGTGCAAGCCTGATTGCCATTCAAGCAAGCTTGAAAAGTACAATTCCTGTACATGTAACCATGGGCTTAAAGCCCATGATGTAACTCAGTACTTGTATATATATACTTGTCTGCACAGTAAGGGTACACTTGTTCTTATATTAAGTGAATAGACATTGTTTACATTTCTTCCTAAATAGCTATCCTACTCCAGGATCTATGGGACATCGATAAATGAACAGATGTTCATTGGGTCATCTTTTTTTTTCTTTGAAACTTGATACAGTATTGTACTTTAAATGTAAATGCATATTAGTACTAGTTAGTTTTAAAACTTCTGACAGCTGTCAGAAAAGTACATGTATATCGATTTGATGAACTAACCCAGGTTATAACCTTTTTATCTTTCTCAAGTGTTTTAGGAGGGATCAGGTCACTTTTTCCTCATTAATATGTCACCACCAAAAAGTGGTGATATACTGTTATGGTCTCCATTCCTTTTCTTGATTAAAATCTGATTTAAGGCTCCATACTTGGGAACTAGGTGGTGGCATCTAAGCATGTTATATTTAAACTTGGGTTAGTTGTTCATATATGTAGCATTACTACTCTAGACTGCTGGCAATAAGTATACTGACTCAGTGAGCAAGCCTGGTTTATAATTTTTTATTGCTCATCTAGAACTTAAGCTTGAGGGAGACGTGTTCATCTGCACACAATATATGACTTGTCTCTTCGATTATTACTATCTGTTGGAACTTACATGTATTGTATGCAGTGACAGTATTACATTCTACATACAGTATGTCTTGAAGACTTAATCTGATTCTAAGTTTTAAGTTGATATCATCTATGCTTCAGCAATCTGCTCACATGGTTTTTGCTCATTACACATACAAACTCAAATCCACCTATCACTGACATGAAGACAGTATATATTTTTTGCACTTGTTTTTGGGGGGTAGGGTGGTTGGAGTGGAGACTTGGGATAGGATAGGTATTAGTATCCAGCAATGGAGGGTAGCTATTGGCAACTTTAATAAAGGTTACTGCCTAATCAATACCATTCGAAAAAGCCACTCAAATACCCATTATGACCTATTTGGAGAACTCGTAGTGCCCTTTTTACTAATTTCCATAATTCCTCTGATCATCTACTATGTAAATAGTGTAGCTCATAATGCTTTCATTTCTGTCATCAAGTTGTCTATCTTGACTCTTTATAGCATAATTATTTGCACCGTTTATATGACAACCCCCATCTTGATTACTATAACAGTGACTAACCTAGTTAAATGCAAATATAGTGCCCATGCAATTGTATTATTATCTAAAATTTTTATCTCAACTTTATTTGTGCCAGGTATATGTAATTTTGCATATATTCCAAATATTGTATCTATTCTCCTGCACTCATGTGGTGACATACACCCCAATCCCGGGCCTGAAAATGGCAATTTGACATGCCTATTCTCAAACATAAACAGCATAAATGCTGATAATGGGGCTAGATTTGAGGATCTAAAAATCAGAGCAAATTTTGATTTTCCATCAGTCATTAGTATATGTGAGGCAGGTCAAGTACAAGAAATGGTTGCACTAGGCCAACTTGACATAAATAACTATAAAAGACCTATCTTTTCTAAACTTGGTAGGGGTCTACTTCTTTATATTAATTCCAATATACCAACTAAGGAACTTGATCAAAATTTCTATGTACCTGACCTTGACTGTATCTTTACTGAACTAATATTGAATCACAAGCACATCCTGATAGGGGTGTGTTACAGGTCTCCAAGTCAAACAGCACAGGAAACTCGACAATATTTTTCGAGACTCGAACAACAATTCCAAATAATAAAAAACTACCCTACTAATTTTGACCATGTCATCATCTCAGGTGATTTAAATGCCAAAAACTCAGCCTGGTACCAGAATGATAATAATCTGGCTGGGAAACTATTATCTGATCTTATTGATGATTTTGACTTCACCCAACTAATTAACAAACCTACTAGGTTCTCAAAGAACTCTCAATCATGCATCGATCATATTCTTACTGACTCACCTGATATTTTTACATCTTGGAGTATAACTGACCCAATTGGAAGAGCAGATCACTGCACCATTTTATCATATTTAAAACTAAGCATCACAAAGGAACAGCCTGTTAGGAAAACTATTCGGAAATATGATCTGTGTAATCTTGAAAATTTAAACAATGCAATCCGAAACACCGACTGGCAGAAAATTATTGATTCAGACATTGATATAAACAAAGTGACCTCACATTTTGGCAATTCACTTATGAATATTTACTCAAAACACATTCCAAATAAGAATATCACTATCAAATCTAAGGATCAGCCCTGGTTTAATGAAAACCTTAGGCAAGAAATCAACAAAAAGAAATTACTTTTTAGGAAACTCAAATCATCACCTACCACCCTCAATAGACATGTTTATGACAATCAATCAATCAAAGTAACGACTCTTATTACGACTCTTAAAGAATATCATGATAAAAAAAACCGCGATTCCATTAATAACTTTAGTAAAAATGATAAGAATTATTGGAAACTAATAAGGCTGTTTCTTGGTAAAAGTGCTGATTCCCAAATTCCACCACTGCTTAATCAAAATCAACCGCCAATAACAGATAACCTTGAGAAGGCAAATGCCTTTCTAAAGCTGTTTGCATCCAAAAATCATATGGATAATATCAATTTTGACCAATTGCCTAATTTTCCTGACAGAACCAACTCTTTACTCATTTCAGTTGCGACCAATCCAGATGAATTGATGAAATTAATTTTGTCACTTGACACTTCAAAAGCCTGTGGACCTGATATGATCACGAACAAAATGCTTAACCTCACAGCACACACAATATCAAGACCTCTATCTACCTTATTTAACAGACTATGTTCAAGAAATGTTTTTCCAGAACCATGGAAGGTGGGCATAGTTTGTCCAATTTTCAAAAAAGGTGACAAGTCTGACATTAACAATTACCGCCCGATTACCTTATTAAACACTATATCCAAACTGTTTGAAAGGGTAATAGCTGATCGAATTCGAACGCATTTGACTTTTAATAATTTACTTTATAAACACCAGGCAGGTTTTCTTCCTGGACATAGCACACAAGCCCAACTTTTGACTATAGAACACTTCCTTCAGAATAATTTTGAAGAAGGAAAGGCATCAAAAGGAATATTTCTTGATATTGCATCAGCATTTGACAAAGTCCCTCACCACTTACTCATATTGAAACTCAAATCTTATGGTATAAGGGGACAGTTACTAAATGTCATAAAATCCTATCTCTCTGACAGAAAAATGTATGTAAATTTAGCTGGTGCTTCGTCTTCTATGTCGGAGGCCAATTTTATCAATTGCGGTGTTCCACAAGGATCAATTTTGGGACCTCTATTTTTTTACTGTACATAAATGATCTCCCAGATAACATTGACACAGAGTGCTATATATACGCAGATGATACTTCACTGCAGTTCTCTTTTGACCCCAAAAATTCGAATGAGATTGATCAATCTGTTGCAAGTGACCTGGAAGCAATTCAAAATTGGTCCAAATTATGGAAGCTCGAGTTTAAACCTGAGAAGAGCTGCGAAGTTATTTTCCATACTCCAAGAATGCCAATCGAAAACGTGACCACATCATTTCTCAATAACTCTGAAATCAAAAGAATTGCAAACCATAAACATCTTGGTTACTGTTTTGATGAATGCCTCTCAAATATAAATCATATTGATGAGATTTGTACAAAGGTAAAAAAAATGTTAAATCCTCTAAAAAAACTCCAAGGTAAACTGACAGCCAAACATTTGGAGACGATCTTTACCTCATTCATCCGTCCATATTTTGACTATGGTGTTGTATTATACAACAAATCTTCCAAATATTTACTTGAACGGTTGAATAAGCTGTATTACCAAGCAGCCATCTTGTGTTCAGGCTGTTACCATGGTAGTAATACCACTAAAGTGCTCACTTTACTACAATGGCATACATTAGAGGACAGAAGGAAGATGCAAGTTAATAATTTCATGTACAAGGTTGTCAATGGAAAAAATCCTGTATATCTAAATGAGATATTTGAGAAGTACAAAAATAAAAGCATTAGAACTAATCGTAACACTTTTGACTTCAAGCTACCTATCCGCTGTAGCAACAGATTCTTGGAGTCGGCAGTCCTAGGTGCAATCAGTTCATGGTCAATGCTGCCATCATATATCAGGGAAAAGAAGACACTTCAGACTTTCAAAAAATATCAAAAAACTTATGTTGCTCCCAAAAAACTCACTCTGCCATCTACCTTTCTTAATTTGACAAGAAAACAAGAAATAATTATAAACAGACTTAGAGTTGATTTACTTTTTAGGGCTCAACTATACGCCCATAACTTTACCTTTATTGATGGCCCAAATTGCTCATGTGGAGCTACCAGTACGCCAAAGCACTTTTTTCTGAAATGTCCAAATAATGAATTGAATTTTCAAACATTAAAAAAAGACATTGAATTGATTGCACCAGGAGCCTTTAATAAACATAAAAATCAAGCTGATTTACTTTCTTTATTCTATTATGGAGATCCTGATCTACCTTTAGAAACAAATTCGCAACTCTTGTCCAAAGTGGCTGATTTTATTTCTGCCAATATCTGATTTCCCTCCTCAAGTGAACCTGTTTAGTCTCCCCTCCAAACACCCCTCCCCTATCCCCAACCTACAAGTGCATCCCCTTTAACCTGTTGTATAGTGTACTATTATGATTTATTATATGTATTAATATATATTGTTTAAATGTCCATTTTTCCTATAATGCCTTCGGGCGATTGGAATTATGTATTTGCTAATAAGTTTGAATGAATAAATTCTTATAATAAAAAAAAAAAAAAAAAATCATGCACTGTAAAATTGGGATGACAACAGTAATATTTATTCCGATTTCTTTGTCATTGACGATATAGAAGATGGTGTATTGTGGGGATTAACGACCACATTTGATCGGAATTGGGATTTCATGTAATACTCCATCACAAAACTTAACACATGCACAGAACTAGTGATGATGATGTCCTAGGAAATGAGAACCAAATGATTAAAGAGTTGATCCCGCAGTTTCATCAGCCATTTGTGAAAACATTATCTGACTTTACCATTGTCAAAGTGTTCCAGTGTGAAACTGATAATAAAATATTTCTGTATTATCACAAACTCTTTGTATATCAATTGCAAATAGCTAAATTGAAAAACTATGATGACAAAATTCACACCTTTACTTGGAACAAATGATGTGTCATTGCCAGTTGCCGCAGTAACCTCAGCAGTTGTCAGTAAAGATGTCTCTGCCAGTCCTACTCTAGCCTCACTTACTGAACACTGGCAATGGATCTGTGCACTCATCCATGCAAGTGTTTCAGTTCTGCAAAAACAAGGTAACAATATCACGCTTAGAGTGGCTGTCTACAAGTTTCTTCAGCAAGCAAAAAAGCTAATCTTTAGATTTTCATACAAAAAGTTATACCTAAAAATTTCTTAAGATAGAGTACGTCATGTCACCCACATATGATATACAAGGGGCGATCCATATATTCTGATAAAAATGCTCTCATTTTGTGATTTTTTCACATATCCCTCTCATTTTTTCAGAAAATGTAGATTATGTAATTACACATACAATGCTAAAATATTATAGCTATATCTTAAATTATCACTGAGATAAGGCTGCCATGGTAACCTGTATTAAGGGTAGGCAGGTCAATTTAATTATAACATATAAATATCAAAATAACTTGTTATTTTAATTATTTTAAAGCATGCGGAAATCATGCATTTTTTCTAAAAAAGTTTGGTATTGTTACTCGTTGTTTGTTGCTAAACAAATGTTTATATGTGCTCACTATAACATCACAACAATTCACAATAACATTGTAGGACAGAATGGGCCAATTGACATTACATGTTATGAGACACACCAAAAATCAAATGGTCAGATTAGGTTAATGTGGCTGATGCAGAGTGTCACATTAACTGATACATTAGGGAATACCATTAGATTTTCCATTATTCTTTCAAGAATAAGTAAGAGGACACTGTCAGAGACATACATGGACTCATAAAGTGCATGGGCAAGGTGTTATATCTGCATAAAGAATATATAGGTAGTATTGTAAAGAGGAAAGCATGGTCATCCGCAATATGATTGCAAGAAGAGCTTGCGGACAGAGAATAACACTACGATAAATTGAGATGTTACTTATGAAAAGATAGCTATCCCACTGTATAAATTATCAAACAAGGGCAACAGGGGTATGGAACAGATAAATGAATAGTTGACAATGACTGGAAGATGCGTTTGATCTTAAAATAGGTACCGAGGAATGATTAAATTAACATATTTATCTATTTTAGACGTTATAATTTAACTGACCTGCCTACCCTTAATACAGGTTACCATGGCAACCTTATTTCAAAATTAATTTAAGATACAGCTAAAATATTTTAGCATCGTATGTGTAATTACATAATCTACAGGGTGTCAAAAAACAACGGCACCCCCCTCTACAGCAAAAAGTACTTAATATTACATGGTGTGTCATATCTCATTTTAAAGATAATTTAATTCTGGAGTTACCTGAGAAATTTCAGCTTTATATCATATAATTTTACAGATTTGCAGCTGATTCTTAGTAGTTGGTATGACCACCAGTTGCTGCTCAAACAGCAGCTTATCTGGACGGATATGATTTCAATGAAAATTCAGATAAATGTGTAGCATTGCATAATCCTCTAAGCACTTTCCTCAAATTCTTCAGAAATACATCCTCACTGTATCTTTTTTCAAGAGGCTCTTCGTCCATCAGTTCCTATACCCTGTTTTTCAGAACTGAACCCATATGTTCAGTGCAGTTGAAATCTGAGCTAATTCGTTCATATTCCACTTTCTGAAGATTTGACCTTTAACCAATAACAGAGCAGCAAATAAAGTACCAAAGTAGCAAACTTAAAAACAATGTAGCTTTTTTAATATAAAGTTTCATTAAACGAAATTTGAGGAGTAACTCCAGAATTAAATTATCTTTCAAATGATGTATGACACAATATGGAACATTCAGGATTTTTTGCTGTAGAGGGGGGTGCCGTTGTTTTTTGACACCCTGTACATGTTCTGAAAAAATGAAAGGGATATGTGAAAAAATCACAAAATGAGAGCATTTTTATCAGAATATATGGATTGCCCCTTGTACAACCAGAACAATGGCAACGCCAAAGCGTAGCGAATCCCATCGAACATTTTTCAAAAGGGGCAACTTCTACCAAAAGTGTCATTAGACAGTGTGCCATGGTTATAATATTCACATACCAAATATGAACAAAATCGCTCTGCTACTTTTCGAGTTATAGTAAAATACGTTAAAATGGTGGCCATTTTGAAAAATGGCCGCTTTCTACTAAAAGTCTCATTAGACAGTGTGCCATGCTTATAGTATTCACATACCAAATAAGAACAAAATCGCTCCGCTACTTTTCGAGTTATAGTAAAATACGTTAAAATGGTGGCCATTTTGAAAAATGGCCGCCTTTTACCAAAAGTGTCATTAGACAGTGTGCCATGCTTATACGTATTCACGTACCAAATATGAACAAAATCGCTCCACTACTTTTCGAGTTATTGTAAAATAAGTTAAAATGGCAGCCATTTTTCAAAATGTCCACCATTTTTCAAAATGGCCGCCTTCTACCAAAAGTGTCATTAGACAGTGTGCCATGCTTACAGTAATCACATACAGAATATGAACAAAATCGCTCCACTACTTTTCGAGTTAAAGTAAAATACGTTAAAATGGCGTCCATTTTGAAAAATGACCGCCCTCTACCAAGAGTGTCATTAGACAGTGTGCCATGCTTATACGTATTCACATACCAAATATAAACAAAATAGCTCCACTACTTTTCGAGTTTTAGTAAAATAACTTAAAATGGCAGCCATTTTTCAAAATGTCCGCCATTTTTCAAAATGGCCACCTTCTACCAAAAGTGTCATTAGACAGTGTGCCATGCTTATAGTATTCACATACCAAATATGAACAAAATCGCTCCACTACTTTTCGAGTTACAGCAAAAATCGTAAAATAACGAGAAAAGGGCGCCATTTTTCAAGATGGCTGCCATGTGCTTTTAAAATATCTACATTTCTAGCTTTATTAATGTCCTATATAATTTTTTTTACATTTAAAACATATTGCTATTACAGTTTTACATATTGCACCTAAATTACTGTAAAATCGGCACTAAAATGGCCGCCATTTTTAAATGAGCGGCCATTTTGAAAATCGACTTTCGAGCAGAACTTCTACCCCCATAGGGTATATGTATACAAAATATGAATAAAATCGGGCCAACGGTATTTGAGTTATTGCCCGGACGGACGGACGGACGTACGTACGGACGGACAGACGTACGTACGGACGGACGGACGGACGGACGGACGGACGGAGGCGTTCCCTATATCCCTCCGAACTTCGTTCGATGGGATAATGAAAAAAGCCTACCTATTCACTTGATTATCTTCTCCAACAATGTTTCTGATTGTGAGGGTGCATTCAATGTGCTCTCCTGCCAGAAAGACAGAGCCTCTCTGTAGCTGGGCTATAACTTCTATCATAGTGGCAATAATCTGAAATGATTGAATTTGTTATCATCAATGAAGGTGAGAAATACCTCTTGGATATATCCAGTATATATACCCGCATGGTCATGATTTACGCATAATTCGTGATGTACGCATGATTCATGATTTATCGCTTCACACATGTGATGATGGAACCGACAGACCCAGGAACTTTTATGTGTACCAAAAAGATTGTTTCAAAAGATGGCCATCTTTTTTTGCAAGATTTAATTTTCCTTTTCTGACGTTTATAATATATATAATATATAATTTTGCCAGCTGTGACTTACCAGATCATTCACTTATGTTAACAACTTCCTAATGTTGTTGTTGAAAATGATATCCGTGTCCTTATGAATTTTTACCCTTTACATTCATTTGACTTTGACTCACTTCTTAAAGGGGCAACAAGGACTGTAGAAAGAAATTTTAAAAATTTTGATTAATTAATTACCAGCATTAAGAAGTGTAAATTCAGTTCAAAGCTTCTATAAAGGGAGTTCCACTTATAGATTTTTAAGATTCACCATGTTTCAAGAGGAATATCAGCTATGAAATAATGTTCATCCAGGGGGTTTCTTTGTAGATAATAAAAATATATGTTAGTCTTGATAAATATCCAAACTTAAATATATTTTGACACTGGTCGATGAACGTTGAATGGCCCCCTGCACTAATTGTTGCATCTTTAAAAGAGAGCTTCATCTTCACTCTTTCAGTTTACAATAAATCTGTGATCTCACCGAGCCAATCAGAGTTTGTCATCGAAATAGGGACGACTTTCTATATGGTCAATATCTATCTCAACAAAACCATAATAACATCACTAATATTCATAGATATCGCCATTGTAGTGACCAGGATATAACTCCCATACCTTGTGGAAGTGCTAGTCTTTGCAACATTATCAGACCAGCTGAAAAATATTAGCCTCTGCTCGTACCACATGATTGGGAAATCAAAGGAAAGTGATTGGTTGCACTTCACATATTAATCAATAACCCCAAGTGGGTGAACTAATATCAACAAAACTTTGACTCAAATTTCTTTTCACAGAGATTTCTTGTAATATTTCATAAATTTGATTTGGAAACATAAAAGAATAAATATTTCATAATAATATTCAATCATCTACTATACGTTGAAAGGGGTACTACATTCAACAATTTTTGATTATTCATTCTGCTTGCCGCAGTGTTTATACTGAGACATTGTCATGTCTTGCAAGAATTTTCGTTCGGTGCAGTCGTGATTTTAGAAATGTAAATTTCTAGGTACATTACTAAACTGCAACACAGATGTTGACACATATTGAACTATAACAGCACAGATATTATAAAGCAACTATAGCTCAACAAGTTTTATTAAAATAGGTAAGTCGTAAAACATCAAGATATGAAGCAGATTACATTTTTTTCCAAATTTTTCAGAAAATCCTTCTTAAACTTTTTACTTGCATGACTTTGATCACATCGGCATGTATATTTTTGTATTGCTGTACCAATTATCAAATGATGTACTTTATTGTTGTTTTGAGATGACAAGGAATGATTTATTTGATTTTTCAGTTGGTGCATATTACAGGTTAGACTTCTTCCCTGTGTGAGACCAGTTTGTAAAGTAAGATTTATAGTTTGGAACAAAAATAAATAGCATGTGGATTTTCTATCACCATTTCCTAACCATGGTCATTTGAAAGCCCACAATTTCCAATATTATCTAGATACATCACGGACGTCTAATATATGTTCTTCAAACGAGATAAATAAATATATACATGTATACCCGAACAAGATAATTGAATACTTACATGTAAGGCCTGAGACCATCATAAAAGTTTTATGTTAGTCTCAGGTAAGGCTTTAATAGTGCTGATACAAAATAATTGATAAGTCGTATAATTGGCATATTTTCTTGAATTTTAACATTTAATGTCCCAAACTCCCACAAACTGCAGAAAAGTATACACTGTAAATCATATTTACCAAAATGAGTGTCTCAAAGGCTTCATACCATCGTATATAAAATGCATTTGTCACGAGTTTGAGCTGAAATTTCGCTAAAATGAAGTTGGCTAAGGGTAGTCTCTGTCAGGTTTGTTTATTGTGGTTAGCTTGTAAGTGCTCAGAAGCAAATAGTTCATGTACGCAAAATAATCAAATAATCTGATTGGTTTAAACTCTGCTGCACATGCGCACAATGTGTGCCATGGCTTTTTCTAATGATTTCGTTTCGTTTAATGGGGTTTGCATTTCAGTGTAACTTCCGCCAACATGGCGGACAAAGTACAGAATTGACAGGTAAAATTACTTCGAATTTTTAAGAGAACTTTTCACCTTTAATAGCAAAACTTTTGTTTCATTTGTGCATTCTATCTATTAGATAAGACTCAGGGGTACAGTATGTAGACAAATTCATTTTGGTAGGAGCACTCTGTTTAGTTTGAAAACGCACCCTTTATTATATCAGCACTGTATTTCGCCAGAACATTCTCTTCACTTGTGAGATACATATCCCTAAAATTTGTATATTTTACATTTTGTATAATCTCATCCACTGATGTATGGCCTCTTGAAAATTCTCTTATTTTTAACATGGGAAATCCTCAATTCAGCAAATTCACCTGTCATTTATTTTTGTTCCCAATTGTATAGTCTATACTACAGTGGGGAACATAAAGAATTACTATAGCTATGCTGTTAATGCCGACTCATCAAATGTTGAGGTGATTTTTTGTGCCGCAATGTGGATTGGCTCCCAGAATGCAACATGATTATCTTGTTCCAACACCATCCTCTTCGTTTCTGACTAGAACGTATAGATTGTTTTGGAACAAGATAACAACATGACACGTGCAAGCTTTCAAAATGCTGTTCCGCCATTTTAAAACCTGTCCCGAGTAAATAAGGTTAATTACCCAAATGCGAATAGGTAGTTACCAGTTTCACCACCAGGTGGCTGATTCGGGTCAATTAACATGGCAGGTATACAAGAAAGTTCCCTTAAACTTGAATATTATCAACTTAAGTGGTTCAATTTTCATATAACCCTTATGCGTCTGATACTTATACTAATTAAAATATGTCCAGTAAAGCAAAATATTATCTATCCACTAAAAGAAAAGATATTTCATTTTTAGTGATTTTATAGCATGGGGTCTATGGGGAATCTCCCCGAGCTAGAAGTCACATTTTCAAAGAAAATTAATTTTTCAAAGTTGATTAACACTTTTTAAAACCACATTTCTAGATGTAATTTTAGATGTAGATTTCAAATATGATATTACTTTGACTGAATTTTGAATTTTTAATGACGTAAATCAAGATTATTTCTACTCGCATCTGGGTTATTGATGTTGCATTCTGGAAGTCAATCCTCCTTTGATCACAAACATGGCGATTCATGAAAACATTTGTTCGATTTGGAAGGGATTTACATCATTTGCAGGTATGAAGCTTTGGATTCATTTATTGTGCTACTTAAAGTGAATGGGAATTATTTTTCTATCGCTTGGGAGAGTTTGAGACACGAAACTTAGAATTTAGCTCATTGTGACAACTTTTGATGGTTGAGGTTTATTTTTGTTCCCCATGGCATTGTCTAGAGTCCATTTCACTGCTTCATTTCGTCAGTAGAACGGCAAAAATAAGAAATTGGGAGACCATTGTGCAATAATATATGGAAAAGTATATTCATAATGTACATGAATGACATTTGTATATCTTGGATTGCTTCTAGTTTGGCTTATAAAGTGTGTGGCCTCTTATATTTGGATGTTTCTCTGCCATGTTATTTTCAATAAGATTAAAGGTTGAATAAATAGTGCAGAGACGTATCCAACGATCATGGTCCTGGTGTCAAAATATATCGATTTTTGAATATTTCATCAAGGCTAACATCTATTTTCATTAGCTACAAAGAAAACCCCCGAACGTACCTAATTTCTGCCGATATTCACAATCACTAGCATCCTAAATCCCCGGGAATCTTCTCCCGACATCGACAGAAAAAATGATCACGTACCTTTTAATGATTTCCCGGTTATATTGTCATTGGATTCCAGCCCCGTTTTCACCTAACGTTCTATCCAACATTCTGTTTCCTTTATACCATGCGCGTGTCAAGACGACCTTGAATATGGGCAGATTTGAGGTGTTTTGGTCACTTAGATTTTTTTGATTTTTCTTCGTCAGTGGATGAGATTAACTGCAAGAGTCGCCGGTAATAGACCGTCAACGGCGGTCATATCGGGTACCATGCATACGGTTATATCAGACAACCGCGGTTATACTGTAACATGCGGTCTTACCTATCTCAGCTGCAGCAAGAATTTTAAATGGCGGAGATCTAGAAATGTTTCAAAAAACAAAATGCGGGACGTCCATCCTTTCAATTGCTTATTTAGAAGTCTATTTGCAAGTCTGATTGGTGGTATTCGTCGACAAGTGCATATATTTTAAGAAAATAGATATGGCGAAGAAGACATTAGGTCAAACGTTGCACTAATAGCTCGGGAAAGGTAAAATGACTCCCAAATTTCTTCTACAGTCTTTATTCAACCTTTAACATGGCTGAAATTCTTCAAATTACAAGACGGCACGGGCTTATTGCACAAAAAAATAAAAAATCTGAAATATACAAATGTCATTCATGTACATTATGAATATACTTTTCCATATATTATTGCACAATGATCTCCCAATTTCTTATTTTTGCCGTTCTAGCCTACTGACGAAATGAAGCAGTGAAATGGACTCTAGCCGGAATATAAAAATATTACTAATATTATTAAACTTTAACTGGTCTTATGCACAACAAGTATGACTTCAGTACTGACGTACAACATCAATATATTATTGATGAACATTACGGAAAACTTATGACGCGTAAAACATCTAAAATGGTAAGAAAACTTACTGTGATTGACAATTTTGCCACGGATTTATTTTCAGGGTGCGGACTACGTCATTGATTCCTGAGCTGTTGGTGACGTCATCCTAATCTGTGTAAGCAAAAGTTGAAATAATTTTTAGAAATGTTTTCGTAATATATGACCATTTGCTGGTTATATCTAACTGATTTATACAATGCAAAGTGCGGGCAGTAATGCAGCTAATACTGGAAACATACCAGCATATGTTTTGGATGATTTATGCAGGTAAAATCACTAGTATTCACTACTATTCTATTTATTTATTGGGCCATTCCATTTAAAAAATGTACGGGGGGTATGGATGCAAAATTCTGGGGGGGGGGGGGGGTGTTGACCGAAAAATTCTTGGGGGGGGGGGGGTATGAGACCGAAAAATTCTGGGGGGGGGGTGTTGACCGAAAAAATTCTGGGGGGGGGGTAGGAGACCGAAAAAATTCTGGGAGGGGGGTATTGACCATGGAATATTCTTGGGGGGGGGGGTATTTGTGAAGGAATTCTGTGGGGGGGGGGTAATAATGGGGGGGGGGGGTGGTAGTCTGTGCGGGGTACTCTATAGTGGTATAAGGGTGGAGTGTCTTTCAGTCTTTTAAAAGGGGGTAATTAGTCAGTTAATGTACACAATCTCTAAATGTAAGCCAAAAAACTGTCAAGCTTATGTGTCAACATAGTATCACTCTGTTGATATGCTTGCGATTTATTTGCCAGATGCAGTCTTAGGGTTGCCTTGAGCCAAAACAGAACAAGATCACGTTTCACTTTCCAGTCTTGCTTCTAAGAATTCACTAGAAAACACTATCACAATGTCCCCAGATTTAAAAGATAATTAGGTTAGTTATATATTGGTTGACTATCAAGTTTTAAAAGTTAAAAAGTACAGTTTAGGTCAAGTGTTGAAACTCAACAAAGTATTTCAGATTGATATTCAAATACAGAAAATAATACAGAATTAGAAAAGCCATGTTTATGTTCATTAATAAATTTGAGGACATTAGAAATTAAAACAGTTGGAATATGAGTTTCTTTCTTGAATTCTTTTGATGGTATAATAGTAATTTACACTATGTAGCTGAACAAAACATGCGAGTTTTAAGTGAAACTAAAACATAAAAATATTTTGTTATTAATTTCATATTTGTGTGTGCTCCAAACTAGTGAACAGATAGTGAAAGTACCATTTGACAGGGATGAACCATTACTTTCAAACATATATTTCTGAATTGATATGATCTGCAAGGGCAAAATGTCAAAACATTTCAATTACACTAATCTGTGCGCTTAAAGTATTCCTCAAGTAGAAAGTTAAAGTTAAAAATCCCAGAAAACAGAAAAGAAAGGTAATTTTAAGATTGTTTATATTATTTGTTGCATTGGTTAATAATAATCATTCTGATCAAATGAGGCTCAGGTTTATTGCGTAGGCTTTCTTGAGTATTTTGTGCATGGACTTGTCTGACACCAAATCTCTGTCATGTTTATTATTTCAAATCTTATCCCAGCCAACAGAACAAAGTATATTCAAAGCTACAGCTAGCTATATACAAGTTTTTCTGAGTTTCATATTTGCAAATTTGTGATCCTATATAATGCTTAATGCTAAGATAAGGAAAACTTTGGTATGCTTTGTTAAGGGTATAACTTTCTCTACAGTGTCATGGCTTTCATAGAACTCCTCTTCATTTCTGGAACAGCAAAACATGATTTCCCCCCAAAACATGAAGAACCAGAACAACGGCAACGCCAAAGCGTAGCGAATCCCATCGAACAGAAATGGCTGGCATTTTTATAAACGAAGCACAAATATCATAAAAGAACACACCAGAAAGGCCACCATTTTCAAAATGGTTGCTCACTAGCCAAGTTGTCATCAGAAGAAATAATATGCTTTTAAGTAGCCACCTCTAAAATTTTTGAAAAATCGCACACATGCTTGTAAAATAACACACATAAAAATGTTGGCCATTTTTCAAAATGGCCGACTACTCCCTAAAGTTGTATTAGACAATGTGCCATGCTTAAAGTATTCACATATCAATTATGAACAAAATTGCTCCACTACTTTACGAGTTATAGTAAAATACGTTAAAATGGCGGCCATTTTTCAAAATTGTTTTTAAAATGGCCACCTTCTACCAAAAGTGTCATAGGACAGTGTGCCATGCTTATAGTATTCACATACCAAATATGAACAAAATCGCTCCGCAACTTTTCAAGTTATAGTGAAATATGTTAAAATGGCGGCCATTTTTCAAATTTATTTTCAAAATGGCCGCCTTCTACCAAAAGTGTCATAGGACAGTGTACCATGCTTATAGTATTCACATACCAAATATGAACAAAATCGCTCCACTACTTTTCAAGTTATAGTGAAATATGTTAAAATGGCGGCCATTTTTCAAATTTTTTTTCAAAATGGCCGCCTTCTACCAAAAGTGTCATAGGACAGTATGCCATGCTTATAGTATTCACATACCAAATATGAACAAAATCGCTCAACTACTTTTTGAGTTACAGCAAAAATCGTAAAATGACAAGTAAAGGCCGCCATTTTTCAAGATGGCTGCCATGTGCTTCTTTAATATCTACATTTGTAGCATTATTAACGTCCTTTATAATTTTTTTACATTTAAAACATATTGCTAATACAGTTTTACATATTGCACCTAAATTACTGTAAAATCGTCACTAAAATGGCCGCCATTTTGAAATGAGCGGCCATTTTGAAAATCAGCTGTCGAGCAGAACTTCTAACCCCATAGGGTATATGTGTACAAAATATGAACAAAATCTGGCCAACCGTATTTGAGTTATTGCCCGGACGGACGGACGGACGGACGGACAGACGGACGGACGGACGTACGTACAGACGTACGTACGGACGGACGGACGGACGGAGGCGTTCCCTATATCCCTCCGAACTTCGTTCGATGGGATAATCATTTAAATTAACAAATATGACCTTTTTCTCTGAAACAGTTACTACATATCATTTAAACATTTTTAAATTCAGACAATGAGAATTAGAATATCTTCATTCTCAAGTGAAACAGTACATTTTCTTATTTATATCATACATCCTATATCATGTATATACTGGTGATCCGCTCAATTACACTGGTTACCGAAATGGTTCGTTGGAACGTCGAAGGTATGATTTTTCTTCTTTCCTTATTTCACGCGTTGTAGGCAGAATCCCCATGACATTGTTTCTCACAAATGTGTATCAGTATCACATGTTTTAGAAAATGTACATGTTTGCGAAAAAATAGCTCAGAAGAAAACAGAATCGTCAAATTAATTCCTCACTCAAGTTACATAAACGCTACGGGTTAAAAGTGCAGAACTGTTTTTCGAAATACCTTTTATGTAACTTAGTTAGGAATTAAATTGACGATTCTGTTGTCTTCTGAGCTATTAGTTCGAAAATATGTACATTTTCTTAAACAAATGATACTGATACACGTTTGTGATAAAAATGTTGTGGGAATTCTGCCTACAATGTGTGAAATAATTAAGGAAAAAAGAAAAATCGTACCTTCATATTCCGACATTTTGTTACCAAAATGAACCGTTTCTGCTAATGCAACTACTCGGGTAAAAAATTAAATTTTGTGTAATTTATGTTGAAGAAATAAGAAATAATGAAAAAATATTGTAGTTACCAATGGAAACATTACATTCTAATTTTGATTGTGTGAAGTGAACAATGGTAGCATAATCATTTAGTCGGTTGAGAAAGTACTCAGGTCATCTGAATATATCAGGATAAAACTATTACAACCTCAATATAACATAACAAAATAGTGAACTTGTCTAGAGATCAGGATACATTACACAAGGCACATGACCTTACTCTGAATTGAGAGCTACAAGCAGTATACAGTACACTAGATCCAAACAAAAAAAACAGTGTATGTGACAGTGACCTACATGTAAACTAACAATGTTGGAACCAATATATATAGGATGGTTCCAATCTGGCAATTACTTCCTTGTTGTTTAGACTTTTAGACAAATTAGTCAAATTATGCAACATGTGTAGCCTTCAAATATAACTTTATTCAAGTAGATGCGAGTATCTAGAACACTTTTGTTATAAGTTCATAGTATTATTTTCTGTCATGTCTGTTCAACATTTTGGGCATCTGATTCAGTCATAAATTATGTGGTCACTTGCTTCACATATTGAACTTTTCATGAGTTTTTGAAAATGTAAGACATTTCAATGGATTTTTTTTAAATTTTGAAAAGTAAACCACTGAATATTCTAGTAATTCATCAGGCCTGTCAACTGTCCCGCAATTTGCGTATTTGTCACGCATTTGCTGAAAAATTTGAAGTCACGCCAGTTATTTTTGCGTGACAGAAAATGTCACGCAAATACGCATTTTACCTGGTAATTGTCACGCAAAAAGATTTCTGTAGAAAAATTTCTAAAAAAGTTCGTCTACACAGCAAAAATACGAACGCCGAAAAAAAAACGTACGCATTTCGTTCAGACTTTTCACGCGAATTACGTATATGTCACGCATTCCGTTCGAAATTTTTCGTACCTCCCCCCCCCCCCCCGTTGATGGAAGTTTGAAACGCGAGCGTAGCGAGCGCTAAAAATTTGAGGTGTTCAAAATTTGGCAAGATGTAATAAATTTTAAACCAAGGTGTTCAAAATTTGGATCAAGGTGTTCAGATTTGGACCAAGGTGTCCACATTTTGAGGGGAGGTGTTCAACATTTCCAAGTCACTCATGTTAGGTGTTCCCAAGTTGACAGGCCTGAATTCATACATTCTAAAGAACTGTGAACTGTTAATTAGGTTCACTAATTTCTGAGAGTCAAAAGTACTTCACTCATTTTGTCTACATTATTTACGACCAGTGTTGGTTGAGGAAGGTTACTTCAAATTACAAGCAATATTAATTTCAGACTAATTCAATGAGATTGCATCTTTGATACTACAGTGTATTTAGATACACTTTATGTGCTAACAGTAGTAGGTGAAAATATAAAGTTGAGACAAGATTAAAGGCATAAAAAAAGTTGACCTAGAAATATCCTGTTACAGTAGTATAAGCAATAATTCAGTCTGAGCGTATGACTTACTGACATTCTGTTAAAGGCACATCTATATGGAAATATTTTGAAAATTTCTGGTACAAAATAAAGTATGAAGGCATGCGTTTTATTTCTTTGCTTTTTTCAGGAAAGTATCTGCATTGCCTTCTTAAAGTGGGAGTATCGATTGCCGAGTCGTATCCAATGATCCTGGGCCTATCGTAAAATGAAAGCTTTGAATATGTTGTTGCCTTTAAAAATGTATCTATTTTCCATGTATGCTACTAGAATTTGTGCACATACCTTATAACGATCGATAATGGCAAAGGAAAATCCTCTAATTCTTCGTCATAATTTCTCCTTCGACGTCCGCCATTTTTTTATTAAACCGGAAGTTTTTCTCTGACGTCCGCGCAATGTTTTTTCACTTTTATTTCAGATTACGCTTCGGATTCAACATTTAATGCTTTCTAATATTAATTAAGTGTTTTCTATCAGAAAGATTTCATAAAAAGACTCACACTATCAGAGATTTTATCGATTCGAGCAGCCAGAAAAATTTGTTTCAATTTCACCCGCTAGGTGTTTCGACGTCGACTTGGAAAGAATTTGAAAAATCTATGAGTGGGACTCCTTGTATGGAATTGTAGATTCTAAACGATTTGCCAGTTCTACTGGTTGATTAATATTGCCATATGCATACATTTTTATAAAATAGGAATAAGGAAGAAGATGTTGGACCAAACTTCACCCCGATAGCTCAGAAAAGGTAAAATTTCTCCATTTTTCTCTCCACAGACCTTAGAGCCGCTTTAAGTGACTGAGTATAAGCCTGGTAATTATCTTGTGCCAAGAAAATCTCAGCTTATGCAGAGCTTCCACAGAACATTATGTTATTTATCAAAAGACATAAAAGTCGGTGCTAGCTACATATTTCTTACTTCAATTTAATCTAAAGACCAGCTTATGTGTTCTCTCAAAGCCCAAAAGTTGCGGCTGTCTCAAATCGCAGACTTTTTAAATCGACCAGTATTTCAAAAGACAGCTGTAGCTTTGAGAGAATGTTCAAGCTGGTGTATAGAATCAATTGAGTAGACTAAATCCTCTAGTGGGTATTTTTGAAATTTAGTTGGAAATACTCAGACTATAAACGTCTTATGTTAAATGTTGGTGTTCAAACATATCTTTTTAATTTAAATTATAATTCAAAGTGACTGAGGTAGTAAATTAATTTGCATATTTTTAAGTTCCACTAGCTTTAATATCTCTTAGCAGTGGCGATCCGCTCGATTACGCTGGTTACCGAAACGGTTCGTTTTGGTAACAAAATGTCGGAACGTCGAAGGTACGATTTTTCTTTTTTCCTTATTTCACGCGTTGTGGGAAGAATCCCCACGACTTTTTTTCTCACAATCGTGTATTAGCATCATATGTTATAGAATATGTTCATGTTTGGGTTAAAAGTGCAGATCTTAACTGTTTTTGCGAAAAACCGTTTATGTAACTTAAGTGAAGAATTAAATCGACGATTCTGTTGTCTTCTGAACTATTTGTTCGCACATATATGCACATTTTCTTAAACATATGATACTCATATACGTTTGTGGTAAAAAATGTCGTGGGAATTCTGTCTACAACGTGTGAAATAAAGAAAAGAGAAAAATCGTACCTTCGACGTTCCGACAGTTTGTGACCAAAACGAACCGTTTCGGTAACCAGCGTAATCGAGTGGATCACCAGTGCTTAGACTAGACAGTATGCTGTGTTACTTTTTATGGCATTTAATTGTACCTTACTACCTAATTGAATTTTCATAATGTCTATTTTATGAAGTAATGCTTCCTCAAATGAATTGATAATTTTGTGCAATACAATTCACCGCAATAACCACACCACAGAAAATAAGGATAACAAACTGAATTCACACTTAGTCTATTGGATTTTAATCAATAATGAGGTAAGAAATATGTGCGTAGCTGGTGCAGATATAACTTGTGGTTCTATTGTGTATTTCCATGAACATGTGCCTTTAACATTAATTTGTAAATTCTGAAAACTGATTACCTATTTCAATGGTAAGAGCAACTTATACCCCTTTATATTGTTTCTCAGGGGGATCTAGCGTGTTTTGGGGGGTATAAATGCAATTTCCAGGGGGAGGGGGTATGGATGCAAATTTCTTGGGGGGGGGGGGGGGGGTATGGATGCAATTTTCTGGGGGGGGGGTAGCAAGAAAAAAAATTCTGGGGGGGGGGTGTCTCAGCCTGTGCATCCATACCCCCCGTACATTTTTTAAATGGAATGGCCCATTATAAATTTTTTAAAAAATAATAAATTACATGTAGGCTATCTACTGTCTGTTAGGCTAGATCTACAGTACACGGCTGTTTAAATGGCTTGTTTTTGGCATCTTTAATACTTGTCCTTAAGTTCAGGTCATTCTGACTGTTAATCTAAACCAGATGTTGAGCATGCGCTCTTAGCCATATCCGGTTAAATTGGGTCATGCCTTCTTTAGCTAAAGTTGTGTAGCATTTCCCCCTCATTGTATTCCTTCCATTCAATAAATCAAGCTAGATTCACTTTGTTTAACTTGTTGACAGTCTAATTGCTCCTGGTAGAAACATTAACATGTGAACATCTAGAAGGGGTTCAAGGAATTGAGACATAACTGATCAAATCTGGTATCATTTAATGGACATAAATCTGTGTAAAGTCTATACTTTCTCACCCCTCTATCTAAAAAAGTTGTGATTTGTTTTTAAAGTATGACACACCACAGGAAAGAACAATTCAAGATATGCACAACTATATTTAGAAGTCATAACAGCACCCCTTTGTCTTAAAGTTTAGTTTCCCTGAAGTTACCATCTCCTTTAAAGATTCTTACTTTGTAAATTGTAACAGAACATGGATTTTAGTATGGCCTTCATTAAATAAACAAGTATGCATCTGGAAATCTTTTCAAAATCCATAGAATCACTTTGCCAGTTTTGTTCAAAAAGCTTTTTACATTCAAAAGTAAACATTTACAGAAAAGCAGAAAGGTAAATCCAATTAATGCAAAATAGGTAACTGAAAATATCAAAACGAAAGAAGGAATTCATATAACATTAGATGAGGCGCAGTATCACCCTACATATATAGGCAGTAAATGTTATATGACATTAATAAGACAATGATCTTATTAACAACATCATTTGCTAAGAAAATCATGCGTATCAATGATCACTAGAACTGAACAGCAACCAGAATTTCAGGATATTACCCCACAAATAAAGAGGAGAAAGTTGAAGAAAGTAAAGTGATATTGAAGTGACTCATTGATTGACTTTTACATAATATAGTATCTATCTTAGATTAACATTTGGATTAGAAATGAGCATTAGCGCATTTATGGGTATTTAATCATAGTCCCTTGCTGCAATTTGGTAAGTCAAATTCACTCTCAATTCTTGACGCATTTTATAAACAGTTATGCTTTTATAAAAACATACACCTTATAAAGATAAACCTTATAAGAATACTGTTAGCAAAAGTTTTAAATTGACCCTATCATAAGTTATTTTAAAAGAATTTAAACAAAACTGTATTTCAGTCTTAAATAATATGCAAGGGCGATCTGCTGAACATCATGTAAATAGCCCTAGCAGAAATGTCTGCAGCAGTTATAGCATAGGCAGATATTTGATATCCTGGTATATCACCGCATATTTTTCCAAATACACATGTTCTAAAGTAATTCATAACTTTTTGTTTATATGGTGCTGTCATCTAATTCTTGATGGACAATATAAAGGATACCTTTATTGTTTTAATCATCAAAAAGTGAATAAATTAAAATCACTTCATTCTGAGCATTTAGACTCTAAACTTGACCTAATTGGAAAAAAGTCCCATGTAACTGAATGGCAGAATAAATCTGCGACTTTGTTTACTGCTGCATGGAGTAAAGCTGGAGATTTGATTAAAAGTTCAGTTGGAAACAGCCGTGAGTAAGCTGCTTCAAAGGCAAGAACTTGACTTTGACATAATCGTGTTACCTGATGAATGGGGCCCTCATGTGCCTTCCAAATGGTAGTAAACGAGGTCCAATGTAACTACATCAGCTTATCTTTGCGTCCGATCAACAATGAGAACAGTAATACAAGAAATCTAAACGAACTGTAAAAATTCCCCAAAATGTACTTACTGACTTGTCATTTCCAGAAGTTCTGATACAGTATATTACCGAACATGTGTCAAAATGGAATGTTTGTTCATTCATTTTACGAGAGCTAAGGGAAGACCCAATGCTCGGATGTTCGCATAAAAATTCCCCAAAATGAACTTACTGGCTTGTCATTTCCAGAAGTTCTGATACGTTATATTACCAAACATGTGTCAAAATGGAATGTTTGTTCGTTCATTTTACCACAGACTTTCTTCAGGTCCGTGATTTTACAAGAGCTAAGGGAGGGCCAATGATTGGATGTTCGCATTTTATTTATTTATATATTTTTTCCTGTCTCTTTTAAGGGTAATCTCATGCCAGGACAATGTCTGATTACAACATGGGAGAATCTAGTGTAGTTGAATCCCTAATCATAGGCAGAATGAGGACGTTTTCCTTTTTCATTAAGAAAGATCACATCTCTTTTCAAGATGGTGCTAGGTTTTAGAAGAGGGACCTACATGTACATTGACATACTCTGGTTTATATGTGGCAAGCTGTATGAATGCCAAATAATCTTTTATCATATTATCAATATTTTTCCTGAATGAAATTACCTTCATTACCTCTTGCATGATCCTTGTCTGAGTGCTAGACATAATGGACAGTGACAATTTTCAGTTTGATTCTCCCTTGAGTACAGCATACTGTACCTCTGAAGACTTAATAGTAGACTGATGACATCAAAATGAATGAATCAAAATAGTTGATGAAGCCTCTTCATTTCAGTATTCCATTTATCTTTATTCAAATCTGAGTAAATTGACAAATGTCAAATTACTGCATCATTCTGCTTGCATATACAGTGTACATGTAAATAACCTCATTGACTCATGCCTAAAAATCAATTTACCCTTTTAGAGATCATAATTTTGCGAGAAACCATTTCAGACTGCAGGTCTCTAGAAAACCCATGAACTGAGCAATCAATTCAATAAGACAGGGAAATGTCTACTCCACCTGAATCATTTTGTCTCCCCTTCGATTATATGAGTGCTTTTTATAACACCTTTCAGGGGCTGTATTGCTTTCAGTTTGCCAAGCAGGTGCTCAGGCAGTTGGTCGAGTCTGGGTCTCCTGATAAATATTTTCTACAGGTTTCCATCCATAACATTTGAGTATGAAAGTTTAGAACTTATTAGTTTTTGGGCATTCTTGGTTTATGCTGAGGTGGCCACTGGATTTTCCATCCTAAAATTTTGTCTGTCAAGGGTTGTCTACAGGTTTTAAGAGTGCTATATTGTTCACAATATGTCTTGTTATTTTATTATTTTTAATTTATAATGTTATTGTTGTTTCAGTCGGTTTATTATCAACATCCCAGAAGAAGAGCGACAGCGACAAGATCTCGTTCGGATATTTTTCCAGATAGAACTTGCGCATTGGTTCTATCTTGATTTTTATTGCACTGAGACAAATCTACAGCTAAAACCTTGTGGGATTAAAGAATTTGCTACTAAAAGTATCCTTTATTCCTTTAAAAAATCCTATGAATTTTTTTTATTGCAAAGTAAATATTTTGTCATCAGAGTGCTGAGTTTTCGCATCTATTTTTGTGTTCTGGGTCCTGGTTGATTGTTATATGATGTTTGTGTATATTTTTGTTTTGTTCTACTTTTAAATATATTTTCTCCCATAAGTAATCATTTATTTATTTGATGCCTTCAAACACGAACTTTGTTTCATTTGAAATTATGAATTACAAATAAAATAAAATGAACTCTTAAGACATAATCTTAAACAATCGACTGGGACATTAAGCAGTATAATTGCACCGGGAACTTCACTGGGACCTTTCAAAAGTGATCAGATTATCGGATGTTCACATTTCAAGGTTTCATATGTGAGTCAGTTGGAGATACAGATTTGAAACTAAAAAACGTTTACTTAAATTGAGAGGTGTTGGAATATAAAGATTTACTGTATGTGTCACTGCTCCTTAACGTCTCTAGTATTTAAACATTGCCCATTCTTGCAAGAGCATGCTGATAATGTTGAAGAGATACTTGCAAACTGGAAGGAGTACAAAATGGCTGTACCCACTTATGGAGCAATTATGGTTGACCCAACACTGCAATTTGTGAGTTATTTAATGTCAAAAGCAGATTTTAGTTGTGTGAATAAATGACAAGGTGATTTAAGTCAAGCAGCAGATTTCAATGAGAATGTTACATTGTATTATTTACGATTAAATATTATAAAAATCAGTGTATAACAAAGATATAATGGAGAGGTGTCCATCATTCATCTAATGCAGTAGAAATTTTATGATATTGACAATGTTTCAATGTCTGCTAGTTCAGGGTTATTGACAATGTTATTGACAATGTTTTCAGGGTTATTGAGAATGTTATTGACAATGTTTCAGTGCCTGCTAGTTCAGGGTATTGACAATGTTTCATTGCCTGCTTGGGTTATTGACAATGTTATTGACAATGTTTCAGTGCCTTCTAGTTCAGGGTTATTGGGCCAAGGCAAGCTGGGGTTTCCCAAAGGGGAAGGTAAATGAAGAGGAAGCAGAACACGACTGTGCAATAAGAGAGGTAACAATATGCCATATATGAAATGACTTATACCATAGTTAGCATGATATTCATAGGATATCATGTCAAAACAAAATCGGTATTTTTGTAATCAGTGGTAAAATATGATATTTTTGACAAATTTTCACTTAACCATACTATACGGTGTTTAAGCCATGACATACGGCGCCGTATGCTATGAATTATGGATTTCTGCTACTTCAGACTCAAAACGAGACTTTTAAAAGTGTCAACATCGCCGGATCGTTTGGAAAATTCGAATTAAATCACTTCTTTTCCGACAATTCTGATGATGACCTTAACTATGGAATAAAAAGAATGATATGATTTTAATCCACTCATGGATATTGATATCTGCACGAGCAAGCGTATCGTATCCATTCGTGGAGAAAAATCATATCACTCATAAATCATAGGATGTGCTAAATGTATAATATCATTGAAAAATAAATTTGGTATCTATTGGCAAAATGAATAACCGGAGGATATCGTGATGATATATTCCGGAAAATCATGAAATCTTAAAATTAATTACATAAAGAAAAACTAACATATTTTTACTATTTTTACATTTTTAAAAATTCTGTATTATTGTTATTATTGTCAGAGTGTTGCAAAATTATCTTCTGCATTATTGTAATACATGCTTGCATTTCAGGTATTAGAAGAGACTGGTTATGATATTAGTGGATTAATAGACAAACATGAACACATAGAGCTTAAAATCAATGAGCAGGTGACCAGACTCTACATTGTCCCTGGGGTGCCCATGGATACAGCATTCATGCCTAAAACAAGGAAAGAAATCAAGGTATTTATGGGGCATAGTCATGATCAAAAATTGATAATGAATCAAAATGAAAATGAAGTAAGTAACTACTAACTAACCTTGGATTTCTTTAGGTTGAGTTGAAGAAAAGATTAATTATTGAAAATTGTTTTTTATGCAGTTGCAAATTTGTCTTGTCTGCCTCACGCCTGGCTTCACCCACGTAATTAAACCTAAGATTGATTCCATGAATCTATGTTTTATAATGAATTTATGTTTAATAAACTCTGTTTTTTTGGAAGTTTATTTTTTCTTATTTTCTCACTAATGATGCAGTAAACATTTTGCTTAATTTTAGATTTATAGTGTATTCCAAAAACTTCAGATGGTCCTTTTCATTCTGTCCAGTTAATTTGAGTAAAAAATGAAGAGAAATTCTGTTGAGTCCACTGTATATATGCTTCATATATTTATATATACTCAGAAGAAACTACCAATTTATTTTCAGAATCTTGAATGGTTTGAGATTGAACATCTTCCAAAACACAAGAAAGATGAGGTCTCTAAAGAAAAACTTGGTCTCAATCCAAACTCCTTCTTTATGGTTATGCCTTTTGTAAAGTAAGTTCCTTAAAGTAAAACTTGTATATATGAACACCTCTCTAATCCAAATGTGAACAATTGCTAATCTGAACACTTGGCTCCCAGTGATGTTTGGACTAAACAGTTTTTAGTGTAGTTTGATGTGACTTTCAATTGATGCTACCTAATCAAAGAATCTATGCCAAATGTGGCACCTTTTGCACGGCAGGGTTAAATTGCTTAAAATTTAACAAAAAGCAAAGTATTTTGTATCTGTGTAACTCATTCAAAATCATTGATTATGATGTTTTTTTGCCAAATGCTTCATTATGCTGACCTTCATGATTATGTTTTCTAGACATTTGAGAAAGTGGAGATCCAGGAAACTGAACCAGCGTGATACTCATGAACATTCTGTGTCTCCATACCAACAACATAAACATCAGCAGACCAAACATAGTAAACTTCTAACTAGTGGGACCAAACCACTTTCTACAAATGAGAGACAAAAACAACAGGAGCAGTTTGCCCTTCAGAACCAGCAAGAATTCCAAGATTATGTAGGATTGGGTCCAGGAATGAAGTTGACATCCGCATTAGCAAATGATAAAAAACAACATAATGGGAAAACCACCAAAGATAAAGACCCCAGAGCACAATCCTCATCCCCACCTCCTAGGTTTAAGAAAGGTCGTCCTAATGCCCAAAGTACACCTACCAAACCACATACTAAGAATGCTTCACAGATACAGCCCCACAAACAGTTTTTAATATTGGTAGGTTTAACCTGAAAAAGGTCTTGTAGGGATAAAGTGAAGCCCTCCATCTGTCAGTCAGTCTGTAAGTCTGTAAATCAATCTGTCTCTTTGAGCAATAACTCAAATACTAGGAAAATGATTTCAATTATATTTTGTATAGAAAAGTGTACAATGATAACCTGTACATACACTTAATTTGATGCTACTTCATTTGGCGATTTGCTTGATTTCAAATATTGGCGGCTATTTAATTTGTCGGAGTCAGGACTGAGCTCAAGTTTAATCATTGATCTGGAAATTTCAGATTCATGTGTACAACTTATAGTAGGTCTTGTTATATCACTGACGTGAATACTTTCGCAAGTTAAATTTTTTTTAAATGGTGGATTTTTCAAATCTGCTAAATTGAAACTGGGAGACAAATTAAGTGTATCTAAAGTATACCACATGTAAGAGATATAATCGTTTTGTTGTTTGTTGAACAGATGGCATTTATACTGAGGTGTCTAATGAAGTATGACACCAGGCTACAGCCAAATATAAGAGATATAATCGTTTTGTTGTTTGTAGAACAGGGATGGTACTTATACTGAAGTGTCTCATGAAGTATGACACCAGGCTACAGCCAAATATAAGAGATATGATTGTTTTGTTGTTTGTAGAACAGGGATGGTACTTATACTGAGGTGTCTAATGAAGTATGACACCAGACTACAGCCAAATATAAGAGATATGATTGTTTTGTTGTTTGTAGAACAGGGATGGTACTTCTACTGAAGTGTCTAATTAAGTATGACACCAGACTATAGCCAAATATAAGAGATATGATTGTTTTGTTTGTAGAACAGGGATGGTACTTCTACTGAAGTGTCTAATGAAGTATGACACCAGACTACAGCCAAATATAAGAGATATGATTGTTTTGTTGTTTGTAGAACAGGGATGGTACTTCTACTGAAGTGTCTAATGAAGTATGACACCAGACTACAGCCAAATATAAGAGATATGATTGTTTTGTTGTTTGTAGAACAGGGATGGTACTTATACTGAAGTGTCTCATGAAGTATGACACCAGACTATAGCCAAATATAAGAGATATGATTGTTTTGTTTGTAGAACAGGGATGGTACTTCTACTGAAGTGTCTAATGAAGTATGACACCAGACTACAGCCAAATATAAGAGATATGATTGTTTTGTTGTTTGTAGAACAGGGATGGTACTTCTACTGAAGTGTCTAATGAAGTATGACACCAGACTACAGCCAAATATAAGAGATATGATTGTTTTGTTGTTTGTAGAACAGGGATGGTACTTATACTGAAGTGTCTCATGAAGTATGACACCAGACTATAGCCAAATATAAGAGATATGATTGTTTTGTTTGTAGAACAGGGATGGTACTTCTACTGAAGTGTCTAATGAAGTATGACACCAGACTACAGCCAAATATAAGAGATATGATTGTTTTGTTGTTTGTAGAACAGGGATGGTACTTCTACTGAAGTGTCTAATGAAGTATGACACCAGGCTACAGCCAAATATAAGAGATATGATTGTTTTGTTGTTTGTAGAACAGGGATGGTACTTCTACTGAATCGTCTAATGAAGTATGACACCAGGCTACAGCCAAATATAAGAGATATGATTGTTTTGTTGTTTGTAGAACAGGGATGGTACTTCTACTGAATCGTCTAATGAAGTATGACACCAGACTACAGCCAAATATAAGAGATATGATTGTTTTGTTGTTTGTAGAACAGGGATGGTACTTCTACTGAAGTGTCTAATGAAGTATGACACCAGACTACAGCCAAATATAAGAGATATGATTGTTTTGTTGTTTGTAGAACAGGGATGGTACTTCTACTGAAGTGTCTAATGAAGTATGACACCAGGCTACAGCCAAATATAAGAGATATGATTGTTTTGTTGTTTGTAGAACAGGGATGGTACTTCTACTGAAGTGTCTAATGAAGTATGACACCAGACTACAGCCAAATATAAGAGATATGATTGTTTTGTTGTTTGTAGAACAGGGATGGTACTTCTACTGAAGTGTCTAATGAAGTATGACACCAGGCTACAGCCAAATATAAGAGATATGATTGTTTTGTTGTTTGTAGAACAGGGATGGTACTTCTACTGAAGTGTCTAATGAAGTATGACACCAGACTACAGCCAAATATAAGAGATATGATTGTTTTGTTGTTTGTAGAACAGGGATGGTACTTCTACTGAAGTGTCTAATGAAGTATGACACCAGGCTACAGCCAAATATAAGAGATATGATTGTTTTGTTGTTTGTAGAACAGGGATGGTACTTCTACTGAATCGTCTAATGAAGTATGACACCAGACTACAGCCAAATATAAGAGATATGATTGTTTTGTTGTTTGTAGAACAGGGATGGTACTTCTACTGAAGTGTCTCATGAAGTATGACACCAGGCTACAGCCAAATATAAGAGATATGATTGTTTTGTTGTTTGTAGAACAGGGATGGTACTTCTACTGAAGTGTCTAATGAAGTATGACACCAGACTACAGCCAAATATAAGAGATATGATTGTTTTGTTTGTAGAACAGGGATGGTACTTCTACTGAAGTGTCTAATGAAGTATGACACCAGACTACAGCCAAATATAAGAGATATGATTGTTTTGTTGTTTGTAGAACAGGGATGGTACTTCTACTGAAGTGTCTAATGAAGTATGACACCAGACTACAGCCAAATATAAGAGATATGATTGTTTTGTTGTTTGTAGAACAGGGATGGTACTTCTACTGAAGTGTCTAATTAAGTATGACACCAGACTATAGCCAAATATAAGAGATATGATTGTTTTGTTTGTAGAACAGGGATGGTACTTCTACTGAAGTGTCTAATGAAGTATGACACCAGACTACAGCCAAATATAAGAGATATGATTGTTTTGTTGTTTGTAGAACAGGGATGGTACTTCTACTGAAGTGTCTAATGAAGTATGACACCAGACTACAGCCAAATATAAGAGATATGATTGTTTTGTTGTTTGTAGAACAGGGATGGTACTTATACTGAAGTGTCTCATGAAGTATGACACCAGGCTACAGCCAAATATAAGAGATATGATTGTTTTGTTGTTTGTAGAACAGGGATGGTACTTCTACTGAAGTGTCTAATGAAGTATGACACCAGACTACAGCCAAATATAAGAGATATGATTGTTTTGTTGTTTGTAGAACAGGGATGGTACTTATACTGAGGTGTCTAATGATGCAAAGCCACAGCCAAATATAACAGGTTAGTGTCCCAGACTACAATATAAGCCAAAGATTCCTTTTACAGTAAAACAAGGCATTTCATGACAAAATGTCATTGCCTAGTTGCTCAATATTATCATATAGTTCAATCTTAAGTCAGATTTGAATTTCTCAAAACTTGTAGATGATTTGATTTGAAGAAAGCAAGACAAAAGACACTTTCTGACCTGGAGAAGGTCATTGAAAGTAAATTCTCAAATCTAAAGTTAGACTTGAACTTCTGAGAATTTGTAGATGATTTCAAAAAAAGATATGATCAATTGATGATTTGCGATCACCGAATGGATTCTGTCTTTTAGTGACGTCACAATTAGGCCACCCAGCTTTAGATGCTTGATTTTGAGAGATTATCTTCTATATTTCGTGCTTTATTGATTTATTTTTCACGAAAGCGTTCTATTTGACTAGATCAACATTCATGCTAAGCACATACCAAGTCTAAGGTCTTACTGACATGATTTAGATAGCGGTTTAGCGCCCCCCGATTTTGACAAAAACGGGGGGCGCTTATAGGCATCGATGTTTAGTATGAATTTCACCCAAACTTCGCATATATATAGACAAACTCATGATCTAGTCAAATAGGCATACCTGGTAAATATCCGACCCATGGTTTTTATATAAGAAACGACAATATTTTTAGCTCAAAACTGCCACGTGTCCGCCATTTCGTGATTCCATCATGTCTAATATCATTTCTATATGACGTCATACCAATAAGACGAAATACGTGACAACAGTATCCATAAACAAAATTCCTGATTTCTGATCGCAAAAGGTCAATTTGAAGCAAGTTGGAAAAAACTTTTTTTGACCTTGAGTTCATTGAAGGTCAAACTTTTTTTGATCTTGAGCAGGTCATTGAAGGTCAAATCTATATCTATACTCAGATTTGTACTTTTGAGAATTTATAGATGATTTTGAGAAAAAATTGGTCAATTTTTAGCAATTTGAAAAATACCCCTTTGACCTTGAGAAGGTCATTGAAGGTGAAATATCAAATCTAAAGTCAGATTTGAACTTTTGAGATCTTGACGATTTAAAAAAAAAATTGGTCAATATGAAGCAAGTTGAAAAAAGACCTTTTTGGCCTTTTTATTTATAATTTTTTACCTTGAGAAGGTCAAATCTTAAATCTAAAGTCAGATTTGAACTTCTGACAACATGTAGATGATTTTGAAAAAATTGAAGTGTCAGTCTGAACAGTATTTAAGTTATTGGATGTTGTAAGAATTTGATACAGCCAGAGATATACAACCGCTGATTGCCAACTGGCGTTACAAAAATTATATTTTAAGTAATGATATTTTATTTAGTAATTATTATGTTTTATTTGGTAATTATATTTTATTTTAGTTAATATGATTTAAAAACTATTTCCAGATTCCTCTGAGGAAGAACGAAATTATACAAAAACCTCAAGACCAAGACGATCAAAAAAGGACCATGAATTCTCATCAAAAACCTGGACAAATTTCAAACTAGATGTACAATCAATAATGAATCTATTCCCCTGATGGATTTCTCTTCACTAGTGCACTAGCATTCCTTTAGAGGCTTTCCTTTAATGAATCTATTGTTTACCATATGACAGTTGTCACTATCCTTAGACCAAGAGAGGGAGGAATTCCTACCATCTAAATGAGAGCTTTGATTCAGATGTTATTGAACCAATGAGGTACCTGTCATGGACGTTTCAATATGTGTTTATAAATAAAGGAATCACACTAGGCAAAGAATATAATTTACTCAAAGAAGGAAGATGAAGCTCTCTAGTAAAGAAACAAAGTCAAACTATTGGAAAATATGTTAGAAGGGATTTGCATTTTCTTCTGTTTTATGACATATTTTAATTCTTTGTATATTTTTTAAGAAGATCTTTAATTTACCCAGTTTATTTTAATTTGTTCAATTTCCAAGCAAGGAGGATTTGCTTCCAGAGTGCAACATCGATATTATGTCCCATATATGGGCATGGCATGATGCAAAATTCGAATTCAAACAGCCGCCATTTTGTTCACTTCAACATTTGAATCATAAATTTTGGTCTTATTCCAAACAAAAAATTCCAAAACTCAGAAGAAATTGATCGAGATCTTGGTTCGAATCCATTTTTGCATTTATAATTTGTTTTAATTTCAGAAAAAAACATTCATTGTTAGAAAACATCAAGTTTCGGGCCAATCATCCTTGATTTCCAAGGATTTTTAACTTTTCCAAAAAGGTTGAGCTTAATCCACATTGACACTGTAAAAAAAATCTTAAAAAGTTATTTATTCTTTTAGTAAGGATAACAATTTTAAGGTTTATCATAACCCACATGTCAACTAGTTGTCTGCCAAGAGAGTTTCCATAAATCCATTTGAAATATTAAATAAAGCAAGAATTTCAATGACTTGTCTGTTTTTCCAATTGATATTGCTGTATATCTAGCCCTACCAACACACATGCTGCCATCTATTTATCCATCTTTATTATTGCAAATGGTCAATTGAATTTGCATTTGGAAAATGACAATCAAAAAATATCAATTGTGATGTTGGAGTTGGCCTCTCAGATGTTTGTATTTTCACTTGAATATAATTTTGTACATTTTGCAACTAATGTGTGGCTGTTATTAAATAAAAGAAATAGATGGACAGTGGAAAATGTAAGAAATTTGTGTTATATCATTGTAAATTTTAACATAAAAATAATATATAAAGTAGCACAGTAGTTAAAAAATGTTAACTACTTTTTTTATTTCTGCATTGTTAATATTTCTACATTGTTGGTGATGATCATTAACTGTTCTTTATGTACAGTGAATACTGTGTGAGGCCCCTACAAATTAATTATTAGTAATATATATCTGTTTATCAGGATCTATCTGACCATCCCAAATCCTCCATCCTCAATCTTGACTTAGATACTTGAAGGTTTGGAGAATTTTCTGATTTTTATCTTTAATTCATATATGTATTTTTGAGTAAAATTAGAAAGAGAAAAGCGCAACTGTCATTTATTACAAAAATCCTGCTAAACAGTGAATTAATCTGTAGGGACCTGACCTCGTTTTGAATAAATAAAGTGACAGCTGATATACATGACATGTTCAGTTGCAAATTATATGAGGACATCTATTTTGAGCAAAAATACTCTATAGATTACATAGCAATAGTTTTACGGACTTTAAAAGTTCAAAAAACAACTAGAAACTGGAAAAAGATATTCTTTGACCATCTAACAAGGCACAACACATTTTTAAAAAAAAGTTAAATTAAGCTACATAATTATGTTCTATAAAAGATTTAACATTATGATTGATAATAGTTCTTTGAGAACTTATCATATTAACATGTATGTAGAATACAATATATAATTCTGTTCATGTAAATGTACAGTACTAGAGAATTACAGTAAGAATTAAATCAGATTATCTGGTTTGGTTTTGCCTTATTTATGCAATGAGAATTTTGAATTGATTTGAACAGGAAGGTTTTTTGGATGGAGAAGTCCAGTTTCTTTGACAGTTCAAGACTATATTTTGAAAATATCTGGATATTAAGCATTGCACAAATGAGTATCATTTACATATACCAAGTAAGAAAGACCAAAAACGTCCATATTTTTAATTTTGATGAAATTTTCGCAGGGAATGCAGGATTCACTTGCAATTGATCCTGAAAACACTAAAACACAAAACCTAAAAAATAAAGACGTTTTTTGGCCAACCCTGTACAGTAGAACCTACTTAATGGAACACCTCGTAAAATGGAACACCTCACAAGCAGTGTGGGCCTTAAGGACTGGTCCGCTGGTCATTCCCAGGCTATTTTTGATACGGACCAGTTGATTTTTCCCTAGGTATTGGAAAATAGCACTGCAACTGGTCCATACTTACATTTTGACCAGCAGGTTTCAGATCCTTAGAGCCTACACTGCCCACAAGTGGAACAGTCTTAAAGTCCCATGGCCCATTTACTGCATGTTAATGCAGTGGAACACCTCTCAAGTGGAACACCTCTCAAGTGGAACACCTTTTGGGATCCTAAGGGTGTTCTATTTACACAGGTTGTACTGTACAGTGCAACTTCTTGGCAATTCTTACTGTAATGCTAATTACATATAGTCAGGGTTCTATCTAAGGAACAGAGATCAGCTGGTCAAAAAGAATGACCAGATGCAATGTTATTTTCCTATGTTGTAAAATAAATCAACTGGTCTGTGTCAAAATATACCTGGCATTAACCAGCGAACCAGTCCTTAGCTAAAGCCCTGCATACACATATAGTATGCGTTTTATCTAAATGAATCTAAGCTCTTGAAAGACAATAACAGACTAGGATTAATAATATAAACAAAACAATAGTAAGAATGAATTGTGCATGGCCTATGTATGATATACACTAGAAATATAAGATAACAAGAGCCATGTACTCCATAAATATCCAAGAACTGGATATGGCTTAATAATCTTCGTCCAGCGCACAATCCATAGAAAATATGTCTTATGTTCTGTGAGACTGTCAATAGATGGCGTTCAATCCAAATATTGAGTCTTCGTTGGGCTTCAAGTCAGAGTTAATTTATTCTGAATAAATATGTTTGATCTGTATGAACAAGAAGATACACTACACCAAGATACATCAATACCAATACGCCAATCAACCAATGCTCACCATCGTCTGTGATGGGGCATGGTATATGTATCTGTGATGGGGCATAAATCATATTCTGTATATTATATTAGATTTATTTGGCCAAAGATCCAAGTGGTGATTTTGATAAACATATAACGTATACATTAACGGATTTAGAATTGGAATTTGGATCTACCGTCTCTCGTTTCAATAATACTCGTATATTCCTTTGTGGCATCTCTTTGTTTTAGTGCTCCACTTATACCTCAAAAATGTAAAACTCGCTAAGCTAGTTGACTTAAGAACTCCAGTAAGATATTGAGGGAGTGATCATTTAACTGAGTCTTCCTTCGTATGAATTATACAATTCGCTAGGCTAGATCTAGAACATGACATTTCGATTGCAAGTTAAACTATAACATTCTAAACGGACGACTACTAACAACAAAAACATTAAAGTGTATGACAATTCAATTAGAATTTAAACTGGAAAATTACATATCTTCTCTGGATGGGTTCCTAGGGACATTGACCTTTGTGACCTTTGGTCTATGACCTTTAACCTTTGAGATCAATATTCCAAATAAGGTCATACGGGCCTTACCTGGATACAATTATTTATATCTAACACCAATATTTACAAGTTCATGACTTTTAGATTAATTGCATAGATTATGGTAGTCGTAGTATTTGTACATGTATCTTATATACTGAACCAAAGCGTGATGATCAAATTGAAGATGTAACATGCATAGTTGTGCACAAAGCAGTGTTCCGTTGGAAGACTAATAATATGGCATTACGTGGTATTAATAATTTGTTCTGTTTGTCCCCTTGTTCGCTGTTCCTCTTCTATTCTTCTATCCTGATGAGATTCACAAGGTCTTAACTGTGTAACGGACACGGTGCAACTCCTTGTCCGGCCTATGTAGTAGATCCTCTCTGGCTTGATCTTACATATTTTTACAGACGTGTAAAGAAGACGCGTCACTTGTCATGCATCCAAATGGACATCTCATTCTTGGGTGGATTGAGCCGATGCGACGCTCTCGCGTGATGTCCCCGGACTGCGTCATTAAATATGTGTACATCGCTCGCATGTCGGCTGCATCCGCTTGTATATGTCAATCAAACTCCATTGGCTGTATGGAGCCTGATTTTAATTTGGTGAAGAAGATCATTTAGGAACCCATCCGTTTTGATATCAGATATTACTCTCATCGTCTGTCCCCCCTCGCAGGGTCATTGGTCTGTTTCGTTTATAGTTATCCCATAGCCCTGCTATCACTTCTGCTACCACTAAATCACTCACATTTTTAGAAATCAACCTCAATATAAGGTACCCATCCTGACGCAAGTAGCGTTCTGTAAATTTTTGGAATAATTTTTTATCGGCTTCACCAGTGATACGATCCATTACTTTTAAGTGCTTCTTGATATACCGTATCCTTGCGACTCTAAACGAGTGCCAAAACCATTGTAAGAAGTTGCCCAACACTGATACGGCAACAAAAACGTACCAAAACCAAATAAAAATGTAGATTTTTTCATTGAATAGATTTATTGGTAGAACGCATTGTACTGTGTGCCTTTGGACATTTCCTGAAATGGAAAAATACTATTATATATATATTTTAAAAATATTTAAAGTTTATATTGGTGAGAACAATAATTAGCAGCACGTTTGGAAATTTTAAATGACGTCCCTCGTAATAAAATGATAAATGCAGAACAGCATAAGGACTTTGGACGCAATAGCTGTTTAGCTAAATTACCATGAACACAAACTAAACGACGTAATAGTTAGTCTTTCATTAATTTATCCTTACCCAAAGCCCGTATCTTAAAGCTACAAAGCGTCACTCTGGGGAAGATCTCACTTGTCTGCCAATCAGAGCCATTGACGAGGTCCCGGAGTACTGAGAATCCGTACATGTTGTACCTAGTCCCGAGGAAAGCATTCAGAAGGAACAGCTGTCCAATAACGTTTGCTAAATAAAACAACTTGATAACCAAATACAGCACTATTAAATAATTCCCATAGCGTTTTCCACAAATCATACAGCAGTTTTGACTTAGGAACTGTTTGATTCGTATTATGCAATTATTTCTATATTCCCGATTGCTATCAAGATAGCGATCCATATGTCTTAGTAGGTATTTCATCGTCTTTTCTCTCGACTCAGAATAGACTTGTGCTAATATACTAGCTGCGTCAATTATGTTATGAATGTTGACCCCTGCCTTGTCATTGAAGACATGCCATAGCATATTGGGGATGTAGAATAGAACTGCTTGGATGAGCAGGAACATTGGCACCCACTGGTAATATGTGACTTCGAAGTCACGTGGCTCATCTGAAAAATAAACATTATGTCTGAGTGGCAGCTCCACCATTTTGTAGGAGATTAAATATTTGGCCAGTTTAGTCTAGTTTATATGCGCATAAAATATATAATATTTTATAAATATAATAAATTAGTAAATATATGACTAAAAAGTACAGTGATAGCAGTGTCTCAACATTTTTCAACTAATATTCATCTGAGACAAACATAAAAGGTATTTTGCCCAAGGTTCGCATATGGAAATCGGGTCCCGTGGTACTTACTCTCTCGTGGCACAGGGTCATGCATGGGGTGGTAGTATGTGTTTGATATCCAGCATACATCGTCTGTGTACTGCACATGTTGACTGGTAAAGTGCGCAGGACACCAACACGTTATTGGGTCCCCTGAAAAACAGAAATTCAACACGTTATTCGGACTCTTTGAACAGTCATTCAACACGTTATTTGTACTCTTGGAACAGTCATGGAACACGTTATTCGGACCCTCTATACAAAAATTCAGCACGTCATTCTGTCTCCTGAAAAACAGATATTTAAGACGTGATTGGGACCGTCCTGAAAAATAGTATTCAATATTATATTATGACTGCTGAAAAATAGTATTCAATGTGATCTTGGGACCCCTGAAAAACATAAATTCATCTTGCTGTTGAGTTTTCTAAAAACATATATTCAGGACGTTAATTATTAGGTCCCGTAAAAACAGGAAATTCTTCGTGTCATTGGGCCTTGGAAATTCATCGGGTAACTGCATTTTCTTAGAGACTAGATTCCAAGATTACCTGTAAATAAATACTTTTATATATTTTGTTAAACATTTTGCTGAACGACCAAATGATGCAATTACTATGAATGTATGGCTATGTAAAATCAATTCAAATCACGTTTCGATGCGAGATTAATAAGATTGAATATAATGGTATTGCCCTCACTCCACCCATTAATATCACCTCCCAGGTCATCATTCAGATTTAGGCTGTCTTGGGTCATCATAATTCTAGGGGTAGACACAATATGTTATTACTACTTGCGGATCTTGCATTTTAACTTGATGAAACAGCTAGACTCGAGTCGGTCTATCGCACGGTTCCGAGGAAACCCATATTTTAAGCACCTACCAAACAACCCCTTTAATTTGTGCTACTTTGGTATGCAGCATACTGTAGTCAATAAGTAAAAATACATGCTGTTTGTTATATATTCAGTAGTATGCAGGACAGGTGGATGGCATAGCTAGTTCAATAGTAGGAACGTTTACACAGTGACTCACCAACTACTGTTCCTTAATTACTGCAGTTAATTCGGACATCTCCCTTTTTCTGCTTAACATAACATTAATTTTTTGAAATATGTTTTCATCAAAGTAAGATTACCAGGATACTAAAACTATCAATTCGTCTGTCCGAATAACCATTGCTTAGGACTTGATACATTTTTCAGAATGCTATATAGACTTATTGTTTGGAAAAATGACCTTCTTTTTCTCATTTTAACTACATGGAAGGTTTCCTCTGCACCATGTTAATAACTTCTGAAATGGGAAGAGAATTGAAAAGCGATAAATTGAAAATGACTCACGCGGTCCATTGTTTTCAGTCTAATAATGGTCACTAAAATCTGATATCTTCCAAATTAGGCTTTTAATGCAATTCGATATATCTTATACAATATAAATCTCTTCTTGTACAATCTATTTAAACTTATGCAATAAAAATAAAATGAGAAAAACAAAATCATTTTTAGTAGAGTTAGATATTTTGAAAAATGTGTTGAAGTATGTAGGGTGCTAATCCATGGTTTTCGGAGAATTAATGATGATTCGTGAAGATAACTTTGTCAAATTGTGTATTTATTAAAGAGAATTCAAATATGCCAAGTGTGTCTCAACCAATCAGTATTTCAGCGCATTGATTTAAGGAATATGGTCAACAGTGCACGTTTCCGCAGGAGATAGTTCAATAGCCAAATTCAACGTTCTCCGTTGTTTAACATATCAAATCTTTGAATATCCTCTCCCTGTCTACATTTACTCCATCTTTTATATTTACACGATGTATACATTAGGGAGAGACGGTGTCGCAGAGCTCAAGAGACTACCACAGTTGCAATAGGTGGTATAATTGAGATCGATTTAATAGTCATACCACTGAATAACTAAAACCCAGTAGAAAGATCAGCAAGGAAAGACCAGCACGAACATATGGAGGCTTGATTGATGTGTTCGGGTTCGCCAGATCACGACGTTCTGGCGTTACGTCTCACATTTATGATAATCCACCGCGTATAGTCGACTTCAGATATGCCACAGTTTCATTGTTTCTTGTAATAAGCTAGCAATATATTGTTGCTATGCTCTAACCTTAAACATTTTGCTCTTTAGAAACAATTCAAAACATAACCTAAAATATTATACGGTGTCAGCACTTTTCCCTGATGAGATCATACTGTAACGCAAAGGTTGCACCATGGGCCTTCAACAATGAGCTAATGGAAAATTCAAACTAATCGACGTGTAACTTTAAAATTTCCACCCAACCTTTGGTAAAAATAAAATTTATGAAATTGAAAAATTAAATGGAAATTATGAATCGTGAAATCGAACAGAAGTACGTTTCACAGTTTGGCACGATCTAAAAAGGTACTGAAACATTGACTCATCCAGAACTATTTTAATAAACAATTTGTTTTTTTCTTCTTAAAACATACATTGTACTTTATTTTGATTAATTCATTGCCCGCGAAAGTCAATCTTAAAGTCGAGTTAAAAATTAGATACATTTTAAACCAACGGAGATAATTATGGTCCCATCGTAACGAGGTGGAAATTCATTAAAACCCCACAAAATCGTGAAACCAGCTGTACAAGTCTCGGATAACCTCTAAATATCCGTTGAGAGAAATGATATACCTGCACATAGACAAAACTAAGAATATCTGTGTTTGTTTTACTGCTATTTTCTGTCAGGTATGTTTCGCTCGTTAGGGTCTCCAGGCATTGACCCATCTTACAGGCAGCTGGTCGTGCGGATGGCGAATGATGAACTCTGCCGAATTATCGAAATCGGAAGATCGCCAGGATATTCAGTAAAACATTTTGTAATTTTATAGAAATCCATATTTTTAGCTGGAAATCAACATTGAAAAGGTAGCTAGCTGCTATTCATTGGCCAAATTTGGCCTCATGCTTTACCATAGGACCTACATGTACCTATAGGTTGACGTTCTTAGTTTGAATTGTTTTCGTTGCACTCTTGAACACAATTACCAACAACATATCCGACTAAAACACACAAGAATTAATCCCCCATTAATCTCCCATACCTCAACAAGGGATATCAAAATAGCTCTAGATTAATTGGTGATACCAATTTTTGCACGGTTACGAAACATAATTATATCATGAATTATTATAACATAAACATTTTATTAGACCCCTGGGTACACCATATATATGTATAACCATCTTGATCAAAGCATTCGTTTCAGAGAGAATACGTGGAGTTTAGATGAAAATAGATGCACTGGAAGAAAGAAATAAATGTCCAGTAATATCGACCAAAAAACAAACGTAGATAATTAATAAGTATTTGATATTAATACTACACAACCTGCTAGACAGAAAATGTATACAGTCAAAAAGTCCGTCAATATAAAAAATTGTGCATATTTGATTAGATAGTGTAGGTCTCTGGGTACAATGAAGTGGCGTCTTTTTATCATAATTTCTTACTAAGAAACACGAAATTGAGTTAGATGATGTCCGTGGAATACAATACGTAGACTAGCTATAACAAGTGTATCCTTTGGTGATTTGACGATCAAAAATCAACACGTTTCCAGACTAGGCGATAAAAAGCCCCAAAGACGCAGATACATTCCGATGAATTTTGAAACATTTATGTCACCGAATGACGTCATGCGCCAACTGGTCTAGAATGTGTCCCATTAGTGACACACCGTTCTGATATTAAACGCACCATAGATAGTGTTTAGGTTCATACTGTTAAAGTGCTCCATAACATTTATGTTGCATCAACTATTAATAACTAAATGTTTACTAGTAGGTAAGTGTTGAAATGTGGGTAATCTAATGGACAGGTAGATTAGATATCATAAAGTGATTATTAATTAACATCAATTAGGGGATATAACAAGGATATTGACAGAAGTATGTTGTTATGGAGATTGGGAACTCTCTGTGGGTTCTTAAAAGGTTTAGACCCTGTGTAGCTAGAAACGCAGCTTCGCGGTCTTGTGTTGAAACATATTTGTAATCAGTGATGTTTTGAGGGTATGTAGTCGGCAGATGTGGGGTGATTGTCATGTTTATAATCAAGATAATAGTCAATATTTCGACCGTTCACCTATAACCACACGTAAGTACACACGATGGGTTGGTCAAAGAATAATCTCTAAATAGGATGCTATTTTGGCCCTATAATGTCTGAACCACATTGCTAGATTTTTCGCATATCTGCCATTTTTGGTTTGGTTGTTCTTTTTACAGGCACGGCTCATAAAGAAGTCAACTGGTCGAAATATATTCTGAATATTGAATATTAACAAACTTAGATACGCCTTATTTCTTGAAATTCATTTGACAATGTTTGGTGAAATTGGTGAAAATAAACTTGAAAGAAGGGTCTTTAAATTCGAACTTTCCTTGTCTTTCTGTTCTAATGCCCTGAGCTGGTTTATATAATGCAATAAGCAAATATTCACAACATACATTTCTTTGTTATTATTTATTTTTGCGCAGTGAGATTAATAATTCTGAACGTTAACCCAAACACTCATTCCTCATACTACTGACTTAATGTTTTCATCAGGTGTACACAGGGAAGAATTATACGAAACCAGGTGTGCAGGATATGAGCTAGCTCAATTCAGAGACTGAGAGAGAAATGCGAAATAATTCCTAATATCAGATGGTTTCATTCCTATTGGCTCAAATATGCGTTCTTTATCAGAAAGACATTGCATAAACGTAGTCTTAATTCAAAGGATATCTAAAATAATATAAAACGATATAAAATAATTGCCTGGTATCTATCAAGTGCTCTTCTGCCATGCAAGAGACCCCCAAGGTAAGGAACGCAAATGCGGTTAAGTTGGGCACATATTTGTCACTGATGAGTATAGACGCTGTTAGGACATCAGTAGGTGTCTAATAATTGCAAACAGACTGCCTTATTTGTCCATCCCTGAATATGACGCGCCATCACCATTAACCAGGTATCTACTATTCTAGTATCTAATTTTTCATCCAGTTTAAAGTAAAATGTAATTGTTCTATATAATACTTGAGATAATTCGAATACTCGTCATGTACGAATACATCAAAATTGTTTATGATCTTCTTGAAGCTGACAACGAATATAACATAACATAACCACAATTACAATTTCAAATGAGGATTCTCCACATTCCTATCAAAAATGAGAAACGATCGAGGTCTCATTAAATTAAGTCACTTAAAGTACATGTTATTGGGATATATTGTAAAGTATAGGCATATTAACCCTTTCCCGACGTGAATATAAGAGGAAAATGTTGGCCCTGGTGACGGATAAGTAAGAGCAGTTTTTAGGGGAAAACTGCAAAATACCTACGCCCCGGGACCTATACCCTGAATTTTATCACTGAAATACAATTTTTAGTAAGGATTATCACATTAGAACAACTTGTCAAAATTTGGTGTAAAAATATTGAATAGAACTGGAGATATTGTCATTTCATTGATGTATATAGATAAAAATAATGGTGCCAAAAGGAGCCTATCGTCCTGAAAGGTATTACATAATGGGGCTCCATATGGAGCCTATCGTCGTGAAAGGGTTAACAATAGATTTGACCATAACTAAATACTTTTTATAGTATATGAGTTAGTTTCATATGTTGATATGCATATCAACAAATGAAATGCCCCATCCAAATAAAAATAATCTAAAAGAGAGCTTCTTCCTTATTGGCTCTTATTATAACCATAACCAATCAATCGAAATTGCACATTCACCGAATTGTGCATCAATGATGAATTGTAGGCTTTTTTGCATAATAATAACTCTCTTAGCAGCTACATTTTGTGGTCATCTGGAACTTATCAGTATCAAAACTGTATAGTAATAATCCTTTTCCTAATCTACTAGGCCCTGGTGCTCGATATGCATTTAAGTAAAGGTCCATGTGCAGTATGATTTTAGACAGTCATATATTTCACCATGAGTGCTTTATGGGCATGAATACGGTGGTTTTAAATTTTTATTAAAACAATATGTTTTCTTTCAAGTGAAATACCCATGATGATAAAAAATATGAGTCGAACAATTCAAAAAATTATAAATAGGGACCCCATGCCATATTTTTAACAAAATGTAGAACCTATTTACTCAAAAGTGGATCTTCTTTTTCTGATTTTTATTGCATGAAAAGATTAATCAACAAGGGGTCTAAAACTTCTTCAAAATTAGAATGGTATTGAAATTCTAGTTCTGAAGATATCAATTTTCGATGACAAAATTATGCTGAAAACAATAGATAGCACGAGTTCTCTCTATGGGAAAATAACATGGGATATGTGGTTTTTAACTTTAACGAATACACATCCCCTTTTCAGAAATTGTTAATAAAGTGTAGAGGAAACTTTCGATATGTTAAAATTGAGAAAAAATATCCTCTTTTTCGAAAAGCCTAACATTCTTAAAAAAATACCAAGGTGGGGTCCTTATCCATAATTTTTCAGATTGGATTGATATTTTACTATTATGGGTACTTCATTTGAAATAATACATACGGTTTTAATAAAAATGACTGTAGTTATGGTCAGAAAGTACCAACGGTGAAAGATATGACCGTCGAAAATCACTTGCCATACTGCACATAGACGCATTGGACGAATTGTTTACAGGCTTATGGTACATAATTATATTGAAATTTCACATTATAAAATAAAGTTCATTTTTGAGCAAATTGCTAATATTGCACATCAAGTCCCTGTAGCCCACCCCACGTACTCTCCATGAAACACTGTGGGAAATACGATCTGAGTTTAGCAGAGAATTGATGCAAACCCAAATGTAAGTGTCCATAAGATAAAATTAATAAATCTTACATCATATGTAGATACCTATACTATAATTAACAAATTGATTATTTGAATGCATTCAAGTTAGCAATAGCTATTAGTTTTTAATTAGCTTTAATTGATTTATGTGCCACTTACCTACGTACTGTTTCGTACTGACTACTATTGCAAATATGACGAGCACTATCGTCGTATATCTGTGGCATAACCTATCACACCAATCGTCGTCGGTCCGTACTTCGAGCTTAGCGACCTTGCTGACGATGCTGTGAAACCGTTCCATACAGCGCAACAAACCAGACGGGAGGAGATGAAAATAAAAGAAACAAATCAATTAGTGGGGGGAAATTAATTAACACTGTTTGTAGACTACATATGTGTCTATTGAAAGGGTATTCTGATTGGTCGAACAAGGTCAGGTGATAGAAAGGGGTTGATGGGGTCGTTCCTCTTGTGTTCATTATCGAGTGCTATTATTCACTAAGTGAAGTGAGTAAAGAAACGCCATGGGTTGCTCTTCTGTTTTAGGAATTATACTTCTCGGGTGCTAATTAGTGAGTTTAAATTAGTTAGGAATCTGTTCGTCTCGTCCCCCAGGGAAGCTCCAAGGAGTAGAAGATCAGGAAAACCTAAAATCTTAACAAAAATTAAGCGGTTTACTAATTTATTTTGTTAATGGCATTGGAACAACACCTTCTGTTAGACAATATGATGGACTATACACCTATATTCGGAAACCAATGCATTATTAGTTTCAAATCTATTTAAGTTAAATTAATCATATTTGATGTTATCTTAAGATTCTCCTGCATAACAGACATATTCCATAACACACTGTGCAGCATTCACAAACGTGTATTCGACATGTATTTCTTACCTAAGTATGTTACCTGACATAAGTTATGAGATAATATCCAATTGATTAATTTGTGACCATTATACAATTTATAGGACTCCCTAAAGCCTCGCGTGTAGAAAGCGCCTCTTTTTAATTGTATTTTCCTTTGCCGACCTCATTATTTTCTCATTATTTCCTTCCAAAAATTGTATAAGCCAACACATTCTGTCATGAATAAGTGTGTTGGTACTAAGACCAACTTTGTTTCCAGCCTCCCCACTTGTCAAAATTTTATAAATAAATACGAAAAGAGATTCTCTCATCCCGAGATGTATTCACCCAAATGCAAGTTTGATTGGACAAAACCAAATCATGTGACCAGAGTACGGGATATCCCTACCTAAATGAAGCTGAGCGAAAGAGGAATGCCAAAATCAGAGTTATGCCACCTTTGCAATATTATGTTTTCTCAATGCAAAATCGACTCAGAACGTCCATATTCAGTTTGAATATCGTAACTATTACCCAAATCATAAATTCGATCAAGAGTGGCGTCACCAAGGCATGACATGGTTTTATTTTAATATCGTGGATACAATGATTGAACATTTCTCTTCAATGTATTTGAACTCTAGCCCTGATTGTAACTATTATAGATAGAAATAACAAGGTAAGGTAAGAGATTTTGATATTTTTATGTTTCAACCACAGCTGAAGTGTGTTGCTCTAACGCTTATATTATCACATCGTTATAATCCTATGTGATTATATATCACTAACAGGTATACATATGTTTAACATACTAACTTACATAATATTTTACATAGAAGATTACAAGAGTATATAGGCAAAGTTGGAAAATCACTGAAAATTAGATACATCGCACCAATAGTACAAATCAAAATTAGTGTATGGCTATCCTATCACCAGAATAAGAGAGGTTCCACCAAAACTATCCATACTACTTCGATTCCATTATAGAACAAAATTATTGGTCAATAGTCACGGAAAGTATAAAATCTTAAACGAATCCCTACCTAAGTACAAAACTTGCATTCCATTCCATGTACTTATGAATGAATTTTAGAGTCTTATTCACTGTGTTATAGTTGGTCTACCGAACCTGATCGCAATTAATTCTACAGAACTTGTGAGGAATGAACGCAAATACAGAGATTATATAATTACTTATTGTGAAAATATTTAAGGCTACAAACGTTCTTATATTTAGTATTGTGTTAAACAAAATATAATCAGCACTAGTCTAAACTTACCGAGTAAAATAATACATTCTACTCTAATATCCAATGGATTATTACGAATGCGCTCCTCATATTAAAGTGAATAAATTCAACATTGAAAATAACTGGCAATATTAGAATCTAACTTACGATGAAATATTATACATTTCCGCCGTTTAAGTATAATCTCGTTTTGAAAGTCTGGTCACTAAATTCTATATGTCCTGATCATTTTGGTCATTTTAGTTCTCTTTAAGTATATTTGCAACTGAGAATATTCAAACTTTACTCCGAATAACTCAAAATAAAGTACACAAATGCTGAATAAAGATCGAATACAGTCCACAAGCATTATTGGTCTTTCAGGGGATTGGGTTTGAAATGTCTTTGAATTTCTATAGAACTTTTCAGTTTGCAAAAACCAAAGGATATCATGTGACATGATTTAACAAATCAGAATCCGAATTGGAACGTTATCCCTTGATTCAGATTATTGAATTAACAAACTTATTTCAAATAAAGAAACGAAATTTGTTTGCATAAATGTGCATATTTACTCTTAAGTCAACCTTCCTTTAGCTCCCGTTATTACGACTTTTGAACATTTGATCACAAATACGAACGGCTTCACAGGGGAACTTTATTAGATCTTGTTTACTCTTCCATTATTAAGGCAAATGTAAATAAAAAATGTTTAGCGTGTAGCCCGCGCGTCTGTTTTAAACATCTCGAAATAAGGAATGTCGACCATGTATATACTGAAATAAAACACTGGATCTAGCATCGATAAACATAAAAATAAAAAGGCAAATAGGAAAATAATTTCCACACGACCTGCTACAAAATAAAAAATAATTGAACTTACCCACTCGCCTTAATTTAATAATTTCCCAAAATTAATCGGGATAGAAACAATACAAATACAAGGGCGAGAATGAATGACTTATCTCAGCTAATGGCGTCTCAACCGACGTTGATTGAAACGTTTAAAATAACAAGGTACTTGTGCTTGCCGCTAAAAGTGCGCCAATAACGCAGATGCGAGTAGGTAGTTACCAGATTCACCACCAGGTGGCTCGTTCGGGTCAGATAGCATGGCAGGTATAGGAGAAAGTTCCCTTAAACTTAAATCACATCTGTTTTAATGATTCAATTTTCATATAACCCTTATGTATCTAATAGTTATGCTAACTGAAATATGTCCAGTAAAAGAAAATGTTATCTTTCCAATACAAGAAAAGATATTTCACTTTTTGTGATGTTGTATCATGGGGTCTATGGGGAATCAACCCGAACAAGAAGTCACATTTTCAAAAAAAATTAAATTTTCAAAGTTGATAAACAATTTTCGAAACCATATTTCTAGATGTACTTTTACATGCAGATTTCAAATATGACATCACTTTGACTGAATTTTGAATATTTAATGACGTAAATCAAGATTATTTCTACTCGCACCTAGTCTATTATGCCATCTTTTGAGAAGATTTGAAGTCTATTCCATTTTTGTTGCTCTGGTTCACTGTGGAGAAATAGAACTCACTGAATTGCCTAACTCCGATGACTGGACGCGGAGTGCAAAATACATCGATTGATCACGAAGCGCATGAAAGGATGGATATGAAAGGATGGACATGAATGTACATCTTAAATACCTCAATTTTGAATTTCCCACTGATGGACCTTCAAATTATTAGTTATCCGGCATCAGTATCTCTGATGCTCAATAAGCGTGTAAATTCACTTATTAAACCTCACACATGTCAGTGTTATCTCTGAACAAGACTTCACTCTATCAGGAGAGGGCCTGCCAGTACATTTTTGAGTGTTCCGACCTGCCTTCCCACTGACCGGTGCATCAATGCAATTCAAAATAACAAACTCCGCATCATTCTAAAATGAGTCATTCAATCCACCTCGGGTTCCCTCCAACTGAATTGTTAGACAATGCAGGCTGTGTCACTGCATTAAATCATAGAGATGAAGAATGAAACCAGGAATAAATGGCCTTTTCTTAGTTAATGATGACCACATGCATGCGCAAAATGAGAGAAACTTGCTGCAAGCAACAGATGGGGAAACACGGTATGCAAAGAACACAGTAAGATCGTAACCATCATAATGTCGAACACTCTCTTCTGACCATTATCACATATACGACCATTATCACATATACGACCATTATCACATATACGACCATTATCACATATACGACCATTATCACATATACGACCATTGTGTATTTCATTTATACTGAACGACGTCGAAACTATTGCAGATGCACATGACTTGTTCGCTACACAAACAAATAACACGAGGAACATAGCGGGCACATGGCGGGCTCATGATCCTACACATGATACTCATTTTGAACAACATGCTGAAAACACCAGGAAGTTTGCGATCTGCATTTAAATCCTTGTTCTACGATGTATTAGCATGTCAATATAATATTTCAGATCATTACAGATAGCACAAACCATATCAAGAAGTATGAGCGTAAATTATTTTTTCATATCTCAACGCCATTAAAAAATCAAAGTGATATTTGAGCATATGACAAGTAGGTTATCTCAGGGGAGCTACGATCGTTATTTGTTATTATTTTCATGGAATTTTTACGTCGCTTGTCGGGTTTTGTCAGTTTTACGTGGAATTTTTCATTTTATGTCCAGATTGATGCCCTAAAATCAGGCGGTCAAGTATAAAGGATGTTTTTAGACTAAATAAAGATCTTACGTCTGGATGGGAGTATACGATAAATAGAGTTTAGGTAGGAATGCCTATCTTAAGTGTAATGTTTTTATTGCTTTAACTATCTAATTGTGTTTTCAAGCCGGTACCAAGTTGCATTGAACAGAAGTTCGGATTAATATTACTGGTCATTTTATATATCTGGCACAACCGTATCAACTGATTCAAAGTTATTTCCTTCAGAAGAAAATGCTTTGAAACGTTACAGCTGGTTCATGTTTGTCGTTTCGAGCTCTTCTTAATTATCTTATTTATCTATTTCGACCATAATTGTAAATCAGTTTGGACAGAGTTATTTACTCATTATCTTAAATAGTCGAACTTATCGTTAACAAGTTTACAAATCTCCATCTAACTTGCGTTATACAATTTCCGTCAAAAACTTGCAACGAAGCGTGTCAACTTTCTTTTTATGACGACTAGTGACATCTTTTTAACTATGCACTGTTTATTCTTACCTTTCTAACCACGTGTCGCCATAATGTCCACTGTGATGACCCCAAGCCATTGCACAAGAATATAACAGATCCATATATCGAATACTCTAAAATTACTTGAACCTCTCATACTCATTCAATATTTTGCTGATATTTCATAAATAACAAAGAAAATGAACTTTCAAAGAAATTACGACTTCTCAATGAACATAAACCATAATGATGATATTCCGCTGGAGTATTCTTATGAAATAACAGAAAAGGTTGTGAAAAATATGAATTTATGAAGAATCTATCATGATTTACTAATTACCGATTGGTCAAATTTAGCCACGTGGTATACACTAAGGTATTTGGGAGTTCAGAATCTATGTTGTCTCCAGGATACCACTCTTAAAGCTTTAAATAGGTATTTATATCTAACTATTGCCAGTGGCCCTACCATATCTCCTGCCTATCTCCTCCACTACCTGCTCAGCCTATTAAGATATCTGATTATTAACATACATTTCCAGATAAACGCGCTGGAATATAAAAGCACAAAAGGCAACATGATGGGGAAATTCAACAACCTTCAAGCCCTACAAAACATACGAATCGAAACAATTCATTTTTCTCTCCTTGGTTAATAACAAAAAAGCTTTTTGTAATTCAGGGGGAAATCCATCTTTAGATTTTACAAACCACATTTACAAGAATTTGATTCCATAATCTAAATCTAAATAAATAGATAGGACACATACTATATAAAGTATTTATACTCAGGATGAGATAAATGCTATATCCTATGTATTACTAATCGATAACAGAACATTTCACTCTCAACATATGTATTTCCTCACTTGATCCACTCACCCTTATGACGATGTATATTCTTGTCAGAGAGCGTGATATTTGTTATTTAGTTGAAGGTTTAACGTTTCTCTTATCAGTATGTTGTGAAAGATGCTATTTAGTCAAGTGGCTTAATTCATCTTTAGGGGTATATCTCCGCTAGGAAGCCTCACTTCAAACGATCTAGGACGAGAGATATCCCTCCCTGTTGCCATATCTCACACTGGTTCAGATATAATATTATTGTATTTGTTGAAGAACCAAAGCAAAACACATTCCATGGAAAATATTCAATAGGGAAATGCGGAAATAAAATTTGATATTCTCCCACTGTACTAGTTGAAGATTTTATATATGATATTTGAACCATGATTGGCGTATGTGCAACTCATTGCAATCAAAGCTCAATTTTCAAAGCTATAGGTTGTTCCTATCGCACTGTAAAAATTAGAGGGGACAGCACATATTGTGATCACACATAGTGCAATGTTCAAATGTTACAATGATAATACCCAAACAATGCAAATAGGAATTGATCAAGTTCAACGTAGCATATCGACATCGAGTCGCATTATCATGGTAGTGACATCTTTCATACGTACGTTGTAAAACCCGGTCGAGTCAATTTAGCTTTAAATATGTACTTTGTAAAACCCCGATATTTAATTAAACGTCAACTTATTTTGGGGTATTGTTTGGTGTTAAAAGTCACTTTATAAACACAATTCAACTGACGACGAAAATAATATACAATTTTGTGTTAAAACACTTAAAAGTGATATTGAATTATTAACAATTATTAAGGCTATCAAAGAATAGAGAGAGATGGTGACTGTTTGTGAAAAATGCATGGTCTCAACTTTACATTGTTGCTTCAATATTACTTCAATCTGAATTCAAATACTGACTTTTGAATAGTAGTGAAACACCGAAGCGTTCATTGAATATATAGATCCAATCATTTTACTCTCTCCATCCTTTTGTGGTAACGTCTATGTGTATTTGTATAAAAGAAACTTACTAACTAACATGCATGACGTCCATTTAGGCTACGTACCGAAGCAAAGGAAGCCAAATAGAACCAGTGGAACCAACCTCAGCCATTAATTAAACTTCGTATTATATCATTTCCTCAAACCTGATTAGCTTCAGTTCCAAATTCCTTTTTTCATCTACACTTATTGTCACGGTTTATTTTTTCTATCGTATGTTCATTTGGCACATATACGATGTAAGATCATTTGAAACATGAGACATCATACATGTTTGGTGAAAAACGATATCAACGTTCGAATCAGTGTCATTAGTCGATTCCTTTATCTTTGTTTGTCACAATCGCATGTGATATATCCAAATCGGACCAAGTTTTCCAAAATGCTTACAGTTTATGACTATATAATTGGTTTGATTTGGTATTGCCTGAAACGTCTATACCGTATTTATAGTCCAAATGATGCTCCGGGCTGTTCTCAATATGAGTTGGCAGTAGAGGTCTATGATACTCATTTGATCCCCGGGATTCCGATTATCTCTCAAAGATAGATAGCGTCCCATAACCAATGATCCGCAACGTGTTTCACAGAATGACCAATCAGATCATGGGGTTCGAACATAAGGTGGCGTCTGCCTTCGGGACTAGCTCACCTCACGCGCTCGAATCAGTTGATTCTTTTATAGGTTCCAGCTCTGGGGAATTAGCATCAGAGAAACGCAGGTATATTGTGAAATCAGAGATGCAGCCAAAAGCTCGAATAAAAATCAAGGTATACCGATCCACTTCAAAAGTGAGCGACGCTCTGTGAATCTTCCACAAATAGAAACAGCACGTTTTCTAGCTGTTTACGTTCAAGTACTGAAGGGTCTCTTCCTCTGTATACTTGCTAGTCATTAGTCATTACTGACCAGGTGAAATCTGCTTACGTCCTTACAGCGATGGGCTAACTGCAATAGCCTCAATGTCCGATTCACCATTTAGAACAGCTTTTCTATTGATCATAACAAATTCGACGCAACCATTCACATGTAATATTACACCATTCTAATATCTTTAAATCTCTCTAGAAACGTTTCTTGCGTTTTATTAAATTACCAACAAAGAGTTTCTGCTCCTTTCCATCTTTAATGTTCAAACTGTTTCAGAAGTAATGTAAGTAGAAAGTTAGAAGCCTCTCATTGTACAATTATTTCTCTTTGCATTGAGGTCAAGAATGACCGATAGTCTTTCAAAATACCCCGCAGAATTCCGTTCCCTGAAGAAGCTAATCAAGCCATGCCAGGCCAGTAGGAGCTTAATCTTCGGAGGGAATTAAATGTATTACTACAAGTTTATATGTTTTATCGCCTCCAGAGAATAATCATTACAGCTCTCAGGCTTCAGAAACTCGATTTATGTTGGTTTACAGCATTTTGTAAGACTTGGGGAATTCCTTGTACCGAGGACTGGTTTAATTATCTGGAGTCGGAAAGGTGATTCCCTCAATTGCACCCAATATCACGGCTAATTGATTCCCAGCATTTAATTCGTGAATTGTTACATTCCAACATACAATTTATTTCAATTAGTCTTTGAGAGAGGCCATCGATGAAATTATAAGACAAAAACTCAAAAACTACAAACAGCAACGTTTGAGCAAATTAAAGTAAGAGCAATTGGTTTTTTGATGGCTAGAAAATATAACTGAATTTGTTGGAGTTGGACTATGAGACACCTATGTTAAACATTTCAACGAACTCGGAGACATTTACTTACAATAATTTGAATATTGAATTTATATACAAAGTTGGTGCCCATGTTTTTGTAATGTGCGCCAAAATTCATTCTCAACTCCAAGGTGTTATAATGAAGTTGGAGCAACTGAAACCTTGTGAATCAAGATGGCAGAATTACTAATTTAAATACTTCATCATATATCAATTTTATTGTGTATGTGATGATTGTATTTGTTGATAAGTTGGATTTGTATGTTTACATTAATATGTAGAGAAAATACAATAAAGATTTAATTCTTAAATAATCTGAAATATGTCTTAATGTGGAATAAGTGTTTTATCAAAAAACATTGTTCCATCTCTTGTTACAAAAAAATGAATTGAAGCCAAAACCTAAATCCAACTTCAAAAGGTTGCTTCACTGGAATATAAAGTTGAAATGAATCAATTTCTATTTTGCTTGATTACCTTTTCACTCAATCGTCAATTAATAACTGCAAGTCTTGCTTCAAGACCCTGGACCATTTACTATAACAACTGGTTGTTAGCGTAGATAGTCTAGGGTCTCGAAACAAGACTACACAACTGCCTGTCATTGACCAGTTTTGATTTGCGACATGTCGAAAACAGGATATTTATATTTTGTTCATCAAAAACCAATTTAGCAATTCTTTACCATTTTGAACCATATCCGCCCCTGGCGAGAATGATGCTTTCAAAATAAAACAGCATCGACCCCCGAAGGCCAAGAATCTCTATATATCATCAAGGCATTTATCAATATCCCAATCAACGGACGTTTAGAATATCATAAAATCTCGTGAATCTTGATAAATGTCAAACGTGAAGATGCTTCCCATCATGTCGATGAGATAAGGGGTTGAAGCAAATTCTCAACATTCAGAAACATTTAAGGAACTGTTTTTCATGAATGTTATATATTAATACCTCGATCATTACGGCCTGATATTTTCATAAAACTGGCATAGGAAATACATTTAAAGACAAAACGGTTAATCCCATCTTAAAGTCTTTGGTTCAAATCAATGATAATTCGATACGTAAGACCCACAATCCGTTGCCATGGTAACAGGTATTGCCTAAAATCTGAATACTCTTGTAATCTCTACATAAACATTCCTTTCAATATGCGGATTTCAAGTCACCTTGCCGTCTCCGTCTTCCCAATAGTTTTTATTCCATTTCTCAGTGTTATATCACAAATATTTGCATATTGCAAAGGAACTCCCCAAACAGGTTTTGTCAAATATCTTTTCATATCTACAGCTGATCTTTTAGGATACATCCTTACAGTAAAAGATTCAAGTTGATCCGAGCTTTACTATTCAATTGAATATCAGTACAATACAAACGCCGACCACCGACGCTGACGCCGGAAAGCAGCCACGATTTAGTCTATATGTCCAAAAAACATTCTGAAATCAAAATTTAATATAAACTAGGAACAGAGTAAATCTTCATTTACATCGACCAATATAACTACTGAAACCCGACGTCATTTCAAAACCACCAACACACTCCTTGCCCGATTGAGTACATCATGAACACGGAAAAAATACTAGGAGCACATCCTCAGGTTCTATAGTAAGCCTATAAGGAGCAGCAACGCCATGTGAACACTTAGTGTCCGATCTTTGAAATATATGGTAAATAAAGGTTATTTAATGGGAGGAATGGAATATGAATTTTATTCCGAGGGAAATAACAAAATGATACAATCTGATTTAGCATATTACATTTTCAACTTTTATTAACAAGGTTGAAAATAGAACAAAAAATGTAAAAATCAAAAGAAATACACTGGAACAGTTTTGATACGGAATCTGATACGGGATTTTGGCTAACACGGGATCTGATACAGAATTTCGGCTGACACGGGAATATTCCCTGTTTATTTCCCGGGTAGAACACGTTATCATGGAATAATATAAGATATATGAGAGTTATGTTATGGGAGGTTTTGGATATGGGGTATATCCTGAGGGAAATATACATATCATATTTCCCGAGGGATTTACCCCATATTCAAAACCCGGTATTCAAAATCGAGCATCACATAACTAATTTATCCTATGACAAGTGAGGTTTCACAAGTGAGTGAGGTTTTCAGGACACCCAAATCCAAGTTTGTTTTTCTTTAGTGTTCTCATTCCCAATATTTTCGAGAAATCCATCAACATTTTGGTCAAGAAAAATTTTACCGTCTGCTGCATCTATTTTGAAAGTTTCGTCTTTGCAAAGATAATCCAACGAATTGACTTTTTCTACACTGAACAAAAACGTTTTCCCAGGAATATTGGAGCGGGAGATACACAGCGGGAGATATATATATGTCCCGCTCCCCCAAAATATCAATTCTATATCACGCTGTTATGTACCTGAAACCTCACTTGTCATAGGATAAATCTCACTATCTTACTAGGCTATAAACCAACCAGAAAGGCAAAAGCACAACGATAAGTCTGCCGGCTTTGTCAGTATCTATGTCTGTTTTGTTTAGATGACTTATGTTCGGTTTGCAAATAGGCCAATAGATTTGTGTTTCCTCAAAAACAAAGGTGTGCATACATATTCGAGGTTTAACTCAGTGCAACTTACAAAGACTATGTCTTAAAAACATTCAAGATTATAAAACTTCATTTGCCAAGAACGAAAACAGAAGAAAATAAATATTTTTGACCCAAGATGGACGATCCCGAAGATGGCAGCATTGATAGATCGAACCAATCAAATTCAATCAAACGAACCCTAATTTGCGACAATAAAATAATCACTTACGGTATATGGTCCATGAACGGCATTTGATTTGCTGACCTCCTCATTTTTAGTTTTGATTTCTAAGAAATTAAGAAGACATCAACGGCCATTTTGCTTGCTATGCCCAAATGGCGGCAGGGTTTATCATAATTTTATGGTTAGATAATGATATGTCTCTATATGGAACGTGACTGGCTTACTAACCCCGCTGAATTCCCAGTTTGCTTTCATTCTAAGTTAAATCTATGGTTTATGGAATCAGCCGTCTCGAGCGACTACATATTAGTTAATGCGCTATCAACAAAGGTATCATTATTCTATATTTGTCTTTGAAATGGCATATCGATTTTTGGAACTAGTTCAAAATGCTGTTATGGTATATCTGGGAATTAAGCTTTGTTGTATTGGTATCTGAATTATGTTTTTTCTTCCAGAGTCGCCTAATAGAGGGCGCACGTGGGCGGCTCCGTGCATTGCTTTGAATTCGAATTCCTCGAGATAAGATAAAATAGTTTTCTGCGGAAGGTTTCAACGGGAACTAGCTTTAATTTTGCAGAGGGACTCTGTCTTTTTAATTTTTAGAGTGTCTTCTAAAGGATCCCGATGATCCATATACACGGGCAGTTTGCACTGGGATCCACAACCAAGGGCAGCGCCCAGGGGGCAACGCCGCCTATGATATTCTTATGGTTTACAATGCTTTTACCGAGGGGTTTGCCAGACAACATTAACATCAATGATAATGTCAATCAGGGTTTTGGAGAACGCTTAACACTGAGCATAAATGGCTAAACCTGTGTTTTTTCTGAAGCCATGCTGCAATACATAACGTGTATACGTATGTTACACAAAGTACATCCAAAGTCAGTGTAAGTATAAATAAACACACTGTTTAGATACTAATTTAAGAACTTATTTGAACTTGCTTGAATGTATTTTGCACCGAATTATCAAATATTTGTAGTCTCACATACAAAAGTAAAAATCGTTTTCGCTATTTGATTTTGTCTGGATAAATAAGCCATTGTAGGGTTATTCAAACTTTTTTGACAGATCGAAGTTAACAATGGAATATCAAAAGAGACTAGTTGAGAAAAATACAACGTCATGTTCCATGTACATGATAAGCATGCACATCACAAAAATAAAAAATAAAATGGTATGAAATGATAAGCATGCACATCACAATAATAAGAAAAAACATGATATATGATAAGGGTTCCTAGTCAACTCGGACCCTAGTTAACTCGGACCCTAGTCAACTTGGACCCTAGTTAACTCGGACCCTAGTCAACTCGGACCCTAGTCAACTTGGACCTATGTATTTTTTATATTTTTCCTCAGTTGAGCATTAAAATGATAAGGTATATATAAAAACAACATTAATCATATATAATAGTTAGATAGAACAATGGTTGATAATGGTGAAAAATAATTCTGACACTTTTGAGTCAATCATAAACCATTCAGCCTGATTGTGAAATCATATACTGGTAGGAATAAATATTAAATAACCAAGATTTTGATTTTACATGAAACCAGTTAATTTGTCTTCCAAACAAATAGTATGTAACAATAAATTAGAAATTCAAAGGTGAATTAAATGTTGTTGACCTCAATTCTTCAAACCAAGTTAAAAGGGGTAAACATGTTTGTAAACAATTGAAAGCCCATAATTTTTAAGGAATTTCTTATAATGAAAGTAAAAGATAAAGTTTCAAATCAAACGATAACACCATATTTGATAATTTTGTAACTTGTATTTGCAATTCTTTGATTTATTAAATCAAAATATATTTCAAATTCCCTACTCATTGAATATTTTACTAAGGTCACCAAATTATTTAATCATTGTATTTCCACATTTGAAGCTTTGAAATATGAAATAATCATGGATTTTCGACAAACAGAAAGTAATTTTACACACATGTTTAGAAAATGAAATTGGAAATAAAATTGTTTAAAACACAAATGCGCTAACACATTTCCCTATACTGTATATTGGAATTAATGTAATACCTCTATATTTTGTTTACTTCAACACCCTAATTAAATGCTTATCAGAGGATACAAGATTTGTTAATTAGGTTTCTTAGTCAAAGTTATTATAACAGCATTATACACAACAGGCTAAATTGAATTCATTTTTTAAAGACATAGTATAGTTCCAATTCTATATAAAGTCAATATAAAATGAATCAAAATCATTCTCATTTAATTATAAAGAGTTATTTGATCCCACATGACGCAAATAGCATAGAAGTATAAAGGTTGTAAAGACTGATTTTGACTCATCAGAAATATACATAAACATCATTATTTAAAGATTTCAGTAATGAATTGAATTATATCTTAAACTATTCCAATATTCTTAATATTTTGAAAGTTAATTGCTTTCACCTCTAACATAGCAAAATACCTCTGATTTATATTAAATATAACTGGGTCCAAGTTAACTAGGGTCCGAGTTGACTAGGGTCCGAGTTAACTAGGGTCCAAGTTGACTAGGGTCCGAGTTAACTAGGGTCCGAGTTGACCAGATACCATGATAAGCATGCATATTACAAAAATAAGAAAAAACATGGTACAAATTAATATGAGAAACATGGTATAAATATGAGAAACATGCGAAAAATGATCTGCAGGAATGGAATATTGATTATTGCATTAAGTGATCGAATATAATTTTCAATTTACACTTAACAAAAAATTCCACCACGCGTTTACACTGATATCAAAAGAGATATAATCGATTCAAAAAAACTACCTACCCTGCGAATTCCATGACCATCTTATATCACAATATATAAAATCCTGCATCGGGAGGCACTTTGGTTTAAACCTGATGAAGAATTCAAATGATTCTTTCTTTAAGAATGTCTCCTATTCAATAGCTTCTTAATAGTATTTGCCTTTCTGTCTATCTGAGGATATGCGTCAAAGAAACAAACACCTCGAAAGACAGTTCAACCTCGCCTACTTCGTTCATGCCACCCCCTCTACAATGGTGTATTCACAAAGATCCAAGAGAAAATGAACGTGTGACATTTTAAAACAAACAAGAAAACAATCCATCGAGAATTTTTAAGTTATAATAAGAAAAGGGGCAAATTTCAAATGTAACATTCACACATTAATCTGCCACTCATCTATTAATTTCAACCCTACTTGTGATAAACATTAAAAAATATCAATGAATATAACACAACAATAGATTCAGGAGAAATTGTGGATGTCTTAGCATAAATTAAACAGCTCTAAAGGACTTGAAATTTGTGAACATGTTAATCACTCAAAAATTGAAATGCACTTTAGAATTGAATTCTGGATTGCTTACTTCAATTTACTTCGAATGTTTGTTTGGGACTAAATCCATGTTTCTTTTAAAGCATCTACCGTTTGAAAACTCCACAACATTCCCCCGACCTGGCTACCGTTGGACATATACGTATAAAGGGATACAAACTCCAAGATTCGAATAATCAAATAAACTGTTTTCTTGATGGACATGAGCGTACAATATAAACTTGTTGAAGTTAAATTTAAAATAGAAAACACATGTCGGGAAATCGATGATAATTATGAAAATATAATATGTGCCCCCATTGACATCTAACAATACTTTCAGTGCTTACACAAATTTATTTATGTATCTGATATCTATGATAACTTGGTGATTTGTATTTTGATGAGTCATCAATATTAATTGATCTCATTATTATATAACTTGCATTCCACGGGGGCTGATCCAAAAGTTCTCCATCCTTTGCTCTAAAAATCTTTTTGATCAACCCGTGTATTATATAAACTGTAATAAAGATACATTCAACTTTCGCCTGCAACATATTTTTCCTATCAATGACAACCCTACTTTACATAAATCACAGCAGGTTTTAAACTTGTATTAAACGACGTATCCTTTTCAATACATCGATCACCGGTCCAGTGCCTTCATCTTATGAAAAGAGATAATATCCCCAAATCCATATTTTGAAACTAATAAGTAACTTACGGTATTAAATATTCTCCACAGTCCATGGTGAAATACATATATAGGTAGTAAATAAGTGCTACTGTGGTCAGTACTTAAAAATGGTTCAACTTATTCATGATTACAAAAACAATTTTTGTAACTAGGTAATTATCAATTATATATAATCAATTATAAAGTCTGGATTGTACTTTAATGTATCTAGTCATTAGTTTTGATAGCCTATATGTACCTATCATTTGGAAGTAATATACATATGCAGTACAAAAGTTAAAAGGTAATAGAAATTAAAAGTGAAAATTGACGTTATGACTTACCTTGCCAGGAAATCTAACATATTTTATCTATAACTTTTGCTTTTGGATTTTTTGTTTGTGTTTAACTTTCAAATCCCATAATTCCCAATTGTGTGCATATGCGTAAGTGTTAATCATACATCATGCAACCGGTCGAATATATTATATCTTGGTATATATCATGCTGTTAAATTTACTTTCATATGTATATATGAGATCGAATTACTTGGAAGTTGCATGACAAATGTATTTATCTTCTAAATAATTTGCTATAAGTGGTTAAATCAGCGTCCAAATGTGTGACAAACCGTGCACTAAATGTACACGTACCCTTGAAAGATCCAATATAATACAGAGCTACTTTACAACTTACTATTGAGGGTCGACAACTATTATTACGGGGCACTGTGACAGAAGAATGTTTGCTCGCTAAGTCTCAGCACACAGAAAAAATAAATCAGAAAAATGACAATAGGGTATATTTGATGATAGGCGGATTTATTTGTACTTGAGTATCGGTAATTCAAAAAAGCGTTGAGAAAATGAAATCAAAAGAATTGATAGCTAATCGCTGTTTTGGTCATATATGGTCATCAAATAAGTATTTTCTTTATAAGTTTTCACTTTAAAAGGAACCATCTCGACGTGTTTCTAAAAATCGAATTATTATAAATTTTCACCTTACAAGGAACTATCTCGACGTGTTTCTATAAATCGAATTATTATAAATTTTCACCTTACAAGGAACTATCTCGACGTGTTTCTATAAATCGAATTATTATAAATTTTCACCTTACAAGGAACTATCTCGACGTGTTTCTAAAAATCGAATTATTATAAATTTTCACCTTACAAGGAACTATCTCGACGTGTTTCTATAAATCGAATTATTATAAATTTTCACCTTACAAGGAACTATCTCGACGTGTTTTTATAAATCGAATTATTATAAATTTTCACCTTACAAGGAACTATCTCGACGTGTTTCTAAAAATCGAATTATTATAAATTTTCACCTTACAAGGAACTATCTCGACGTGTTTCTATAAATCGAATTATTATAAATTTTCACCTTACAAGGAACTATCTCGACGTGTTTTTATAAATCGAATTATTATAAATTTTCACCTTACAAGGAACTATCTCGACGTGTTTCTAAAAATCGAATTATTATAAATTTTCACCTTACAAGGAACTATCTCGACGTGTTTCTATAAATCGAATTATTATAAATTTTCACCTTACAAGGAACTATCTCGACGTGTTTTTATAAATCGAATTATTACGTACATTCCACAATATTATATCTAAGTGTAGGATAATACACAATATTACATCATGCATATAATTAATATAAAGAAGCTATAACGCGCACGGTGACTATAGTGAAAGATTTGAAATGTAACATGGAAATCAATATATAGGCCTAAAATGATATTACCTAGTTTAACTTCTTTGAAGAATGATTCATATATATCGAATGATGAGTGACATTAAAATATAAGTTAAAGTATATTAATTATTAATTACCTGTCATAGATTGCGCTTGTCTCCATTGCGCCCTGGGAAAAACACTCAAATTAATTTCAAATAGATGAGAAAATTGAAATGGGATTTTTCTGACATATAAATTGTTCAAAGCTTCCTTGTAAATGTTCAATATTTGTTTTATAGGTTGGAATACAAAGACAAGCAAATATAAAATAAAGATGATTGGAGAAAGTTACCACAACAAAAATTATTTTCGTCATCTGGACATAAATATTTAAACAATAACAATATTCTTGTTAAACGGGAAAACTACAAATTTATTGAAAATTCGAGACAAAATTGGATCATATAAAACATGACATTAAACCGGTACACGATAACATTGAGCTTCGTGTAAGAAATTAAACGTATACAGATGACAGTGTAGTCTAAATGAATAAATAATAAATTTTTCAGAATTTTAAGTTTAACGCTCACATCCACATAGATGCATCCCCGGTCTTCATCTCAATGACAATAAATCCCGGGAAATAATCGCACGATTCGAAAGAAATAAAATTTTACTTTCTAGACTTGAGGATATTTTTGTATCTTAGTTGAAGGCGTCGATTCAATCTGATAGCTTAACAGGATGCAATGCTTATATAGTAATGAATTCATCTTCCACTAAAAAATTGTTTATGCCTATCAAGTAGTGAAAATGAATATTTAGTATGCTCATTTAAATGAAAGGTCCTCTTGTCGCATGTTGAATATAAAAAACTGAACTGCATTCCGGCGCACTTGACGTTTGAAACAAAAGAAGTAATATCCAACACTGAATGATAGAAAACATCTGTGCTTTTTGCAGATGTCTTGAATAGAATAATATTCTATTTTGATTTGGGTTACATCTGCTTCAAATAAAAATAAAAATTACATTGTTTTATAATTCTTGTCTCGCTTCCACCTGTTCTTCTTTTAAAAGAACATAGACCTCTGTATCCCCATGGTCCATGGAAAGAATGGTTCTGAAGCCATGGATATATATTAGTCTTTCAATATTTGATGCTTTCTACGAAAAAACAAAGATTCGTCATTATGGGAGTTCTATGTGCATATTCACAGCTAAACAGCACAATCCGCATTGGCATTCCACACTCAATAGATACAACACAGTAGGGTTAAGGGTAATGGTCTCCTTACGATGGGGAGAGGGTCAGAATGCACCATGTGACTAACGATTTTGTTGGGTTTAGAATCGAATATGTGAAAATTACATTCCTTGGATGTCACAGTCCATGGTCAAATTATTATTTTCGCTGTGATGAAGTAAGCCATATGAGATTGTTTCTATTAACTCGAGGTAAACAACTAAGGGTATGCAAGCATGTGTTGTAAGCTAGAATCGAGAAAAACTCAAATCTCAAATTAGGTTCTCATGGATTTGGGTGGATTACCAGCACACTCCCATTCAAAAATATATAGTTATGTACCCTTACAATTGAAGAATCCTCGTGATCATGCAAATGAAAACGTATACTACTACCATTTGACCATCACTGATATCATAAACTAGAGTTCTAGACCACTGCATTCAGTTAAAAGCAATTTACTTTCCTGCAATTGCGATAAAACATGGAGTAGGTTTTGAGTAATTAAATAGTTTGATTTTAAAATTCATATTCCTGTTCCTATAGACCATTGGGTGTAGGATATCATACTTATCCTGGGATCAGCAATTCTGCAAACTTATTTCAACAAAACTAATTGTATTACAATATTTACCCGTACTTCCGACTTTAGAGTCCAATATGAGACGTCTACCATTCTTCAACACGTTACCACGGAACCCGATTTATTTAACTCTCTAATGCTTGCGATTTTTCGTTGACATTTGGTTAGATCAAATATACATAATGCTGATTTTCAATTGAACATTTAGATTATCTTTATGGTAGAAACTTAATGATTAGGCTTATTTGGGACGAACACTAACGAAATGGTCCACAAGTGGTTCGGCGACTAATCCCCTACATCGGGCTTATTGTTTCGAAATTTATTTGCAATTCCTAAACTAAAAATGTGATTTTTTTAAGATTAATGGGTGAAAAGAACAATCACTGCATATGCAATCTATCAATAGAATTTGACTGAATCGAGGTTTCCAAAGTTGATGAATGACGAAATAAGATGGCAATATTAATTAAGAATACACCATTCATAAATATACATACCCAAAAAACTGTGAAACCATCTTTACGTTTCAATCCAACGTCCGTCTCAGTCTTACAATTTCTGCCTCATTTTATAATATAATATTATCCCAAAATAAGATCCAGTTATAAATGTTCTCAAATATCTATTCATCACTATATCTTATATCCTGCTTTGTGGTTTTATTACTGGTTGTATAAAAAGACAATTCTCTCTCAATAATTTCCCTTTGCCTGAGCAGCCTTTCATTTTCACCTGTCTTCGTGAGTCGCCACATGATCAACAACTGGTTCACGGTCCATTTATTTCACAGTCCAACGAGCTAGTGATTAAGTAAATAGACTCAACATGTATTTATTTTGGCTTGTGTCATTGGGATTGGTGTACAAGTAGGGACTTACTCACTAATTCTCTTATATCATCTTATACTATTCAGCTGCTTTTTGTCGTTGGCTTTCAAATTCAAAAATAACGTCAGGATGATCGGAATGGCATAAAAGTCGCACATGCCACCATTTGTCTAACTATCTGTTCGTCTGTCCGAATTCTCAAAGTATAAATAGCCTTACAACCGTGTGTTTGATTAGCAAACTTGATTTTGATCAGAGTATTGTACGTTATGCCGATGTTTATAATCCACTCTATTCGGGTATACTTGTTATAATCCAGACCAGAGAAATGATGTTACCATTGAAGAGGGTCAGGCCTAATAATATTATTCGGTCTCCTTTCTCGACAACAGCTCAACACACACATTTTGATCTGTAAATCATTTTAGGAATTTCAAAACAATTCAAATTGTCTCTTAACCTGAATAGCATAAATATTGCCCATTCGTCAGAATATATTCATTATTATGTCTATCCTTAGGGAAATATGTTTATTTGTTCTACAGCCTAACACAATTAAAATATCAAATGAGTCCAATGTATTCAGGATCGCCAAATATCATATCAAATGCAGAATACTTAAATATATGATTTATCCAAATATCTGTCCATCCAGATATTATTTGCACATTCACGTACCACTGTCTTCAAAATGTGGTAGTCGATTTGCTCGAACATCTTTATAAGTAGCCGCTGCATCAGTATAGAAGGTTTCTATATTTCGGAAAGAACGCACGTGTGAAAACAAAATAATCCTTATTAGCTAATCGACTTTCATCATCTTTGCAAAGGTAACGTCTGTATGATTGTGCAATTGTATAATATGATGGGATGACTGACTATTTACTCACATCACCTCACGTCTCAAAATGCCAAACGAACTTCGCAAAGATAGCTATTTGTTGTTTAGATAATTATTTTCGGGTAAAATAGAGTATTGAATGTGTGTCTAAATGAATTAACAAGCAGCTATGAATCACCACAGATATCTGACTTAGTCCTACCACACCAGGTCACTGCGAACTAGCAGGTCATCGTGACCTACTTTGTTCACATGATAAGAACGATGTTTCTTTTTACACTGCACCAAATACACTACCTTGATTACTTTCCATTGCAAATATAGCAAAAGTTCAGGCTACGGTAACTTTCTGCTATTCCGACAATAATTAAGCTAATTCCTGCAATTGTTCGTTTGTGTTTTTATGTGTGTCACGGTGACCTACTGAGCTTTATACGCCATCTCCATCACTGAATTCTGCCTATTGATCTTACGGTTCCAACTTTACAACTAAGTTTCTCTTCTACCAGGTAGTCGGAACAAGATCTTCTCTAATCTGCTCTTGTGTTAGCTAATCCCCAGATGTGTTGTTAATGTTTCAATTATTCTGTCAATACTGAAACCGTTTACACACGCGGAGTTACCCCGAGTTACCCATAAGACCTTCTTCCCTATATCACTGATAGAGAATGCCGCAAGAATCCCATTCTATAATTAACACTTTTATTTCTCATGTTGCTAGTTTTTTTTAATGCGGCTACACATGTCTGTCCATCTGTCTAATGCCTTCAAGTGCTTGTTTCAGTCTAGCTTTACATCACTTACACTGAACAGCGCCCTAACGTAGACCGACCGCATCTACTATTATGTACAACAAGCCATTATGTCATTAATTAATACTCGGGTTAGATGTAATCATCAGAATACTAATCGAGATTAAAGCCCGTTAATTTTTCAGCAACCCCCTTCGTTATCATTGAGTTATTCTCGTGACGCGTTCTCAGACGGAGTCAAATTAACAGTCAGTTTGTTTCCTAGGATATGTGGGATATGTGTAGGTGGGTTATCGGTGGACTGACATCAGCTAGATAATCTGACACAACACATCATATGCTGCAATCGTCTGACTACTCACCTGTGACAATAGGTAATCTGTAATCCTACACGTAAACTTACCTGTAATCCAACTTATCTATGATGTACCTGAGTATTTGGATTCCATTATCATTACTACAAATTGCTACATTCCGTACAATTTAGGGAAACTATAATATGTCGCTATCTCTGGAGTTTTTGATGGTTTTTAGGGGTTTTTACTGTATTTCTTATGGTACCCTTCTGAATTATATATTTGTCATTACTTTTGGGTACACGTTTTTGATTACGTTACGCCTTCCCTATTAAAAGGAGAAGTGATTTTCATGAAAATCTCTTGGAACGCATCAAAGTGATAAACAGAATATTCAAAATCGTCATCAAAGACGAATTGAGAAACTTTAAGTCGGAAGTTATCAGTGTTAAAGTACTCCCCACGTTCCACATGAGTCCAATCACATCCGTATGGTCCTTTTCAACCAGCCACAGATCTTCGGCAGTTGCTGGGTGGATGGGTGCAATGACTAGTGTATACCTCAAGATTGCAAGATGATTTCAATATGAAATTATAATAACCTTTTTGGAAACAAATACATTATTAAAGGAAGAAATTGAAAAACTATGGACAATGTCGCATTGCAAACTCATGAAATTGCATAGAAATCAAAATCCCCGAAAACAAGGATCTCCTGCTTTATTATGGTTTGAATTTTGAAATAGCTCAATATCTTAGAGAAAACTTCAGTACATTCTTCTACACTGACATACCAAAATTGAATGGCAACAGTAAAACTATATCGAAACATTTCAAACGCGAATTTGAATTTGAGATAATTAAATTAACCAGCATAGCGTATAAATGTAATTGAATTTGACATGTATTTATCTCATGGATTCAGAATAAACGAACATCCATGTAAAACTTCTTTTTAAGATATGAACCTTTTAAAATAAGCTTTTTTATATTACTTAAAATTCATAGCTTTTGATGACATTTAAATCACTTCTCAATTACATTTGTCCATCACAGCACCAACTGATTTAAGTTTCATTCAATTTTGGTAATAGACACTCTTTATAGTAATACATTTTCTTTCAATAAAATTAACATTATATGGTTCATATAGCTTCACATTCACATTCTACATAAAATTGAAGAATGAGTTGTGAAGAACATAAGCTTTTTAGTTTTCAATATATGTATATTATGCATTAAAGATCATTAATCCAAACAGAGGGTATATTGAACAAATTGAACTGCTAGCTACTCATTTCAAATTGCCTAAAATCTACGAGGTGAAGGGAATACAATCTTGCAAAAGTTAGCTATGGCTTGATAAGACAGATAACATTCGATAAAATCGCACAGATATGCCAATCGTATTTATTTATAATGTAAACTCCCGTCAGAATGGGTTGATGAACATTGCCACAATCAGGTAATTCATACAAACAAATCGGGAATCAAATAAATTATTGCGTGAACGAGTTGTTAGATCTGATATCGTTATATTTAGATTGGAACCTGTTACAAAATATATTAGTCTAAATAATTAAATGTTATTGCATTTCCACAAGAGGTGTAGTCTATACCTAATCAATTTTATATTTTGTCTCATGTTTTTGTTTCGTTATTCGAAAAGCTGATATCACAATTATGTAAGATTAAATTAGTTTTACAACTTTAGACGTCTTTCTATAATCATTTTCCTTACAATACATGAGAACTTTAAGAACAAAAGAGCGATAAACAACAAACTCATGAAGGATACGTAATTCCATATAGAGAGAATTTTAAAGCTGACTCACCCTCCAAGCAGACCTATCTCCATCTTTATTTATATCCGGGTACCTATTTAGTATTAACTTTGTTGCTTCCTCTTTTTAACACTGATTTTAAAATGTACATTTCAAGTGATTAAATTTCTATATTATATTATTTAATAGTTGAATGTCACTTTTATGCTACTTGTAATCTCGCAGCAAAGAGGAACATGCATACGCATTATGCCAACAAATGCAATATCGCCATGGAAACATGTACTTCCCCATCAATTTACTCCATGTATCGGTTATCATGAAAACTAAAAATTAAAGTTCGTTAAATGCCAATCGTAAAGATGACTTAACATGGATGACATTCATTCATTGAATATTTTCTTGATATTTTCTTGATAGGATGTTGTCTTAAGCCCCTTAGATTATAAACCGCTTATCATTCATCAAAATATAATGTTTAGGGATGACTGGGTACTTTAATTGTCAAGTATATATTTTTGCCAATATACATGTAATCATAATTTCTGGATGTTTTATTTCGAATTGATGGAAATATTCAAGGGTGCAACTTGGCTGCAACAATATAATATATAGTAAAATGTCAATTGTTCCCGTGCCAAGTTTTTTGATTTATAATTAGGTCAGGTCCGAGTCAGTTTCAAAATATTTACAATATGAAGATATAATTAAATGTCAGAGGCATTTTTTTAATTTATTCAATCTGATCTCAATATATATTGATAGTACATTATTGTGCTTTCAATCACAGATGCTAATGTTCTTTGCAATGAAGACGCGAATGTGATACAAATGGTGTGAATATGAATGATGCCAATGATGTGAAAAGGATGCAAAAGATTAAAGGGAGTTTGGAAGACGTTAAAATCACTGGGATAAACCCATCTTAAACAAATGAGATCATACGACATCACATGCATATGAATGCATATTCAATAAGTTGTGAGTCCAGTCGTCGTGTTCCTTCCCGATTCTGACCTTTCCCCATTCAACCCTCCAAGGAAAGATCGTAGAAATGAGTAAATGGCTCGGGATAAGAATAGACAATGGACTGATCATCAGGCTCAATGCTACCATCATCCATTTCTATGTACTTATGTATAAGTATACTGGTCGTACTCCCAGTGGTTGTTGGCTTGTATAGATCTGTCAGTGTCAACAAGACCTTCAGTATTAATTCAATTAGACATAACATATGGCTAAAATCCACATTAATATTTATATACACTGTTGCTTGTAACTCGGGAATATCGCTCAATATACACCACTGATGTAAGATATGTTTCAATGTGCTTGGGATTATCGGTCAATTTACACAACTGATGTATGATATGTTTCAATGTGCTATGGAATATCGGTCAATTTACACCACTGATGTATGATATGTTTCAATGTGCTCGGGAATATCGGTCAATTTACACCACTGATGTATGATATGTTTCAATGTGCTATGGATTATCGGTCAATTTACACTACTTATGTATGATATGTTTCAATGCGCCATGGAATATCGGTCAATTTACATCACTGATGTATGATATGTTTCAATGTGCTATGGAATATCAGTCAATTTACAACACTGATGTATGATATGTTTCAATGTGCTTGGGATTATCGGTCAATTTACACAACTGATGTATGATATGTTTCAATGTGCTATGGAATATCGGTCAATTTACACCACTGATGTATGATATGTTTCAATGTGCTATGGAATATCGGTCAATTTACACCACTGATGTATGATATGTTTCAATGTGCTTGGGGTTATCGGTCAATTTACACTACTTATGTATGATATGTTTCAATGCGCCATGGAATATCGGTCAATTTACATCACTGATGTATGATATGTTTCAATGTGCTATGGAATATCAGTCAATTTACACCACTGATGTTTCAATGTGCTATGGAATATCGGTCAATTTACACCACTGATGTATGATATGTTTCAATGTGCTCGGGAATATCGGTCAATTTACACCACTGATGTATGATATGTTTCAATGTGCTATGGATTATCGGTCAATTTACACTACTTATGTATGATATGTTTCAATGCGCCATGGAATATCGGTCAATTTACATCACTGATGTATGATATGTTTCAATGTGCTATGGAATATCAGTCAATTTACACCACTGATGTATGATATGTTTCAATGTGCTATGGATTATCGGTCAATTTACACTACTTATGTATGATATGCTTCAATGCGCCATGGAATATCGGTCAATTTACATCACTGATGTATGATATGTTTCAATGTGCTATGGAATATCAGTCAATTTACACCACTGATGTATGATATGTTTCAATGTGCTATGGATTATCGGTCAATTTACACTACTTATGTATGATATGCTTCAATGCGCCATGGAATATCGGTCAATTTACATCACTGATGTATGATATGTTTCAATGTGCTATGAAATATCGGTCAAATTACTAGTACACCGCTGATGTAAAGATATGTTTCAATGTGCTATGGAATATCGGTCAATTTACACCACTGATGTATGATATGTTTCAATGTGCTATGGAATATCAGTCAATTTACACCACTGATGTAAGATATATTTCAATGTGTTATGGAATATCGGTCAATTTACACCACTGATGTATGATATGTTTCAATGTTCTTGGGATTATCGGTCAATTTACACCACTGATGTATGATATGTTTCAATGTGCTATGGATTATCGGTCAATTTACACCACTGATGTAAGATATATTTCAATGTGTTATGGAATATCGGTCAATTTACACCACTGATGTATGATATGTTTCAATGTGCTATGGATTATCGGTCAATTTACGCCTATGGTGTATGATATGTCTCAATGTGCTCTGGAATTCTAATTGATGGAGCGGTCAAAAAAATGTTTTCATAGATTTTCCATTAACAAGATATCTCACATTCTTAAACTTATAACACGTTGTCTTTAGTTTTTACTAAAGTTATTACGTTTAGTGAGCTCCTCCGCACCCAATATTTAGAGGGGGCTCATATCTGAAGAACATTTCCTAATTTTTATAAAATCACACGGATACTGCCTGGCTTCCAAGATGCAAAAATAATTTGTATGGATAGTGTATCTTGAACACCACTTTTTATAAATGCTGGGGACGCAGTATAAAAAGAATAATTTCAAAATATATAAATCTGGGAAAGGTTTAAGGCATATTGCGTCGCTATAGAATGAATTGCACTACTATTTTCACAATTTTATTGATATTTGGTGTCAAATACACATATCTTGGTCGCCGGGTTGGCCTAGTGGTTAAGGCATTGGTCTGAAAAGCAGGAAGTCTGGCTTCAAGCTGAAAAGTAGGGGTCTTGGGTTCAAACCCAGGTCACAGCACTTCTTGTGATTTGTCTTTGACCTATGACTGCTGACCTATACCTATACCTATAACTCGATAAAAGGCTGGCGCTGGCTAGAATTGTCTATGGTTCTAGCCAGGATAAAGATACCAGTTCTTCAACTCGACAATGGGAAGAACTGCTCTACCTAAGTGACTAATATGTTTAGATATGACATCTAAAGAGTCGATAAAAGATATATATATATATATTTGAAGTCCCAAAACGGCTTAGTTTCAGAAATATCCCAAATTTAAATTCAAAAATGACCGTTAGCTCCGCACCCTCCGCTCATTTGCCCCGCACCCAATATTTCCCACAGGCTCTGTCTGCATGGGGTGTAAAACGAAACTACATAATCTCAAAACTTATCCTTATATGGTATGATATGTTCGTTACGTTAAGTGTATGAGTGTCCCAGGACACGACCACGAGACGCCAGGATGAGCAGATGGTGCGCACTGAGTGATCGGAGTGACGCAAATCATCATTTCAAGTATTCTAACTATCCTATTGTATCATAACATCTGTGTCAACTCTGCTGATATATGAACGACAATAATTCCTAATATGCGACTCGTTATGTCATAACAAGTGTCACATCATCCTAATATTGGAATTCAAAATAGAATAGCACAAAGGAACAAATGGCAACAACACATAAACAATCAACAGTAGAACAACCCCCTTTAAAATCAAAAAATGACCAAAATCATTTCATATTAAGTTCTACAAATATTTACTCGTATATTCCAGTATCTAAATTCTAAAATCGTAAACTTATAAAGTACATATCATGAACCGGATAGAGATTCATGTTAGCCATGTTAAAATGAACGTACGGTGTATTATCAATGTTATGCCCAACAGATATATGTGTAGGTGTAAAGATAGATCTCTAGTAATGATTGTGTTATTAATATATTCCAAGCATGTACGATTTCGACAGATGTGTCTCAAAGAGCGGATGCTTCATATAGCTGAGGGTCACTTGTTAATACAATTGTTTTAATTACAAAAACTGTACTGAAAAAGTTAATAGTTGATGTTGGTTCCCGACGATGCTTCGTGTTCCAAACAAATAAATAATCATTACATATCTCAGTACATTAGAGGCGTTGTAGAAAATGATGTAAAGACAGAATAGGTGTAATTCTCACCCTTAAAACCTCTAAATATTTTTAATTAAGTTGTCCAAAAATCATTTGAGTGTGATGAGTAATTAGGATGAGAAATAGATCCATTCATCCTTTATATCTAATCATGCCAGTGTCTTGGTTCATGCATGACATTACATTGCAAAGAAGTGCGCGATGAACAGCGCCATCTATGCAATAAACAGTGCCCTCTATATGATTAACAGTGACACCTAACGTAGAACTAACAGTGAAACATGTCAAAGTCTAAGTGTTCCAAACAGACAAGGCGGTACAAAATAAAAGTAATCTTACTCTAGCCATCCTCCGAACATGGTCTCACCAAGGACGTTCAAACTACAGATCTTCTACGACGTAAACGCACAGACAACGTGCTTCTCCCGTTCTACAACATATCCTTCTTGAGTTAATAAACAATTAAATCATAGTTAAATAAATAAAATTGCTTACTCCAAAAAGGCTCCTATAGCCATGATTCGTGATGATCTTACATTCGCCGATTATAGCAGTTCGTTCTTGTACGAGTCCTCTATTTCACAATCAACATGTGCCAGTCTCTAATGAATGATGTTCGGTTTTAGGACTAATTGGTAGTAATTCATAAATTAATAATGAAAAGTCTCTAACGAGGAAAATGAAAAGTGTCAGGTGGATGTTGCATAACAGGTGCACCAGGTTTTACCAAATAATACAAAATTTAAATATGAAATTAAAAAATGGCCCCACTCTTTCGATAACTATGCATTGTCAAATGTCATTGTGATCTGAATGAAAATGCATAATTTCTTTTTATTCATATGGAAAACAAACCTCTGGGGAGGAATATTCATTGAATACTGTGCATTTTTACTGTTTGGTATTTCTTTTAGCTTGACTAAAGGTCAAAGACATCACATACTGAACGCCCCTTACTAGTTGGTTCTTTTTAATGTACATGTACAATGACTCATTGTATACGTTTACACAAACTTACAAAATACTGTGCAATAATTCAGAATATACTACAATAACACAGAGAATACATGTACAATAATTCAGAATGTACATGTACAATCGTGTAACTCACATTGTGCATGTCACTAACTACTCGCTAGTTTAGATTTCCCAATTGTAAAACTTTCCCCAATATATGATTTATGAATCTCACTTGATTACATTTGTTTCTTCCTGATGTTTTTTCTTTAATTTCTGTTGTATTTCTCCATGTGTTGGCACCAAATACAAAGTTTCTTCACTAAAGTCGTGTTTTTATTACCCATTAAAATAACGACGTCTCTTCCCCAGCTCTTCAAATAGATAATACATACAACGTGTGATGTACCTATTCAATCAGTACATTAATATCACGGCTCGTGGAATGAATATCAAAATCAAACGTGGAATTCGAAATAACTTTGAAAAGTTAATTCAAATCTACTTAAAATGAAGATAACATAAAATAACTTACTCTAGAAATCCGTCAATCATGATGTTTTATCCAATGTTGTATTGTAGTTTGGCATAATTAATAGTGTATTGTATTAGGCCAGTTAATTGTTTTATGTATTTCAACTCTCCACAGTCATCGCAGACAACTGAGACTCTATGCCTTGGGGAATATAATTATAGCAAATGTACTTTTTACGACTTTATCATTATAAAAAGGTCAAATAATTTGCTATAACAATGATAATGATTTCTATACTGTAAAGCGATTTTAATGGTTATGAATTTGTAAAATTAGCTAATAAAAACATGATTTAACTCATCACTAACCCGTAACACGTTTCAATAAAAGCTATATATGGTAACTCGGATTAAAATGAATAGTTAGGTTACTGAGTAATTTGCCTCAAAGTAGTCCATTTTATACGTCATGTACATGTACATTGCAATCCTTTGGAACGTAGATGCCAAACGGAAAATTAAAAATTACATGATGCCAACAGAAAACGATGCACTAGATTTGATTCAACATACATGATGGATATCTATGTTGTAACAATTTACTGGAGTTTACTGTAAATTAAGTTATGTTCTTGTTCGTGTTGAGAGGCATACACGTTGCACCTTGTTTCATTTTTTCTGGATTCGCTATGGAAGTTAAGGAGTTCGAGTTAATAAGAATTGAAAATTTAATTCCTGGGAACCACTGATTACCAAGTACGGAGGTAAGTCGCATTAATGCTTTATGTAATATCAATAACTATACAGTATAATAATAAATAGGGAAATCACAGTGATTTGGTGAAGTAATTTTGGTAGTTCCTTCAAGTACTTAGAAGAACAAGAAAGTGAGTGAAGAACCACTTAATTAAAACAAATAATATTAAATCGAGTTACCTTCAGAATTAATCCAAAACTGCTATAAATCCATGACCGAAACGTTTTTTACTTCACCACTTAAACTATTAGGATGATAGATTTCCAACTTGCGTTCCTATGTTTTGTCTCTAAGGCTCTGTTTTTAATAAGTTGATGATTGAAATGTCAAATAATGATGTGTTGTTGGTGCGTCTAATGCTCGTTATGAAAACACACTTAGAGTGCAGATGAAGATCCAAATTATATTTTCTATGAGATAACGTGATGTTCCACATGCGTTCGTTTCAAATCTAATGTCTAAGGCATCTAGAGTTAGGGATGATTTTCTATTGTGCGAAGACAAAATGAAAAGAGTGCACACCCACCTACACTCGTGGTTTCAGTTTTAATATTTTTTTCTGAAATAATTATGTAACTCATGGAAACCATAAAATATAATGGACTGACTTCTCCAAATCAGCATTTGGTGCACATGAATTAAACCTGACTGTGTTTCAAGTAAGAACTATAACCGTTGTTTGTATTTCCTTCAAGATATTATACAATTGCATTTATCAAAGTGACGCGCTCAACAACTTATACAGGTAATAAACCCAGTTTCCGTTGCCAAGCAACATATAAATACAAGAAGTGTCTAAAACACTAGTTCCATCACATTTTAAGTGAAGCAATTAAAATCTGTCAGAAGCGATCAGCTACTAAGCACTTAACACGTGTTAGGGTGCTTTAAATAGACTAATACAGCATCAGTCCGACATCTATACGACCAGTGAAGGGCCAATGAACGGAAAACCAATTCCTGTGGTTCCACCGCTTGATGTTTTGGAAACTGGTACATGAACACTTAGTAGCTACGCCGGTTTTAAACGAATATAGTGTAGTGTGTGTAAAGGATGTAGGGGGATGTATTAAATGCACTTCTTAATTCACACCGTGCACAACGTTTTATTTGATCAAATTGAGATGTGTCGTGCAACTTTTGATTTCCATGTTAAAATGACATGATGACATTCATGAAACATTTGTGCACAAAAACATAATCTATTTATCTATCTATTTCAACATTTGTTTGAATTGTTTTAGATGACTGGCTGCAGTACTCATCTACCTTGTTTGACCATGAGCTAATAGACAAATGGCAAGGAACGGTTCCCTTAGATGGAATATACGCCTGCCATGGCCTGTAAGAAATAAAGCTTTACCGATGGGAAATGTAACTATGTTTATCTTTAACACAGGCAGAACGTTAAAGACGAGATGCTGTTACCTTTTTTCTGAATAGCAACATCTTTCAAACAAAATCAAAATTCCAGACGGAAATATCAATATTGTGAGTCAGTTGCAGGAAGCGAGATATAATACAGAGTGAGAAGTGCAGTGGGGGGCGTACTCGTACTTGGAGATATAATACAGAGTGAGAAGTGCAGAAGGGGGGCGTACTCGTACTTGGAGATATAATACAGAGTGAGAAGTGCAGTGGGGGGCGGACTCGTACTTGGAGATATAATACAGAGTGAGAAGTGCAGCGGGGGGGGAGGACTCGCATTTGGATATAGAATTCAGAGTGGGAAGTGCAGCGGGGGGGCGGACTCGTACTTGGAGATAGAATACAGAGCGAGAAGTGCAGGGGGCGTACTCGTACTTGGAGATATAGTACAGAGTGGGAAGTGCAGAGGGGGGCGGACTCGTACTTGGAGATAGACACAGAGTGGGAAGTGCAGAGGGGGGCGGACTCGTACTTGGAGATAGAATACAGAAGAGGAGTGCAGTGGGGGGCGGACTCGTATTGGAAATATAATACAGAGTGAGAAGTGCAGCGGGGGGCGGACTCGTACTTGGAGATAGAATACAGAGTGAGAAGTGCAGAGGGGGGCGGACTCGTACTTGGAGATAGAATACAGAGTGAGAAGTGCATGGACGGGGCGGACTCGTACTTGGAGATAGAATACAGAGTGAGAAGTGCAGAGGGGGGCGGACTCGTACTTGGAGATAGAATACAGAGTGAGAAGTGCAGAGGGGGGCGGACTCGTATTTGGAGATAGAATACAGAGTGAGAAGTGCATGGACGGGGCGGACTCGTACTTGGAGATAGAATACAGAGTGAGAAGTGCAGAGGGGGGCGGACTCGTATCTGGAGATAGAATACAGAGTGAGAAGTGCAGGAGGCGGACTCGTATTTGGAGATAGCATTTGGAGATAGAATACAGAGTGAGAAGTACAGAGGGGGGCGAACTCGTATGTGAAGATAAGATTCAGAGTAAGAAGTGCATAGACAGGGCGGACTCGTATTTTGAGATATAATACAGAGTGAGAAGTACAGCGGGGGGCGGACTCGTACTTGGAGATATAATACAGACGAGAAGTGCAGAGGGGGGCGGACTCGTACTTGGAGATATAATACATAGTGAGAAGTGCAGAGGGGGGCGGACTCGTATTGGAGATAGAATACAGAGTGAGAAGTGCAGCGGGGGGCGGACTCGTATTGGAGATATAATACATAGTGAGAAGTGCAGAGGGGGGCGGACTCGTACTTGGAGATATAATACATAGTGAGAAGTGCAGAGGGGGGCGGACTCGTACTTGGAGATATAATACATAGTGAGAAGTGCAGAGGGGGGCGGACTCGTATTGGAGATAGAATACAGAGTGAGAAGTGCAGCGGGGGCGGACTCGTATTGGAGATATAATACATAGTGAGAAGTGCAGAGGGGGGCGGACTCGTACTTGGAGATATAATACATAGTGAGAAGTGCAGAGGGGGGCGGACTCGTTTTGGAGATAGAATACAGAGTGAGAAGTGCAGCGGGGGGCGGACTCGTATTGGAGATATAATACAGAGTGAGAAGTGCAGCGGGGGGCGGACTCGTATTGGAGATATAATACAGAGTGGGAAGTGCAGAGGGGGGCGGACTCGTATTGGAGATATAATACAGAGTGAGAAGTGCAGCGGGGGGCGGACTCGTATTGGAGATATAATACAGAGTGAGAAGTGCAGCGGGGGGCGGACTCGTATTGGAGATATAATACAGAGTGAGAAGTGCAGCGGGGGCCGGACTCGTATTGGAGATATAATACAGAGTGAGAAGTGCAGCGGGGGGCGGATTCGTATTGGAGATAGAATACAGACGAGAAGTGCAGTGGGGGGCGGACTCGTATTGGAGATAGAATACAGACGAGAAGTGCAGCGGGGGGCGGACTCGTACTTGGAGATAGAATACAGAGTGAGAAGTGCAGCGGGGGGCGGACTCGTACTTGGAGATATAATACAGAGTGAGAAGTGCAGTGGGGGGGGGCGGACTCGTACTTGGAGATAGAATACAGAGTGGGAAGTGCAGCGGGGGGCGGACTCGTATTTGAGATAGAATACAGAGTGGAAAGTGCAAGGGGCGGACTCGCATTTGGAGATAGAATACAGAGTGGAAAATGCAGGAGGGCGGACTCACATTTGGAGATGGAATACAGAGTGAGAAGTGCAGCGGGGGGCGGACTCGTACTTTGAGATAGAATACAGACGAGAAGTGCAGTGGGGGGCGGACTCGTATTGGAGATAGAATACAGAGTGGGAAGTGCAGAGGGGGGCTGACTCGCATTTGGAGATAGAATACAGAGGTAGAAGTGCATAGACGGGACGGTGTCGTATCTGGAGATAGAATACAGAGTGGGAAGTGCAGAGGGGGGCGGACTCGTATTGGAGATAGAATACAGAGTGGGAAGTACAGAGGGGGGGGCGGACTCGCATTTGGAGATAGAATACAGAGGTAGAAGTGCATAGACGGGACGGTGTCGTATCTGGAGATAGAATACAGAGTGGGAAGTGCAGAGGGGGGCGGACTCGTATTGGAGATAGAATACAGAGTGGGAAGTGCAGAGGGGGGGGGGGCGGACTCGCATTTGGAGATAGAATACAGAGGTAGAAGTGCATAGACGGGACGGTGTCGTAACTGCAGATAGAATACAGAGTGGGAAGTGCAGAGGGGGCGTCTCGCATTTGGGGATAGAATACAGAACGAGAAGTCCAGTGGGGGCGGACTCGTATTGGAGATAGAATACAGAGTGGGAAGTGCAGAGGGGGGGGCGGACTCGCATTTGGATATAGAATTCAGAGCGAGAAGTCCAGTGGGGGCGGATTCGTATTTGAGATAGAATACAGAGTGAGAAGTGCAGTGGGGGGGGCAGACTCGTATTAGAAATAGAATACCGAGTGGGAAGTGCATAGACGGGACGGACTCGTATTGGAGATAGAATACAGAGTGGGAAGTGCAGAGGGGGGCGGACTCGCATTTGGAGATAGAATACAGACGAAAAGTGCAGTGGGGGGCGGACTCGTATTGGAGATAGAATACAGAGTGGGAAGTGCAGAGGGGGGGGGCGGACTCGCATTTGGAGATAGAATACAGAGCGAGAAGTGCAGAGGGGGCGGACTCGTATTTGAGATAGAATACAGAGTGGAAAGTGCAGGGGGCGGACTCGCATTTGGAGATAGAATACAGAGTGGAAAATGCAGGAGGGCGGACTCACATTTGGAGATGGAATACAGAGTGAGAAGTGCAGAGGGGGGCGGACTCGTATCTGGAGATAGAATACAGAGTGAGAAGTGCAGAGGGGGGCGGACTCGTATCTGGAGATAGAATACAGAGTGAGAAGTGCAGAGGGGGGCGGACTCGTATCTGGAGATAGAATACAGAGTGAGAAGTGCAGGAGGCGGACTCGTATTTGGAGATAGCATTTGGAGATAGAATACAGAGTGAGAAGTACAGAGGGGGGCGAACTCGTATGTGAAGATAAGATTCAGAGTAAGAAGTGCATAGACAGGGCGGACTCGTATTTTGAGATAGAATACAGAGGGAGAAGTGCAGAGGGGGCGGACCCGTATTTGGAGATAGAATACAGAGTGAGAAGTCCAATGGGGGTGGACTCGTGTTTAAAGATAGAATACAGAGGTAGAAGTGCATAGACGGGACGGTGTCGTATCTGGAGATAGAATACAGAGTGGGAAGTGCAGAGAGGGGAGGACTTGTATTTTGAGAGTCACTTTGAGGATGTAAACCAATTAACATAGATATCATCTATTATCTTGTATTATCAACCACGTGGATTACCTCTATAAAGAACACTTTCCTAGTTTTTTGCACCAATTTAAATCATTTAAATTTACTTCATTTTTGGATAGCATGGTATCTGAACGCTTAATTACCTTATTTTTCAAATATACCAGGATTTATCCTTTAAACATCATTATCATTTCATCATCAATGTGTAATAATTTCAGTATGAATGTCCTTTGGTCTTAGGTTATCGAATAATAGCTTTTAAAACGAAGCAAAAGAGGGGGTGGTAGATCTCGTTTTTATGTGTTACGTCATAGTGATATTTGAGATTCTCTACTTGTGATTGATTGCGCTGTCATGTTTTAAGATGCTGTTCGAATTTTGGCACTAGACCTTGTTTATTGTAAATATGCTCTTATCACTTTGATTGGAATCCTGACATTGTCAATACTCGTCTTAAATTCTGAAGGCGTTCAGTAAGTAAAGCTAATTTTGCTTTCAAACTTTAATTTCTTGAGTGATTGCTATAGTAACGCAAAGGTTCTGTGGAGCAATTTTAATAGTTTACAGCACAGTGGATTTTATTAGCTTTAGTTTCTGTCCTGTCTATGTTTTGATCATAGTTCTATGGTTTCTCTGCATTTCCATCATCAAGTTAACATTCCGTTTTATGTCCAAAATAGTTCCTTGGAAGCAAGAAAAAAATTATTTTGAAGCCAGGTATTTTTCTCTGATAATGACAGGAAATGGATTCTCAAAATGAAAATTGAATTAAACATCATTTATTCTGAATTCTGCATAGAATCAGATATGTACGATTATTGACCATTTTTGATAATTGAAGTGTGTTTTTTCTTCAATTCTTTATCTTATTTTATACCGAGCAGCAGTGTCCTTTATTACGTTTGTTTTTCTAAATAAAGATACAATCCTTTAAACATAACAGTTGAATTGATTTCTATGAGAACTAAAATTTTGAAATGTATTTTACTCTTTCATGCATGGATGAGTTCATCACTTATTTATCAATCAATATTCTTATTTTTTCAAAAACAAAAGGATGAAATTATTGGCTATTTCTAGCCATTTTTAAAGTGTGTGGCAATTCAATTTTAAAAATCAGCTTTTCTCCTTTGAGAGTACGCCATGGCGTTTTATGCGTATATGAAGCTACGCCATTTGGTTTTATATTATTCTATCATAGAAGAATCGTTGTGTTTTCATTTTCGCTACAAGTCTGTTTTACGGTGAGAAGGTGTTTAATCAAGTAGGAGGCTTGTAGCTGAACCAATTGTTAAGTAAAATAAACATATATCCATATATACGATTATATGTATGGATCCATCCATGTATACTTTATGTGTATGTATACAATATATAGCCTTTAGTTTCTAACGATACTTCGATGTTCATCTTTATCTGGTATAGGACATTTCATACAAATCAGGGCATTTCTAACGATGGAAAGGTTTCAAATTTATGCTTTCATGCAAACGTGAATGTTTAAAGATATCCAGATGAGCAAATTATATTCCTGAAAACTCACGTTACTAGTATCAGTATTTACTTTTATACTATGAATTTTATTGGTACAGATGTACAGAATTTTGTTTAAAAGCGAGGTTGTATTTCCTTAAAATTGATCAAATAAATAATTTTTGCACTTGAACTACACAGTTCTACTCAGATTTATATTAATTAAATATGCACTTCTAGTACTTCTAAGTACTTCTAGTATTCCAACTGGAGAATTTGGCTTTGCAAACATATGGCAGGAGATGTATGTAACCGTAAGGTAAGGCATGGCTAAGAAATGCGAATCATGTCAATAGAACTTCACCTTTCGCCCCAGACCATCGCAAATATTCCACAAACGTAGCCATGATACGGGCGACGCAACCATTGCAATCAATTCCATATCATGCCTTAACGATCTAAGTATCCATAGGAACTATTATTTAAATTGTAATGTAACAATACCTTGGTAACATTGAGAAATAAGTTATGTAAATAGTGTATGACTCAACAGAAGATGGAAATATGTTTTATTTGAAAATGAAGTCTGTGGTTGATTATGGTAGAATTGATAACTCATCTTTTCAGATGAAATTAGTGTTTGACTTGAGCTAACAGTTGTGTGAAGTATCATGTGGTTGGTTTAAGTTCAACTTATAGAATGAGAATCATCACAAACATTTACCAGACAGATATACCTGAGTTACCGCTATCAAAAAGCACATTGGGCCTTACCGTGGCTACCTACGTGTAATAACAAAAAATCACACGCCTGATTGGTCCAAATAGGACCACGTGATCCAGTCTAATATACTCAATTCAGAACCCACCTTTAGATTGCGTTTTGGTTTGTTAGTAAAATATGGTCTAAAATGACAGGTAAGTTTAAAATGGTTAATTGTGGAGATTAATTTGGCGGTCGTGAGTGAATCAGGCCACTTAACCTCCCAGTACTTACATGGGCGAAGTGTCCCGAAACCCACGCACTTACAACTACTCATGGTCATTATGTACCAGTTAGTTGAAGGGCCATCAATTATGTTTTACTATCAGGTAAAAGTAGGATATACCTTTTGGTTTTTCATTGATTCATTTATTAAACGTAGTCTATCATCTTCCTCACGGATTTCACCAAACAAGGTATACACTTCTTAGCTTGAAATGGAGCTAGCCTACTCGATATAAGGAATAGCAAAAGAAAGCACAAAAGGACATTTTGGAAATTCTTTAAATATACCTCAAATATTGTATATAATCATCGGGTCTAAACAGAACCTTTGAAAAAATGTATAAAATGCACAAACGCTACGATGATAAATGAAATAAGATAGAGATGAAATTCAGGTCACTTTCACATTTACATTCGTCACACTTAATAGATCAAAGTTTTCATTACTGACGTGTATTAAGAGCTCTAATTAAGGACCCGACAATACAAGAATTCTGCATACGATTTAATCATTCCACTTCTAAGTGGCTGATTTAAAATACAAATAAATCATGTTGGCATATACAGAAGACAGCGGGGTTCACTCAGACTCAAAGTAAATCAACCAAGGTAAAGCCTAAAAAGTAGGAGGTGGAAATCTGTTCTAATCCACGGCAAAAGATATGACATCTTCTGATAAACAAGCCTAAGTATTCCTAGATAAAACCACAGAATTTTTCAAAGACATTTTCGATTAACTGTACAACTTGAACCTATGCATTTACGTTACTCCATAACCAAATCATATTCAGGGGGTTAACGATATTATATATTTGAAATGTCCGTCGCTTCATTTGCAAAACTCTAACATTCCCATAGCAATTTTAATATTCTTCTGAGCTGCTTGAAAAAACAACACGAAAGGCTATTGATGCTGTAACTGGGAGGGCAGTTAACAAACTGTATCAGGCAACCTGGGCAGCTGTCTCTGATGAGATAGGAGAATCTTCACCTGGACAAGATAAATAAAATGCGATGCCTATAAAAATTGGAAATGGGTATTGATGAGGATAACTTAAGGATAATGGGCATATTTCCGAAATCTGAAAGCCATTGAGTTTGCTCTAAACCGATTAGACAAGAACTATGAGTTTACCAAAGTTCATGGTATTTGAATTTTGTACTAACCAACTAAAAAATCTCACAAGAACAAAGCAAATAGACGGCCGAAGTATAAACTAAATAAGGTAAACGGGATATTTCGAATTTCTTTTTCTAAGGTATATAGGTAATGCAGCAATTAATCAAACGGGTAATGATCAGTGTTACTTATATTAAGAAAACAAACATGTTGCTTCCAGAAGTAGAATACAACATGTCAGACATGTCTGCTCTATTACAATTAAAACAAATAGTTTCTGGTGTATTACGTCACGGTAATCATAATTTGAGGCTCGTGATTTACTAATACTCTGTCGGACAAGAGCGTCTGTAAGTTCAGATGAGCCCTAGAGAATTGAAAACATTGCAACACAGAAATACCTAAATACAACAAAAGCTAAATACCTGTTGGAAAGAATTTAGTGCTGAGAAAGGATTAATGCTTTCTGCCTAGATAGCGGTCATCCTGACTACTTAACAGAACTGCATGGTTATAAATATATCATTCCGCAGATATAGGGGGCTTAACATGAGATAATGCATTTGAAGATAAGCCATGGTATGTTTTGTTCTATAAATGCTTTCAGATACCATTCTCGCCACGCCATCCCATAAAGCCCTCTAGTCAGTCTATTTTAGTAGCTTGGTGCAAAATATACCGAAATCTAAGTCCATATCTAATTAGCAGTTATCTAATGTTATCCTCCCACTGTTATCTCAACCCTCATTACTTAAACAAATGTTAACAGTATATTGTCTTCTAAGAACTTGTATATGCTATCATACCTGGAATATAGTATCTCATTGGGAATATAAGTTCTGATGAAAACGTCAAGGGCATAAAAGTGTTATTCTGCCAGCTGGGATGATCTGCTAAAAATAAGCATGCAACATATAAATACTGACTCTGAGAAACTGATTCTTAAACATACATAGAGGCCTATTGTGTTTCAAGGAGTGATTATAAAAATGTAGCTACTTACGCTAAACCGTTGAACATCCTATCATTCTAACATGCTTATCTTCCCCAGCCTCCCGTGCGATTATCGCGTTGTTTCGATACCCCTTATTTCTTTACTACTCGTTGTGTAGTTACCCCCTATTTCTCCAGTAATCACTGTGTTGATACCCGCTAATCCTCCACTACTCGTTGTGTATATACTAGATACCCCTATTTTCACTTATTACACCTGGGGAGCTGTACTTTCCATTATCAACTATAATCCAAAACTATTAAACATCCAGGTGAGATGATGCATTCTGAATGAGCAATCCTTTCTTAGAGAACTCCGAGATTAACCACAACGCCAGCTGAATATGGTTGAGTACAGTTGTGCAGGATGCCACCACACAACCGACGAAAGGTTATGATTATGCTTCCAGAAAATTATAACAGATGATAAGCTTACTACGGTCTTAAATTACCTGACATGAGCGAATTCCATCCTTTTAATATCCCTAGCCCTGGGACCATATTTTTGCCATTCTTCACAACACAGTTGAGCCTATCTATCTGGACGGCCAAATAAGACCCCATTGCGCATGCGTATACCATCGAGTAGCCATCAACCATATCAAGCTAGACCCGTGTAAATTCTAAATAGTAATTCTGTCTACAATATTATATAAATATGATCATGAAATGTTTGATATAAAGCATTTTTAGTACTAAAAGGCATGGTTACATTCAGAAATATTTGCCAATATACCCATTAAAGAAGTGTTAAACTATTAACGGTGAAATAATAAGTATGTTTTTGATGTATGCGTGACTTTTAGTGCCATTCTAGCTCGTCTGTATCGTTGATTGGTTTTCATGAGGCGAACCATCCGAACCATTTGTAATTATTCCCCCGACACGCATTAAAAACGTAGAGGAACATGGGGCCACCCGTCACCGGCTTGTACATGTAGACCCCCTTGATACTTGAACTTCTGGACCTAGAATGTGATGGATATTTAGTAAATGAGAAAATTGAACCATTCAAATGCCATGATACACCAGATTCAATTCTAATTAATATTGTGATAATCTATACTTATTATCAAAAAATCCTAGTGTAGAAAAAATATTTTTGTGATAAACGTATTTTTTATTTAAGAAGTTAACATTTGATTAATAGATGCAAAAATAGAGTCATTTCTGATCTTTAAGAAATCATGAATAAGTCCACGATTTGATGTCATGGTCTCTTTTAAAGGGATAATAATAAATTCGCTGGGTTCCAATATGAGTATGAATTTAACTCTTGAATCTTTCTCGTTTGGAATGCTCATGTTTTAAGTTATTGGCAAGCGAGGTCTAACATTCATTCGAAATAGTTGAGAATATATACGGCTTCCAAACAGTCTTTTACACAAATCACAATCGACCACATGTGAATGGGTTAAAACATTGAGATACATTATCCTAGTCAGGTAAACGGTAAACATTACCTGAAAAAGTTGTGCCAGATATGTCTGTTAGTTCACTAAATCTAGCCTGGACTCCAGGATTTTTTTTATTTTCGAACAGTAATGTTTTACATAATTCTTAAAACAAACACGAGCATTGCCATTTGATAGAATACGTGATGAATTTCTAGGGTGTTGAATGTTAAAATATGTAACCGTGAAAATTACGGCAGAGAATAACTTAACCTGCACTGAATGCCTACTGTTGCAAGTATGTATCCATGGAGAAAGTTTTAATATAAAGGTAAAAGGATTGGAAAAACCAGCCGCATTGATACATAATCAATTTCATCAATCTCAAATGAATATGTGTATGAAGAAATGTCATTTATCAGGAAAACCTTCATATTTTTCCACACGAACAACTTGGCTATACAACTCCATGTTACGATATTGAAAATATTCCAGTAATTTCCAAGATCTGACTCATTTACAGTTTAATGATTTTTGTGACTTCACGAAACAATTTCAAACTGACTTAACAATAACACGCTTTTGTTGTTACTCAGTTATTGTAATTGAAAAAGATGTTCGAATTCGACACCTGGATAAACAACGATATCCCTTAAAATTCACCACTTTCTTTTACCATACCGTACAGGAACGCATAACGTAGAATGTAATGCCACCTTCTATTTCCACCCCCTCCCTTTCCCTGCCCCTTAACACATAAACTACAGAACTGGCCTGGGATATATATTCAACGAGGGTATGGAAGTATGTATACCTGGCCACTACTACCACCATACCTTCGTGGGGTATAGTGTTTCCATTTGGCCCTAAGTAAAATACTAAGGTGAATTGGTGGCGATATACTTCTTACAAAAAACACACTAAAATGTTCCCATTCGTCGCAACGAGATAAACCAAGATATTATCAAGAACCAAAAAGACGCTACTTGTTCGAATAAACGGCATTGTTCATGAACCGAACGAACTCGTTTAGACTTTTTTTTGAGTTTGTGATAATTTCTATAATTTTTCACGAGGGCTAAGATGCTCTCCTAAAATCGCTCATTGCTTCCATACGGCATAACAAGCTAGAACAACAACAATTAGACAAATAGTATTCGTATATCCGGACCAACATATGCCATTATGCCCACTTATGTATGTGTAAGTTTACATTATAAAGAGGTATAACAAACTTGGGTATTTATCACGTGGCTTGCTTCATTGACTGCATGTGTGTTTCAACGCACGGTAGTATTTTGGCTTTTCGAATAATGGCAGTTCTAAATATATAGTTTTAAATATTATTCTTCAGAACCAATGAACTTGCTATTTAGTCTGATATATTTTGTAGGGGGGTTTGTTTTTGTCTCAGTGATACCGCGTTATGTGTATGGGCGTCTGAAGGGGGGGGTACGTTCACCCCTGGCAATCCCGAGGATTTCGTTCATGGTCCTGAGGAGGAGACTCGGAGGAAAGAAGCTGTGTGCTCTGGTAAAAGAGGTGGACAAACTAGGCGTCAAGTGCAAGCCACATCGGTGGAGACTTATTGTTTTTTTAGATGTAGACACAACCCCTTGGAGAATCCTAGGGACATCCTTGCTTATATTTTCTGATTTTCTGAATTTCTTGTTGAACTATAAAACTTGGTAGTCTCAAGCGTGGATTCTCAATATTTATCTCAATTATATTCTGTACCCCCGTGGTATAATAAGGCTAGCAAAAGTGTGAATCTAATGAATTTGATTAGAAAACCTGCGAGATGTAAACTGTTCATTTACAAAGAATTTCTAATGCATTTGAATTGTTCAAGTGCTAGAAATCCAAGTAGGACTGCACAGGCACCTCCAACGTATGCCGAACAAATCGTAGACTCTCCCAACCGAACACATTAATTACTTTTTGCCCAAGATATAAACATTCTGATTTATCATTTATTTCCTATTATTACCTATTCCAAAAGTATAGTAAAGGCTCTGGATCCCACAATGAGATACAAACCTTTGCGTAATTGTTGGACGCAGTTTGCTATGACCGAGGCACTCAAGAACAAGGCATAAAATGCTTGTAATTTGAAAGGCGATCAAGGTAACAAAATGTGCAAAGTGGAAGATCTGACGCGGGTCGAACTATTCCCAAACAAGACACATCCTCTTTCAATGGTTCCTACCTGGCGATTCAGTAAACAAGATTATATTTTGAATTCTGCAAGATAAACAGTCATTACCTGGTAAGCCAGGGCTTTATTTCTCACTGATTTCTTAGGCAATGAGAAACGCATGGTCAGTGATGTTTTGCGAGAGGTGGTTGTCATATTGAATTCAGAACTGAACATACCAATGAAAGTAACGCTAACACTAATGTGTTTCTCTATCCTCATTATTGAACATGAGAATATTTAGGTCACCTTGTTGGTATACCCAAGGTCAAGGTCAATGAGTACAACCCTATATGATACCGTTCTTCCCAAAGGATCGGGTCTACGTTCAAAGAAGTAGTAGAGGACAGTTTAAACCCAACAACCCGGAGTTCCATGGGGGAAGCACATATATTATCTCTCAGTAAAAAAATACAAAATATATGATTTTTTATTTCATGAAAATCAACCCTATCGGGACAGATAGTATTGTGAAATTTTGCGAACATCACAATTGATGATGAATATTTTCAATGTTCAAGCTTCCCAATGGTATCACTGATTTTAATATTCCAATTGGCCTGAGGAGGGGAGATCTTGCTCTCCTTCTGTAAGGAAAAGGTGTTGGCTGTATCATGGTTAAGACACCAACGTAGTACATGCTTTACTTATAGTCAAGATCGATCGTGACCTTGAAATATGAATCGAGATGAAACATGGCATAAGTGTTATATCATTCCTATGGTGAGAAACATCTAAGATGAAAACGAAACATACGTATAAACTTTAAGAATATCACTTTCATGGGAATCGGTTCATCTCCGTCAATTACCTGCTATTGAAGAACAAGTGTTGCTGAAGAAGCAGCTGATTTGCTTTAACATTATACATCGGTCGAATTGTTTTTCTGGCCATTCATTTATTATAAATGGCCAAGTTTTCTTGCGAAAGGAGGCAAATGATGACCTACTTGCCAACCCAACATTTGCTACAAATACCACGCACATGGGTGCAACTATAAGCTACAGTTTATATTACCATAACAAAATAACAAAAACGAAACCGAAACAAGATTCATTAATTCCATCTTTGAGAGGGAATCGGCTACAGTTCATTTGCATTTATATTGATGAATCTGAGGCAAACATCAAAACACACTGAGAGTATAATAGTACATACCTGATCATTTCGTGACCTACGAGAACTCTGTTTCAAAATAACAGTGACGACCTTACCAGTAACCATGGAGACTTGTATATCTCAGGTGATCTGATGCCCCATTTACACTGACACCCCTTTAGCGGGTCACAGTGCCCCCTGGCCAACTATACAATTGAGGTACCTAAGTACAGCGTGCTATGTAAGACACAAAACATCCTCTAGTTATCTTGTAGATTACGGGGCTTCAGACATTGACTGATGTTCTCAGGCACTAGACTTGAGGGGCTAGTATATTTCAGAATAAACGATCGGAAATATTTGGTTTTAGAAATCAACATCGAGCCTTGTGTGCACGATTCTATCAAAATAAGTTTTGGGCTGGACGTTGATTAAATGTAACTATAAGTATCGTTATCGTAATATATTCAAACATCAAACATAGGTGAACAATATATCAATTTATCCGATGGATACTAAATATATATGGGGATACCAACACAAGATAATTTTCGTATACGCCACTAAAATCGTATCCGATCCATATGACGTGATATCCAATCGTATCCGACGGATACTATTTTTAAAAATATTTTGAAACAAAAATATTTGAAAAATTTGAAATTTTGAAAAAAAAATTGAAAAAAAAATTATTAATTTGGAAAAAAATTGAAAATAAAATTATAGGAATAGAAAAATGTAAAAAAATTGGAAAAAATTGAAAAAATATTTGGAAAAAATTTGAAAAGTTCAAAGGTTATATGCTCAGTAAATATGAGTTACATTTTTTCATGCAATCATTTTGTAAAAATAAGGTCACAGAAAATAAAATGAAAAAATAGAATAGAATTAGAAAGCAACAACTTTAGGTCAAATTATTTGAAGTCCATACAAAAATAGCGACCATCGGATAAATATGATATCCTATGATTTTCTCGGCTATCATTTTTAGCCACTCTTGGATTACCGATCTCCACTCATTCGCTGGACTCACTCGTGGAGATGAGCGATATCCACTAATGGATAAAAATGGTATCCTTCAAAAATCATAGGATATCCTCTATATACTCGTAATCTAAGATTCATCCTATGATGCCAAATGGGTAGTGTTTTGAAATACAATAAATGGTGTTTCTCCCCTGATCTGATTCGGCATCCTCTGGGTGTCGCGCTATTTTTCGCAAAATGATATCTAGATTAATTTGAAGAAAGAATCCTTTCTATGATGTGATAGCTGAGTGATTAAAAGAGATGTTAAATACAAGTTAAATACAACATCAGCGTCAAGAAATACATCTCTCGATGACGCAACTGTTAAACACTTCAACTTCTGTCAACATATTTCTATAAAACCCAATGTCAATATCATGAGGCAGTATATTAATAAATATTTAGAAAGCTATAGTACCACCATCTTATCAAAGGAGGCTAAGATTTTACATTCTAAGAAACGAAAAGTATTTCAGATTCCTAATCTGTAGAGACATCTATGTATAGTAACTTACATTCAAAATGACGATTTTTGAAAGCCTAGAGGTGCTGAAATACAAAATGAGACTTCGAAAGTTAAAGGACACATACAAAAGCTTTCGGTAAGAGAACAAACATGTATTCTGTAGTAGTGGTTAGTATTTCCATTCATACAATTTGGTCACAAGACAAAATAAAAATAGAACGGTGTTAAAATGCCCAAATATAGCCTGAAATGGGTGAATATGACGTCAAAGTGACATTGAAAAATCGTGACAACGGAACACTTCACGGAAAATGGTTCAAAACCTTTCGAATATAATGACCAATATCATTATGAAATGATAGATAATCCTGTTATGTTTTATTAGTGCTTTAATTTGTTTTTGATTTTTGAATCCGTGAAAGTGGGTCATTTGATACACTCCATAGCACCCCAATATTGTGTCGTCAAAGGCATATATTATATTTTCTAAAAGAGAAACATTTTTGTACTGTATCTTCTACTGTAGCTCCTATAACATTTGAAGAGTAGCAAGCTTTTTTGAAGTTCTGGTGTTTAAAGCATTGTAATTCGTAAATAAACTATCATTTGAACATTGATTAATACATTTGACCCTGAGAGTATTGTGTAACTAGTTTAATATTAAAACAGGATATTCCATGAGTGCAATTTCCTCTGGAAACCTCACAAAATCTGAACTGGTTAAGCAAAAACTTGTTTATCCCACACAACGCAAATTACGACGTCATTATTATCTTTAAAAATGCGATATTCATTATGAGCAAAAAGATTTTAAATCGTAATCCTTTGTCGTTGAGTCGATTTGTGTTGTCTCGATCTGTTCCTGTTAAAGCCAAATGACTATCTGTTTTAGTGGCTTGCTATGTACCATTATCAGCAAATATTAGAATTGAAAGAGATGTGAAACAGGCCATTTGTTGAAATTGTGATTGACACGAGTCCATAATCTGCTTATGGAAGTCATTTATGTAATTAGGGGTCCCCTACTTCTGAGTAATGAATGCTTATTTTATAATCAATGTTATGGGTTATATGCTCTAATAAAAGACAAGTATATGGATATGACTGAACACAGTATCATCTGGGATTTGTAAAAACAAGATTGGAATACTAAACTTAATAACTACTATAACTCCTATCGAGTATTAAGTACAGTATATTGAGAATGTATTAAATTGCTCATTTAAAGGTCCACATGCAGTATGGCAAGTGATTTTAGACAGTCATATCTTTCAACATGAGTACTTTCTGGGCATAAATACAGTGGTTTTTATTAAAACAATATGTTTTCTTTCAAGTGAAGTCCCCTTGATGATAAAAATATCAACCGAACAATTCGAAAAATTATAAATAGGGACCCCACTTCAACAATTTTTTCAAAATGTTGAACTTATTTGCTCAAAGGAGGATCTTCTTGTTCTGATTTTTATTGCATGAAAACATTATTCGACAAAGGGGTCTAAAACATCTTCAAAAGTAGAATGGTATTGAAAGTCTAGTTTTGATGACCAAACTCATGCTGAAAACAATGGATAGTTTTCCCCATGGGAAAATAACATGGGAAATGTGGTTTTTTATCGCATTTCAATACCCATCCCCTTTTTAGAAGTTATTGATATAGTGTAGAAGAAATTTTTAAGACATTTAAATTGAGAAAAACAAGATTCTCTTTTTAGAAAATAAGCCTTACATATTTAAAAAAGTGCCAATGTGAGGTCCTAATCCATAATTTTTCAGAGAGTTGGATTGATATTTTACTATCATGGGGACGTCACTTTAAAGAAAACGTTGTTTTAATAAAAACCATGGTATTTATACTCAGAAAGTACTTATGGTGAAAGACATGACTGTCTAAAATCACTTGCCATACTGCACATGGACCTTTCTACCTTTTTAAATTATCATAATTATTATCATAATTTCTTGTTTCGATTCTATTTAGGAGCTATTCATCTTACCTGGACACTTTTAATAGTATTCTAATTCTAATTCCCAGAGCCGTTGTCGACCTACGGTGGTCGGCCCTGTCAAACTTAAATGTTTGGAAATGCGTCTAATTATTTCAATCCAACTGACACTGAGTTGTGGAAATAAATGGTTCGTTAAAAGTATTTTTCAATCAGTCATTTTAAAAACAGTTACAGAGGAATTCGGATTTGTTGTTTCAGGCGAGCGAACTGTTGGGAAAACTCCAAGAATCTGTAATAGACTCAAAGTGGTATAATAACATCATACAAATGGATACTAATTGTTGCATCATATAAGAGATATTAATGTTGCTGTGAAGAAATGGTATATTAGAAATTGCAACGGGCAACATTCGAGGAAACTATAAGAAGTCAATAAATAACATAACAAATCCATTTCGGAAATAATCATTTATAACATTTGGCGTTTTCTAAGTCCTTTTTAGGTTCAAGTTGCAATAGTTTATCTGTTTTCTATGGATTAACTTAACACTTACATTTCGAGCAGAAAAACATATAATCTTCATATAAACACTACAGTATGGCGGTGGGACTGAGATTCGGTGAATGTGTTGACTTGGCATGGTTTGCGGAGTTAATCAATGAGAAATATGGAGAATATAATATCCTTTAGTTGGCGCTATCTGCCAAGACACTTTAAGTATACAATTTGCAGGTAGCTGATTTCGTCTTGACCGCATGCTTGATTAATGCCATACACCCCAATATGCCAAACAAATAAGTTTTCTTCACTTGAAATCAAATGTTATTTTTATATATAACCCCATGCGGTAAATATGTTCCGTTCCGAACATTTTAATAAAGGCGTCTGACGCGGTTATCCAATATTTAAGACGTACCCGCTGTTTCACCGAACAACAGCCTCGATAACAGCTGTTTTAATATCTTTAACCCTTGTGGATGAGCCCAGTCGAGGATGAACAGGATTCCTGTCTGTGTAGTAAGAGATTTTAACATCATAATTGTTTCATCAATTCCCTCCTGGGTGATCGGATGCTTGGCCCCTCATCCCCATGTGCGTCTCGATTTTCCCCCGTATTCGTTTGCCTATATATGAGCTTTAACGTATATCTATTGTTATTACTTTAGGGGGAATTACATGGGCAATAAGTGAATATTATGTCCTATCAAAAAACGCACATGGGTTTAGTGATCGATTAGATGCACCGTCTTAGAAAAAGTAAATTTTAGTTTGATGTTTGATGCAAAATGTACAAATGATTGTGGACATAAAATTGTTTCACTGAACAAGATACAAAAGAGTTATTAACTACCCTTAATCTTACAGAGAATTCATTGTTTAATGCTTGTTTTTAAATTTGAATTGCTTTGTTGTTAGATTATAGACATGATAGAGTCATTAATGTACTATTTCGTGAAATTAAATGAAATTATTACATAATTATCAAAACTCATCATGGGGGTCCTTGCCCAGGCCAATAAATGAAATATCTTATCATCTAAATAATGATTTCCAAATCAACGTGAAGGAGATATTATATTAAAATATTCATGTCGAGACCAATGTCTATACTGTTACTCGTATGCATGATCGCAATTTTATAATTGTAAATGGTATAATATTAAATTGTTATACAACTAAAATGTAAATGGTATAATATTAAAATGTTATACAATTAAAATGTAAAAGAGAGACTTTTGAAAGCCCATATATGGTCTTACTCTATAGAAACAAAAAAGTAAACACCCTCCCATAAAAACGTTCAATATGATTCAACAATTAAAGTTTCATCCATAGATATAATCTGAATTTGTGAATATTACTGTTACTCGTATGTTATTGGTGCATGATTGCAATTGTATAATTGTAAATGGTATAATATTAAAATGTTATTCAATTAAATGTTAATGGTATAATATTAAAATGTTATACAATTAAAATGTAAATGGTATAATATTAAAATGTTATTCAATTAAAATGTAAATGGTATAATATTAAAATGTTATACAATTAAAATGTAAATGGTATAATATTAAAATATTATACAATTAAAATGTAAATGGTATAATATTAAAATGTTATACAATTAAAATGTAAATGGTATAATATTAAAATGTTATTCAATTAAAATGTAAATGGTATAATATTAAAATGTTATACAATTAAAATGTAAATGGTATAATATTAAAATGTTATTCAATTAAAATGTAAATGGTATAATATTAAAATGTTATTCAATTAAAATGTAAATGGTATAATATTAAAATGTTATACAATTAAAATGTAAATGGTATAATATTAAAATGTCATACAATTAAAATGCAAATGGTATAATATTAAAATGTCATACAATTAAAATGTAAATGGTATAATATTAAAATTTTATACAATTAAAATGTAACAACCCCCAGCTGACTTTGCTCTTAAAATATGCAAAACTTAAAACGATCTCCTTCAGATTATAGGGCAGTGTGATATGACCTCGAATCGTAAACTACAAAATGTGCTGGAGAATTTACGGACACTACCACTTAAAGTAAGTGCTGCAGTTGAAGAACCTTGCTATTATCTCCCATATTATGATAACCTTTGAACAGATAAACCTTCACATTTCCCGAAAATGAGTCAACTTTGAACCAGCCTTTCCCTGTTTAATTACACTTGTATTACAATTAAAAGTATATGATTAGATTGTTTATGTATTTTGGAAATCAAAAAGACCAAGAAAGAAATATCCATTCGTAGGAACACTTTCATTAATTGCATCTTTTAGAAGGATTGTATGATTTGGCGAAATAAGGTCTTTATCTTGCCTTTGGGAACCTATAGTAGGTAGCTGCCTGTTTTATTGTAGCTTGGCTTTGATGGTTAAGGTTATGTGATCGTAATAATTCCAAAGAGTTTCGATACGCTTATAACCCAGGTACTTCACTATCAATTTATCTTGAAAATGTTTCATTTTATCTTTTTATTCGACAAACTGACGCAGACAGGTACATTATATTCGTAAAAGTAACTTCTGAAAACAGAAAAATATGACATTAAGAATAGTTTTTGTTCACATGCAACTGAAATACTGACGAAACATACCAGAACTGGACAAATCAGAGTAACTGTTGATGTACAGCTGCTATTATTATCAGTTTACCTGGACTATTTAGACTTATAACTAATCAGATCCGGATAAATTAGAGCACATTTGGCAGAATCCTTGACCAGAAAATTATTTTTTGAAAAATATGGGTTTAATTTGAAGCACGTTGCTAATTATGTAATTTGTTCGCATAAATAACTTCAAGCGGTTTCCCTTTTCAGCTAGGGTTTCAGCCTGAGATGGGAAATGTTCCCATGTAGGTGTTTTAATTAATATCAAGGAATTAATTAGAAAAGGGGTAACCTACGTTTTTTGAGAGAACAACAAGAAATGGCACTTTCATTTCAAAATATCAACAAATGTTAAAGTACAATTCTGAATGAGAGAATGTAAAATGTAATTAAAGTGGCAGAAGGGGAGAATGTAGGAAGCACTTTTTCAATATACATGCCAGCATGTCCCTTGCGATCCCACGTTTATTTATTAAATAAAGATTTGAGATATCTGACAAAATATGAAAGTAATTGAAGATTAAAGGCGCAGAGATGCACGGCGGGCATCCCGATTTTCAGAATTAGTGCCAATTACAAAGGCACTGTAAGCATTAGTGCCAATTAAAGAAGCACTGTCAAAAGCTGTTGAGCTTTTTATATAGGGAGGTATGATTCGCGTTTATACATCTATATTCCAACTGTCAGATTCCAACTCTGCGTTTGATGCATGGTTCTACATGACAAAATCAATATCTAAATAAATTGTTTAGTGTTGATTAAGGGGTCTAAATTCCTCAAAGTTGCTAATAAATTAAGAAAGATTTACTACGTGTAATATATCATATCATTCATCATTTGGAGTGATATCATCTTTATTGGCTAGTTGATATCAAATATTAACAAGAGTGGGCGAGGCACGAGGCGCTAAAATTAAAATCCCAAGATTACTATCAAAAAATTCAAAATATTCAAATTTGTATTTGATGTTGATAAACAATTTATTGAAAAAATTTCACACGGATTTTAATAATATCAGAAATATCAGTAGCTGTTATTGTACAGATAATACCACGCGTGAATACATTAACCGTGGGATAAATGTACAGATGATACATTAATCGATGCATTAATTGTGAGATAAATTCACAAATGATACATTAATCGTGGGATAAATGTAAAAATAACACATTGATCGTGGGATAAATTCCCAAACTTGCACACATTGTTCTGTAATATTATATATATGTTACGTAATATTATTAATATATTTTAATAAATTTAATAACAGGCAAAACAGTTGTTTTGTTTGTTTTGTGCAACAAAGCTTTGGTAAACACATGCGTGTGATAAACATAAATGTATATTCAGGGTGGTCCAAAAATGGAAACAAGATTGTTTCATAAGGTAGGCATAACATTAGCGATTGCTACAAGAATATAACATTATAAGAATTGTGATAAAATATTTAATTGCTATGTAAAAAGGTACTGTGCTATACAACAATAGCATGGAGTTAAAGCGGGACAGAATTTGCCAAGAGTTTGAAAGAAAGAAGGTTTCTTGAATAAGAAACCAATATCGTTTTAGATTTTTGCTTGGTAGAAAGTTGATTTAAAAGTACTTTCATATATAGTAGGAATATAATACATTTTATTCCACCTATATATTTTTTCATCCTCTCACCTAATGCGCATCCCCTTTTACAAAATAATATCCGCATTGCACCCAAAGGGTATATAATGCATTAGAATGGTGTGCAGGAAGATTCCCATATTTGATATATTTTTTGCGAATTTCAGGAACCTTACCTTTGGCAATCCTTACATTTTGGAATGCATAACTTTTGTGTAGTTTTGCTTTATCTTTCATTTTAGGTCTCTTCTAAGTCTTACAATAACTCCTAATATTGCAATTGAATTGTTTTACAGAATTCACCAAAATACACTCGGTTGACCCCTTGGTGAGGAAAGGGTTAATTAATCCACGTATTTGTACCCACTGAATTGAACTTTGATAAGCTGCCAAGGTTCCCAATGATGGCATTCATAGCTTTCCAATGGTGTATTGGTACCTTTGGGAAATTGTGTCAAACTTAACGGAACATATTAAGTTCAAGGCTTCTCTAGTATCTAAGTACGTTCTGTTTACGTTTCCGTAATCACTATCTGAACTGATTCTATCCGATGTATTCACTGATGAATTGTTCCTGATTGATCTGATTAGATTCAACATTAGGCATCTTAGTTAACTAACTACACTCAATACATGTGTATGCAACAAAATATCATAAAATGGTTAACCATTGAATAAAGATATACTTACGTGTCAAAATATGTGGTATGTGATTTGACATCTTCCCCTTTGTATTCGGACATTTGACGCACTTACATGGCATGCCGAATATCTTATCTCAATCAAAAACTAAATATATTCACAATATAACTGATAAGCTAACGATGCCTCCTTTAACCGGGTAGTTTTCTGGCAATATGTTTCGTTGATGAATTACAGCTTCGTAGCGCCAGTTCCATAATGTTACGGCAAAAGATCAACAATGGGGTATAATTTATCTGTAGGTATTGGTAGGTAAATCAGAGGTTTAAGTAAAAAAGGTAGAACAGGTACGCTCCCACCTGTGTTACTCCATCACGCTGGACGCACAGGGGGCATACCAAAACGAAAATAATTCTGAGAAATAACGCAGTGCTAAAACAGGGGGAGGGAGTACAGGTGAATTAAGGGCACGAGATCGAGGAAGGAGTATGCGAGTTTTTAGAAATAGATATGTTAATTTACCTGAAAGCGAGTCCATACACCATCTCTCAAATATTCTACATACATGCGTGAATTCGTGCGTTAGTTGCGTCCTTTAAGTCATCGGCATGCATGATTTGATTATGCAAATATCCTGAAATAATCATCACCTCAAATATATTTCTAACTAGAGTTTATTTTACATCCTCAAAACATCATGAATTTCATAATTAGTCACCCGTAAATCAGTATTAACTTACAAAAGATACTCCATCCGAGTATTGTATGCGACCTTATTTCGACATTCATCATAAATTCCTTTCTTCTGTTTTCCGATATTTTAGATGCATATGTACACCCATCGAAACATTTGGCTAGAATATCATACTGAAGTTATAATACAGATAAGAACAAGAACCCCCAATACACAAAGCAACATTGAAACTCTGATGATCACGAGTCAGTTTAATTGGATGAATGCTTTATAGATAGGTTAGATGATAACGAGCAGTTACAGAATACTGAAGGACCTAGCGATGCTCGTGGGACCATGATAAAATAAAAAACATATTAGCAGAGACCATAAGTTGTAACTGTCTGTGGAATGTAACAATAGAACGCGCAATTTAGCCATATGATTATATTTCTGCTATGGCATTATTAAATCAATATATTTGAGAAAGGCCTAATATCTATCATCCTAGCTAACACTAACTTTTATTCTCACTTCAACTATTCTTTCAATTCATTTATAGTATGGCTTTAGACAAACTTACGTGGTCACGTGTGCGTGATGCAAACATGCGTCTTAAAAACGTACATTGTTGTTTTCTATAAAACACCACCCCATCAGTGTCCAAGATGGAGTAATTCAAGTATTTGGGCAAACTCGAAGCCCAGTGGATCTTGGATTATCCGAGAAGAGCGGAAAGAGACAACAAGGAACCATTACATGGCAGCAATGATGATAACCATCTTGCGCTTAAAAGGTCACGATTGTCCTAAAAGGCGCATAATATTTCGATAAATTAATAGCTATAAGTCCCTGTTGTGGATTAGTCATTGGTAATTGGTCATATATTTAATTTTTAGGGTCGTTTGACATGAAGGCAATGTATGAACACACGACCCCAAGGACCTATCCTGACACCATTAAAGCATAAGCACTCCGTACGATCTAGTGTTAACTGAGATGTAACCACCATTGGCGTATAAAATATAATAAAATAACTTATGAACTATATTAAAACCTGTCTAATCCAAACACTTCTGGGACCGGCCATAAGCGTTCGGATTGGCATAGAACTAGTTTTTCAAACATGATGGAACTATATGTTTAATGTGTTCTCTACTGAGATTGCTAAATAACCATTGACTTCTGATTTTTAAAACATATAAGATATAAGTTCTAACCTACTTTGGACTACCATTTAGTTAATTTCATTACATGCACTTAGGCAAGGGGATTTGTCTCAAAATATGAATGATGCAACAGTACACTTATTCAGACCGAAATGATCATCACCACTTCTACAGTAGTTGAATTAATCTAGCATATTCATGGAAACAATCACCAAACACTTAAGAAGACTCTAAATAATACTTCTATCTCTTCACAATATTTGTAGTTGCTCGTACCAAGAAATCATAAATGATGTCATCACCACTTCCTCAACTACTAGAGCCTAATTATTTTGATAAGACTTTTGCATCAGTTATGGTCTGTGGGGACCAAAACAGGCTCAACTGGCAAGTACCTGTAGAACAAATGAAGAATATGTGATACATTATTCAATTAACATTATATAAGTCCATGGTGCTTTTAAAGTGTAGTTTTGGAAACTCATATATATGGAATTCCGCAACAGGATCACCTGATATGTAACGTTACGAATGGCTACCCTGCGCGCAGAGTCTAGTTAAACTGAAGACGAATCTCTCTTTTAAGAAGTGAAGTCAAACGAATGCAAAGGGTAACGAATGGCACAAGAGCTGTTGTATTACATACAATTAGGAAATAGACCAAAATGAGTAGTAAAGTATAACCAAAGTAGTTCTAATCAAACCAACACTGGATGGATACCGTATCCGTTCAGTCCTTTTATATTAAGATGGGAAATCAAAAGTCTTGCCGTTGATGACTTGGAGAGTTTTATAGCCATGATATGTTTTAAAATGAATTCTGTACCGTTGTGTCCTTTTGTTATACCTAGGTTATACATAGGATATTTTTCATGTTTTATATATATTAATCATTGAATGGTAGAAAGAGGTGAATCAACAAACTAGAAAATGAAATTCTTGTCTGAATTTTTTAACAACGTGGATATTTTTCCATTTATATCAGTAGATTCAATATGTGAATCACTTGCCTTGGTTTCTTTGTGCGTAGTTTCACGACCAAACGTATCTCTCAACGACTCTGAGTCATCATGAAACCATAAAAAGGTTAGATTGGCCCCCAGTATCATTCAACCACGACAAGTGTTAATTGATGAATATGGGTTTGCACTCGACTGACTCATTACAAAACCATTCATGTTGCGTGGATTAATTGTCGATCCTTAACATTCTTTAGATCTTTACATTAAGAAAATTGTTACGAACATTGGAGTTATCTTTTACGTTGCCATCAACGGCGAGTTAAGTCTTGATAACAGAAGATTCCCCCATAAAAGCTAGCAAGGAAAACAATCCGAATGGAAAACTTCACGGTCTTTGATTTGAGATTTGACAAAGTATCTGCCAGTAGAGAAAGATAAGATCACATATTTTGAACCTATTCACGTTTCTGATCTTGAATCTGACCTCCATTTTGGTGGATGTGTGATTACTTTTCTATGATAGAAAATACCAACAAAACAACAAAAATAAGGTGCACAAAAACAAAATAAAATTGCAATACAAACAATCGTAGTAGTTTACCCTAATTCTGAAATAGTCTTCTAAATCGGGGAATGAAAAAGACCACTCATCAAAATAAGAATACAGACCGCATTATAAGATAAAAACAAATTACACGCTAATTGAAGTTGTTTTTGCAAATCATAAAAACATGTAGATCTGTTTTGTGATTGTATGCATCTCAAAGAGGGGTACTCACACGCACCGTAACACTGGAGTGGCGCAAGCAGAACGGGGTGGTACCAGAACTGTATGTTACAGATTGAGTTAAAAGCAGCGTATCACCGAACAACATCATCCAGGTAACATCACAGTCCATCTGCCCACCCAGCATGACTTGCAGTGTAACACCAGAATGATACAACCAATTTAGCCAAATTACCCAAATGCCCATACGATGGAGGACTAACAGGCCATGATTTGTTGATTCTAGGGTTTGAAGTTTCAATTTTTAACATACATCACCTGATTAGCATTGGTAATGATAATCATGGGTGAGAACCTTCATTTGGAAAATCATTGCTAAAATAATGATATATTAGACACGATTTCGTCACAGAGAAGGTTTTCTAACGTGTTTGTTTTTCTATGTTTTTGTTTATACTTCAGTACAGCCGCCCTTTACCTGATGCCTACCCTGCGCGCAGAGTCTAGATATAAAGCTCTCTTTTAAGAAGTGAAGTCGAACGAATGCAAATGGTACTTGTTGACTGCAAACTCAACAGCAATCAATCATTTTCATAATTCGTTTTCAAAAGAATTTATTTATTCCCAAAAAGTCAAGCTAAACTGTTAATAAATAAGAAAAGTGTAAATGTTGCTTCTTTTTATCATCTTCTGTACATTTCAGGAAGTACAACTAGTACAACCACTCTGTTCATATATTTCATTTAATATTAATCCAGTCGGCATTCGTTGAACTCCCGTTTTCAAATGCTATAGTATGCTATACTGAGGAACCTTTTCCATTTTTAATGTTAAGCGTGGTCAGTAATTGGATTACCCTTTTAAAACTTAGCCATTTGACACGTTGACGACCTGATATATTTAAAATCATCCTAAATGCAAAAGGCAGACATGGTAACGAATGTTAAATGTCACACATAAAGGCACAATCGTCTCTGGGACCAATATGAGTGAATGCAAGGGGGATCAATATGAGTGAATGCAAGGGGGATCAATATGAGTGAATGCAAGGGGGACCAATATGAGTGAATGCAAGGGGGATCAATATGAGTGAATGCAAGGGGGATCAATATGAGTGAATGCAAGGGGGACCAATATGAGTGAATGCAAGGGGGACCAATATGAGTGAATGCAAGGGGGATCAATATGAGTGAATGCAAGGGGGATCAATATGAGTGAATGCAAGGGGGACCAATATGAGTGAATGCAAGGGGGATCAATATGAGTGAATGCAAGGGGTATTCAACACTTTAAATAAATCTATGAATGGCTACTACACTTAGTGCTCATGTATATGCAAATTATTAGCGTCATAGATCAATGAACATAAGACGAGCATGTGCTCCTGCAGTTGTACAACCATTTTGATTGTGACATAGACCATTTTGATTGTGCTTTATAACCATTTCAATTATGCTACACAACGACATTGATTGTGCTATACAACCACTTTGATTGTGCTATACAACCACTTTGATCGTGCTATACAACCACTTTGATTGTGACATAAACCATTTTGATTGTGCTTTATAACCATTTCAATTATACTACACAACGACATTGATTGTGCTATACAACCACTTTGATTGTGCTATACAACCACTTTGATCGTGCTATACAACCACTTTGATTTTGCTATACAACCACTTTGATTGTGCTATACAACCACTTTGATCGTACTATACTACCATTTTGATTGTGCTATACAACCACTTTGATCGTGCTATACAACCACTTTGATCGTGCTATACAACCACTTTGATCGTGCTATACCACAATTTTGATTGTGCTATACAACCACTTTGATCGTGCTACACAACGCTATACAACCACTTTGATCGTGCTACACAACGACATTGATTGTGCTATACAACCACTTTGATTGTGCTATACAACCACTTTGATCGTGCTATACAACCACTTTGATTGTGCTATACAACCACTTTGATTGTGCTATACAACCACTTCGATTGTGCTATACAACCACTTTGATTGTGCTTTATAACTATTTCAATTATGCTACACAAGGACATTGATTGTACTATACAACCACTTTGATTGTGTTATACAACCACTTTGATTGTGCTACACAACGACATTGATCGTGCTATATAACCACTTTGATTGTGCTATACTACCACTTTGATCGTGCTATACAACCACGGTGATTGTGCTATACAACCCCTTTGAATGTGCTATACAACCACTTTGATTTTACTATAAACCATCTTGATTGTGCTTTATAACCATTTCAATTATGCTACACAACGACATTGATTGTGCTATACAACCACATTGATTGTGCTATACAACCACGGTGATTGTGCTATACTACCACGTTGGCTGTGCTATACAACCACTTTGATTGTGCTATACAACCACCTTGATCGTGCTATACAACCATCTTGATCGTGCTATACCACCATTTTGATTGTGCTATACAACCACTTTGATTGTGCTATACAACCACTTTGATTGTGCTATACAACCACTTTGATTGTGCTATACAACCACTTTGATTTAGCTATACGACCACGTTGATTGTGCTATACAACCACTTTGATTTAGCTATACAACCATGTTGATTGTGCTATAAAACCACTTTGATTGTGATGTATGCTGCACAATCAAATACCTTACCTTAGAAAGTGTCTCATTCTACAACTTCAGCTTACAATTTGCACCAATCATAACTTTATTTCGTTGTAATCTCTTCTCTTTCACGTTGGGTGGCTATCTCTTAAGTTCCTACTTGATCCGTAGTTCAGGTTGTATTAATTGCAGAGTGATTCCTCTTAAATTGGCAATCAATCAAACGTGTCAATGCATACTTTTTCTAGTATTTAAAAATCCTGATTATCCTTGTTGATGTATTGTTATTTGTAAATCCTTAGCATTGATATATTGTAAACACTGTAATGTGGTATCCTTGGTCAGCTTATATGCAATATTAGTTATTTTTGGCCCACTCTAGTTAACCTAAGCTAGAACATTAATCCGCACTAAATAGAAGATATGGATAACATTGATCATCCACAAGTACTGCCCATTGAAGAATAATTCTTGTGGAGCACACTTGAGCCATGTTACACAGTAAAAACGAACGTCCAGTGCATACAAAACATAAGCCGTATTCCAGCCATTTGGTCTTCATTTTATCTACAAATGCTCTGTAAAGTCCATCACAAAACGCCTGTTTCTCTGTGTGTGTTGTTGATACATGGCCCGGGGTGAAGGAAGACATACTTATTCCAGATGATTATCATTTTTCCTTTAATCAAAAATAGACCCAAAGCGCAAACTGAGTTTATCAATAAATCGACAGTATCATTTTCCAATTTCCTCCGGTGCGATAAAACTTAAGAGAAATACGTATTGATAGGTTTAATCTTATTCATTCCATTAGCCTAATTAGAAAATTGCAATGACGAAGAAATCATAATGAAAGATAATAAAGCTATGCCAAAGATTAAGTGTTCAAGATCTCCGGTAGTGTACACTGTTCAATCACTTTTATCAACAAACATTACATCCCTGTGTACGAAATAATAGACTTTATAATGACAATGTATGAAACAGGGGTAACTAGGGTTAGATTTTCTAACTACACATATAATGTACCTATATTATGCGTCAATTATGCACATGTTTTCAAGGATTACTTTACTTCTTTTACGCTGACAGTTGTTTATTTGGGGTAAAATGATGGACATTTCTGTTTAAGTGTGACATATAGCGTTTTATTGACTTAATGGTCGGCTAGTGTCCATTTACCATTCCTGATTTTTCATCTTTAAATATAGCTTAGCTTGTATTCGCGAATGCAAATAGCGGCTAGCGGCTACCGGATTAAACTCCTATTTTAAGATCAGCTCATTATTAAATATGAATGGAAAAGTGGCAGGTACTATATTAATTAAATGAGTTGCCGATAAAATAGTAAGTTAATCCAAGGTCCAAATATACATGTATTTTTTTGTCTAGCATTAACCCATCACAAAGCAGAGAATATGGTCGATGAAAATCCAGCTAGCTATCAAAATTGCATTCTCCAAATTTAGTACCCGGTATTCAATCCATTATTAAACCCTCTTGGTAAGTCATGACAGCTATTTCATTGGTCATTGAAATCTAATCATCAGCATTAAAACTTTATCTCTACACTATTCAGTTTCCATTTCAAGAGAAAACTGTAACATCAAAATTACGTTTTGATTTCATTTGTTATTTTTCAATCGACTTATGATTTCTCTTAATAAATCGTGTACGTGAGGAGATCATGACATAATGCTATTACCCCACTAATTTCCATATTTACAAACATTCTGTGGCAACATCTCAACACAATCTCTGGCAGATATATTTTCCCAAATGTAAGACGCATGCTACTGATATTTTGGAGTGTGTGTAATTCATTTGATGTTCGATAGAGCTTCACCTCGTTTATCATAATAGACTTGCATACAACCCAACCATTTCCTAATTCATTTGATAACTTCCATTCCAAACAACTTATAAGTCTGTTGAAAACCACGCTTGTTAAAACACAACATCGAGTGTTTTGGGTATCATATGAGCAGCTCTCATAGAGCAATAAGATCTTGCAATTCTGGTAATTATTTTTTCCAAAAATGAGATTGTTATGTTTTAATGTTTGTATACACTTCTAAATAAAACTATACCTCATTTATAGTTTTTGAACTTTGACATATTATGTAATTAAAATCCACAGCGCCTTTAATTGCTAGTTACGTCAGACTCTCATAGTATTCAAGTCTGCCATTTTACGTTTATGAGGCCATTACGTTATATATGTAGACATTTTTTCGATAAAACGCGTTCGGGGAACCAAAAAAGAACTTACAACTATGAACAATCATATATACAAGGATAAGTAAAACCGGTGTTATGATCGACTCAACCATGTTAAACCAGGTGTGTCTTATGAGTGACGCACCATTTCATTTAAAGGTTAATCGATCAATGAAATAAGCAGCGTGGTGGTTGATGGAATTTTTTGAGTCGAGTTGCTCCTGAGATGTCTACTTTAGTATTTCGTATATCGTTTGCTATTGAGAGTTTAAATAAGTAGTATTCTCGTTAAGTGTTTACGATTGAGAGTTTAAATAAGTGGCATTTCGTATAGTATAGTATAGTAATGCATTACTATTCTTTAGTAAGAAAAACTTAATTGCTCTAAGATTAGTGTTCCCCGTGCTATTTCTTCATTAAAACTCTTATGCTATCCATTGGTTTCAGTTCATTTTGGTCATCCAAATTGAATATCTTTAAAGTCCCTGGAGCAATCAACTTTTCCTTTTAGGAAATCGAACATGTCTCAAAACACATTCTAATTATGCATTCAATAATATAATAAAAGGTTGTATTTTTGGTCTAAATATACATTATTAGGTCAACATTTTTTGAAAAAGTATGTTGATTGGTCCATTGCCCCTTCAATATCACAGAGGTATGATTGACTAAATCATCATTATACCCCATTTCCTTGAATATGACAGAGGGGTCTAAAAGATGATCAAAAAATATTCAATATTCAAGTTAGAATTGTCTGAAATTGTTTGCGATAACCTACGTGCTCCTTTGTTAGGTATATTTTACAAACCAATTTTCTTGATTTTTCTACAAATTGTAGAATGGTTGAGGATGAAAGTTATGCATTGATGTGGATTATCTCTTATGTTATGTATAACTTCCCAATTGAACAAGGTCGACACTTCAAAATCAAATGATTTTGTTACTTCTGTAATCCGAAAAATATAATAGGAGATGAAGAAAACATTCATTTTTATTGTTCTCAATTAAAACTAGAACAAGCCCGATCTCTATATGTCAATCAAATAGAGAGTATAAATGATAGTTTTTCTCATTTCAATACAAGTAGTTTATTTTTATACTATTTGCTAGCGCATGATGATACGATTAATAAAACAATTTGTGATTATTTTAGAAGACTTCATAATATTACCAAAGTTAAACAAAATTGATGTGAAATCATTCTATGCTTCTTAAAGACTGTTAAAGATTGTAACTATGATGTTTTGCCATGCATGTGTATGAATGTTTTCTTTGTTATTTGCTTTATCTGTCGATGTACCCTAAATGTGTTCAAGAGACCAATAAACTTAATAATATTATTCATATATTAATAGAAACGCGTGAGCTTTAAAATTTAGTTTTAAATAAATACGATGAAAAAGTCCTTGAAAAACCACATTTTGAAATTTAGAGCAGAAAGTTTCACATTTTGATAGCATTAATTGGGTAAGACTACAAATACAAGGCAAAGTGGCTGAAACCTCATATGGGGCCTTTAATGTTTGAATCTGTGTCATGTTCAATTATAACTACATGTAATATGCATGTATTGCAATGGAGTGATTTATGGAAAAGTTGATTTTCATTAAATCGTCAAACATATTCAAGTTTTGATATGCGATCGAGAAGGACATCGGTTGTCAAACTTATTAAGAGTAGTGTACACATGTCATAAAATATAAACATTTGACGAAACACCCTACTCAGAGAAAAGTTGAAATCTAAGTTTTCGGAGCTTGTTTTTCATCCAAAATTACATTACATGTGTTAGTTACCTAATGAGGGGGAGACAGCAGAAATGCTACTTTGCTCTGCATCTTTCAGAATTCCTTCAATTATCATTGAAGAAATAGGATAGGTGTCCTAGATGGTTGCACCTTGCCCACATGCATTTCATACTCAACCAGTTTCTTAGTCCGAAGAAAATGTTAAGTATTCCTAAAGTTACTTGAACGACTAAAGAATATTCAATCATTTTCAACACAAACTGCCAGTTTTACCTCTGAATTATTTTTTAGTGATTATTAATATTATTAGGCAATTGCAACGCGAGTATTGTATTTGCGGTTAATAGTTAAAACTATTGACCACAGTTTGACCAATCAGAATTTCAATAATGGGACTACCAACACGGGGCCATAATCTGAGGAGTAGAACTTAAATCCTACATTATTCCCAAACACAAATCATCACTAAACATACAGATATGAGCAGCCAAATGAGGGACATATGTCTCTAATTGGCCCATGTGGAACCGAGAATTGCTATATAAGTGCTCAGGTGTTCTGGCTTACGTTACAAATCAACCTAAACAGGTAAAATACTTCACATTGATGGAGAACTACAGGGTAGGAACCGAGTCTGAATTGTATGAGTCCCCATGTTCTCTCTGTCTAGGGGGAAACTTGTTTGAGATTAGCGTGAACGGGTGATACACCTTTGCTCTCCCTCAAACCATTGCATTTCAGGTTATTCAGTCATGTACAACAAAGTCATCATTGACAAATCAACAAGCGACATTTTGCATGGGATCCATTGAGGTACTTAGGTTACATCGTACTTCCTTAGGGACAACTGAGAAGCATATGTTTATTGATCATAGTCAAAACATGCAGTTTCAAGGTTCATATTCATGGCTACATACCTGATTGCTGCATATCCTACGCCAGTCATATTTTAAGGTCCTTTTGATTAAATCCAACGTAGATGCAATGAAAAGACTATTACTGACCATTAGAACACAACAGTTCGAATTATAGTATTTCCAAAATCCAGTGCAAAACATAGTGTTTTCTAAGTACATAGACTGCTAGGCAACCGATAGTGTCACCATGTATACTTTGGTTACTATAGCAATAGATGTGTTTCCCTGGTGATAAAATGTAAGGTTCTGTGTATGTTTCCGCATCTATAGTTCCATGTTGTAGACGGCTTAGTTGCTAATGCAACAATTTAGAAATTCTACTTGTTCAAGTGTAATTCCGTCACTTATCTACCCTAGCAACTTGCAGGTAGGCCTGAGTCTTCAGGCTAGAATTCCATTCACTCCGGCTAAGTAGTCAAATTGAGGGATGCTATTATATCCTCGCCTCGAGCTTCTTATCTCTTTCCTGACCCTTTCTTCTGGTGTTACCAATCAGATTTCCCGAAACATTTGAATAAGAGAGTTTCTTGAAAATAACAAGTAGAAGTTAGACTGCTTATTTCAACGATGACGTCATATAATGATAATTAAAAGCTATAAAGGAACTAGGCAAGATATACCCTTAACATATTTATCAAATCGGGTATACGTACTCTGCGATCTAAGTACACAAAATTAGAATAGTTACAGTGAGGTCCATGTTTGCAATATCAGTATGATAGACGTAGCATTGGCTTATTGAGCTACAGGGAAAAGTAAAGGTCTACTTGGAACATTGATAAATGGGAGCAGAACGTAACGATGTACAATGTATACATGATGGCCAACAAAGCAAGCCAACCGATTTCGAAAATTTGGATTCGTTTGGTTAATGTTAGCGTACCCGTGGAACAACCTTCAGGGGTGATCTCAAAAGTATTTTTTCTTAAAGGGAATCAGAAAAACATGAATAGCAGAAGTGAACTTTCAAGTCAAAAATATTATTACCATTCAAAACAAAAGATAGGGAGATTTGAAGCGGAAGAGGCGTTTTTAAAAATCCAAAATCAGTCGTTTAACAGCATAATCGCGATTCTAAGGCTGGAATGAACAAAAAATATGCATGATTTAAATATGTTGCTTTAGTTGCGAGAAAACTTCCCATTCTAAAATAAGTTGGCCATTTTGAGTAAAAAATTATCCAACGAAGATTGTAATTGTTTTGAACATTGCTAACTTCCTGAGTAAATAGTTGATCGACATATTCTTTTAATATTTCCCAACACTTGTGTTACTCTCATCGCGTGTTTAATGATGCAGTAATTGATTCAAACCTGCCAACCTATTTCAAAATTGCAGAGAATCTCATTTTCTCTACCATATATTGCAATGATCTGAAGAAATAACAATGTGACAAATAAGAATTCTAAACCTTAAAAATGACATTGTAACAACTCAAAAACTAGTCTTCCAAAAGATAACTAGTCTTTAATTGGAAAACAATAAAGTTTGGAATAAAAAAGTGTTTCGTGAAAAAGCGAAAATTAAACATAGTAGTCGTATGTAGTAAAATATTTCTGAACATGATTCTTCAGGTTGGTAGTTAATTTTTATATCCATAACTGTTACTGTTTGACGCAACATTAAATTTATTGTTTATCGACCGTTTCTTCCTCAGAATTTTAACTTCAATAAAGAATAAATTTAAGGTTGCGTCAAAAACAGTAACAGTTATGGATATAAAAAGCAGTAAAATAGTTTATCTAAGTCTCACACATACATATATACATATTAAAAATAGTTTTTTAAAAGCTAGGATTGTATGTGATTGTGTGTTTCGTGAAAAAGCGAAAATTAAACGTATAAACGTAGGTACAAATTTTATAGCTCTTATCAAAATGCTTACAGATTTTAAAAACATCATCCAAAAACTTCAGACGCCACACAGAAAATGTGAACTACTGGAAGTGAATGTACAAAGCCGCATAATTTAGGATAAACAAATCAGCCTAAATTGGTTTTCACGATATTGGGATTAACATTTATCAATATAGGCCACTATAACACGTCTGCCCCCGGAACCCCCATACCTAAACAGATACATTACGTGATCCTATATTTAGTGTACTAAATTTATAATAACATGAAAAATAAATGTGATGTGATGCGGTTATAACAGATATATTACGTTATCCTATATTTAGTGAACTAAATGTATAACATGAAAAAATAAATGTGATGTGATGCGGTTGTAATACGTCAACTCTTCTTAGAGGAGACATGACAATAAGAAAACGAAAAGAAATCTGTCACTCACTCGAACATTGTGATATACATCCAATCTGTTCGAAGTCGAATCCACTTGATTTATCAACTTCTATCAGTTCATATCATGCATCAACTAATCTATTACTTCTATGAATGTTCATCTCTCTGGTAGTAATGTACTATTAACAAAGTTGTTGATTTTAAAATAAATATCTCTGAGAAAGAAAATCAACAACTTTGTTAATAATCTTTTACTAAAACTAAGTGTATCAAGCATTTCCTAATTCTAAATACTTCATGGAATTATTGTGTGCAAGAATTGTATAAAATTAATGGACTAGAGTTGGATTTTTCCCAATCATTCAGTTATTGTTTCGAACTGGGTCCAAGTTTTCTCCAACCTTGCTCAATCATTCCAATAAAGCTTACTGTTTATAAATAGCAGAGGCATATCTTATAACAGTTGAAATTGAATGGTTCACTCTTCACCAATGACTAGTATTTGGTATATTCTCTTTAAGTCTTGACCTTGACCTTGCTAACTCACTTCCTCAATGCCTTGTTTTTTGTGTTGGTGGTAACATATATCTTTTGATGACTGTTACTGTTATCTGACTTTAATTATAAATATATCTCAATTGGCAACATTTAGAGTTCAAGGTCACCTGAAATGTCAACAAATGGGCTCTAAAAAGGAAGGATGATGTAAGCTATGGTCCTCTTTTCATTATAATTGTCATTTCAAAAAGTGATGAAATAAGGTCTGAGCATTAGGATTTTTCAGTAAACAGACATTTTAATATAAGGGATAGAGTAACAAAAGTTATCCTCAACTCACATCATTTACTTTCCCTTTAGGCTATAAAGCTTCTTTATTAAATTGAAGGGAAATATAGCATGAACGGATTTTCAAAGTTCAAGTTTAATAAAAGGTTCCCACTTATCCCAACAACAAAAAATGTATGGATTGGCGTTGACAGATTGTTCACAATTTAAGAGAATTTTGTTAATGAACAGTTTGAATATAAGACTTAGTCCCTCAGGAAATGCCTTGAGATTCTAAACCAGTATGTCTTGCAATCAGCAATTAACAGAATAGAATTTTATAAATGTCAGGGATATCCAATCTATAGATTATTCCTCTTCCATGAAAACGTATTCCCTTTTTATAACACAAGCTATTCTTTTGGGATTGTACAAGTATAACACAAGATAAATTACTCATTTAGTTAATTGTTGTTTATCTAAAACTAAAGCTACATAAAACTAAGTATTCATTTAAAAGTTTATTGCAATGATTCAAAAACGGTTTGCAAATGAGTAGATTTAACATTGAGCGGTTGAGTAAATGCTTCCGAGTAGTCCAGTAGACTCAACCAAACATGCATATTACATTTTAACTAATGTTTTGGAGAAAAGAAAATACATTTGAGATTTAATTTTTAGACACTTAAAATTCCAGTGTAGAATATTGCATATAAATCAGGTGCTAATTCAGCAAATAGATGAACGTCTTAATTTTTACATTTTTGATAAACTACCCAAGATTAAAGTCTTTAATGTTAAGTGATGATTCAGGTTCAATGAAGATCCTTAAAATGATAATAAATATTTGATCAGGATCATCCCAGAATGGTCAGGATCATCCCAGAAAGATCAGGATCATCCCAGAATGGTCAAGATGATCCCAGAATGATCAGGATCATCCCAGAATGGCCAAGATCATCCCAGAATGGTCGGGATCATCGTAGAATGGTCGGGATCATCCCAAAATGGTCGGGATTATCCCAGAAAGGTTGGGATTATCCCAGACTGCTCAGGATCATCCCAGACTGGTCAGGAGGATCATCCAAGACTGGTCAGGAGGATCATCCAAGACTGGTCAAGATTATCTCAGAATGGCCAGGATCATCCCAGACTGGTCAGGTCAGACTGGTTCAATGATATTATTCCATGCAATGTTATTCAGCTTAAAATCTTCCCAAATCTGGATTGAGCTCAGCTTAAATACAATTCAAAATTGTCCAACATGATTGAAATTAAAATTATTCCAATTATAGTAAGAACAAATCCTATTGTGGTTGAGATTATTCCAAATAAGGGCATAACGGCTCTGGATGGAGTCTACATAAAATCGTCATAAGCATTGTCGTATTGTACAGTTGCACTATAGTCATCCAGTTCACCTCCTCCTTTCGAGCTTGTAATTTTAGGTTTAGTACTTTTTTTCTTTCCTTTTTGACCCTGGAAAAACAAACATTAATGTAATGGAATATACTAAATATACTTTATAGTACTGTTAATTGCTTTGGTTTGACAATTGTCGTATTCATTGTTCCCTCTTCAAAAGAGGAGACACGAAAGATTTTCCTTATAAGGTCAAAATATTTCCATTGATGCAGTTCGCGGAGGAACAAATTCATACTTCCTTGTTTTCCCCAATAGGTTTAACATGGGGATTTTCACACCTACACATAAACAACTGAGCAGTTGACGCGTCGCTATTATCTAGGTCAACCGGTTCAGTGTCCGAAAGCAAATTGATGGTACTCATTTCCGAATTTCATTGTTCATTATAAAAGCTTTTCTTGATTATACTCAGTATACTGACCATTAAAGCAATGACAAAGAACAATACTTCTGATGCTGTCATTGTTTTATTTAGAACTTTCGGGTCACGCAAATGTATCGTTGGAAATATTTACCAAACAAATTTTGTCCTTTTTGAGAGCTTTTTAAGTATATATTTTCGTACCTTCTCGATTAAAGAGCGAACTACGAAAGGCTTAATTCACCCATCTTGTTCTTGTTCTTGATTACCAATTGAAATGTCATCATTATATTAATAATATCAAACAGTATTTTAATATACTTTCTTAAAAAAATCTTCTAAATTGAGTAGTAGCTGAAATTTTTCGAAATGGCAAATTTGCTAACTTAAATCCACAACAACATTTCAGTGATTTTTGTTTCAGATACTGTTGAGGTGCTTTTATATTTTCACAAGTCACGCACCATGAAAGACCTGTTAATATTTCATCTAGCCCCATGGTTATACTTTATCATATAGCATTTCATCCATTTACAAATTGATAAAGTTTTATACCTTTTGTATTTTTACTTTTTCATTTGCAACAGCATTTAATGTACTTGAGAGCTTCTTCACTTCGTCTGCGTCCACTGCAAGTTAAGAAAATTAAATTAAGTTCCTCTATTTTAACAAATTAGGTCCCTCTGTAAGACAAATCCAAAATAGAATGTCATATCATTTGTTCTCGTTTTTCTAATAGTAATTATTATCAATTTATCATACATGATGTCATCTTATTTTCAAATAGTTTTGTAATGTTTTACAAACAATATTTTCAAGGTGAATAGAGGTAACGCATTCCAGCCATGCGTCGCTGTTCAAAACGAGGCTGCAACATGTTTCAGAACAAATTGGAGGCAACAATGATTATCAGAGCCATTGTTTTTGAAAACCATTGCTTTACATTCGATGAACAACCCCTAAAAGTATGTAAAGCCATAAAAATTTCTAATTAGGCATTGACCATGATGAGCCGATCCTTTTTTTCTGGAGCTATCTTCTAATTCATTCAAATTGAGGTGGTATTTCGCCACTTATGAGCAAAATTAACATTGGCATTCAATGACCTAACAAATAGAGAATGAACAGTACAAATTAAGGTTGAGACTTTTGTTCGTTTTTCTAGCAAACTGCTTACAAAATTGAACTCCTAGAAACGTGACACAGTCATTTTCAGCAATATTGCAAGAGTCCACAGGTCAGGTTCAGCTATATGGCAACGTAGTCCAAACACCCACTTTCTCTGTACACTGTATTTTAAAGCACAGTCATGAAGGATTGTTCCTCCAGTCGAATTTCAAGAAACAGATTAATTGACTAACCATGGTCTAATTGATTGGGATTTGATACATCTAGACTAGTATGTGTGAATATTCATAAAACTTATTATCAGCAAGTTAGACTAGAAACTAATTGCTAGATCAAATGAATCCTCTAACTCTAATTTGTATCATGAGCTCCTCAATATATTTGTCCAGAAAAATAGCATTTTTGCATGCAACTGTGTAGAAGATCAGCTTCATTGCTGTGACCTAGTTTCCAATTTCGTCAAATATGTATGGTGTCTAGACCAGCATTGCCATTGTGTCTGGACTACGTTTCCAAAATATGCCTGGTTTTTGACCCAGAATAGGTTGACAGAAGACAAACAATGAACACACTTTGAAGAACTATAGTTTCTGTGGTTTATATGTGATTTCATAGATATGTACCCAGTGACAAAGTCAAAAACATGGAATAGAAGCTAGAAAAATGACCTGACAAAGGATAGGTATCGATATGAAGAACTGAATTCAACAATGCTTTTCTCGTAAACCAATTATTGAAAACATTCTGTAAAAAAACATGGTGCTTTATGTAATTTAATGTCTAAATTATTTATATATATTTCATATAACTGTCTTTGTTAACATATTCTGTTTTTTTAGTACAATTGTTTTTTGTTCCTTTCTACCAATTCTTGAGAATGAAATAAAATGTCTTTCCTAACCTTGTTGGAACAAAATAGCATATATACTAGTACAACATTTTCTTTGACCTCTCAATATTATAGTTATACAAAGGAAATTTTGGGTTAATTGACAATTGATTAATTGGTTGATTTAACAAAAAGTATGCAAAAACTTAATAAAACAAAAAAAAACAAAAAAAAATTGGAACATTTGTTAATTGAACACAAACCCTTCATTTTTCCTCTAAAATGCACCAAAATTTCACTGAGCATAGTTCTCACTTAACTCTCTGATGTAAAGTTCATAGGTGCAAACCACAACGTTAATGCATTAAACTAGTCAATGCTTGATATGACCCCCTTTTCTTATCTTAAATATACACTTGTCAATTTCGCAGCTACTTTTTCAAGCATTCTTTATTTCAAAGCTTTAATGAACATGTTGATTGCTATACACATTTTATAAAATCATATTTAGTTGACATGAGGTATTTACATCTATGGTTTACTGGAAAACTATTGTCAACTCAAGAATACCCCAAATCATTATTTTTATTTAAGAGTAGGAAAGAAAGAACATGTCAAAGGTGAGTGATTGCATAACCCATAAAGCTACTAAACTGACAAAATCATTGTTTCCACTTTTCAGGAGAGGGAAAACTGACTAGTTATTTACAAGGCTTTATTAAAGACCACCTCTAAGCGCACATAATATAATATATCATTTGTGTTCTGGGAAACTCCTTTATGATATTGATATACATATATTGATATATTCAATGAATATTATTCATATTAAACAAGAAAGGGGAGGGGGTTCATTTACCAGTCAAGGCAAACATATAAGTAGTTTGTTCGAGCTGAATTTTTTAATCAAGATGGCTTGGACAAAATCAAACGAACAGCAAAGTAAATGAATAATTTCAAAACTGAGTCCCAGGCTTCAACTTGTAATTCAGGAGAAAAGGGGTCATATCTTTAACTTTGTTGTTAGCACCTATAAACTTCACATCAGATTAATAAGTGATTGAACAAGACTCAGTAAAATTTTGGTGCATTTTAGAGAATGATTTTGAGTTCAATTATCAAATGTTCCAATTTTTTTTTTTGGACCACCCTGTACATAAAAATTAAGATAAACCTTTTATTTTATTAACAAGATACTTTTTTAAATCAACCAATTACAATATTAAGAGACCTAAACACATTGTGTTATGTCGTTTTGTTCCAATGAGGTTTGGATAGATGTTTCATTCCATTCCGAACATATGATACCAGGAACAAAAGAAGTGTCTGATGTGTTTTCTAAAACAATATAGAGAAAAGTATATACAGAATATACATGTACATGTATATTTCAAATTATATTGTTACCATCTAAAAGATGACCATTAAATTGATGATGAATAAAATTTTCAGAATTTTTTGATGACTGGTTTAAGAGAAACGCGGTGTATTTTGGTGTATTTTGCATCAACATTTTTCATGATGCTATAATTTATATAATAAATTCTGTATTTACTTACGGGTAACTGTTACATCTCGTATTAAATCATCTAGGAAACCGTGATAGTGAATAGACCGCTGCAACAAAAATTGTTAACATTTAACAGTAAAACAGTCTGACAAATATCAATGTACATTGAAATTATGCTTTAAAATCAATAGAAATATCTCTATGTGTCTAGCTACACAAAGAGATGTTTAAAAACACAAGTCACATTTTATTTTTACAATAAATATCTTGTTGTATTAAACCAATGTCAATTCTTCCAGTGTTCCGCCGAGTGCACACATAATTAGCCCTAGTCCAGGAGAAGCTTAGCTTAGCAGAATTTTGAATTTTCTCACATTTGCATTAGATTTTTCAGTACAGTTCAGTATACTGTACACACACTTACCTCTAATGTGTTAAATTTTTCGACTATTTTATTTTTAAAAGTATTAAATTCCTCTACTGTGGTTGGTTGCATAGCATCAATACTGGACAAGCCTTTCAGTTCATCATTTGATATTCCTGAAATGCACAAAATATTTTTTGCATGCTCTCTGCTTCTACTATTGATGGAAAATCTACAGACTCAAATCGCAATGAGTAAAATATTTTTTAATTTGGGTTATTTAACCCTTTCACGACGATAGGCTCCATATGGAGCCCTATTACAGTCTACAATTTCGTTTTCAGCTCATACTTGCCAAGAGTGACTACTAAAAATTATTAGTTCTCGCCATATGAAATTTGTACTAGTCCTGTTTTGGGCAGGAAATAACACATAAATTAAACAGAGACACGACACATAAAATAGTCCACCCGTGTAGCTCAGCGGTAGCGCAGGTACCTCTTACGTGGAACAATCTTCCCTAATCCGTAATAGACACCACAGAAATAAATCAATTCAAGAATGGAATTGATAAGCACCTGATAAGACAGAAATTTCTTCCCCGCAACTAAACCCATGTCCAGCGAGCAATTAAACAACACCCCCCCCCCTTTAATATGACATTAAGTGTAAAAAGAACTGGATCATACAGGACTATCCTTCTTTCCAGAATAACAGACATAGATATATTTGCCTCAAAGAATAGTATTTTTCTGACTCAAAAGTAAACAGAATTAGCTTTAGAAGAATGTTTCAAGTCAAACAATTCAGAGAAAACATGTTGTCTTATGAGAACATAAACATTGGTAGTCATGTGATCAGACCAATCATATACCAATATACCAATCATGTTGTTTCAACATTCAAATTTAAATTTCCCACTATAATAAACATTCCTAAGTGGCTCTAAGTGAAAGGTCATCCTGCTTAATTTATGCAGCTCTTGCGTTTTAGAGTTTCCCTCCCCAAGATTTTATTTTTTATTTCAAATCTACATGATAAAATGGGAACTGCAAACTTTATTGAAGGGGGTATGCTTATTGAAAGCAATTACTAGTATTTTTCTCAATAGATGTCTCCCTCTCTCACACTAATCTGAGAACAGGAAGTTAGCAAACTTCAAAAAGTATCTTAATAATACGGTGATTTTACCTATAAATTGCTGGTTTTTAAGACTTTATTTTGGAAAAATAAGAATCTGTATGGTAAGTAAACACTTTATCTTATGTTTTGAGAAGTTATAGCCTAAAAGCTGGTCTTTTGTTCTAGCTCATTTTCGCCTCAGCAGTTTCATTTCCGCATTTGGCGAGGTGCGACAGACGAAATCGTAGACTGCTATTATGTAATACCTTGCAGGAGGATAGGTACCCTGCGTGCAGAGTCTAGTTAAACTACACTCTGCCTAGTAGAGACCATATTACAGTTTAGTAGCCCCGCCCCCACGACGGGGTACCGATGACAGTTTGGGTAAATCACTTTTGACCTAAGCGCCAATCAGCAAGCTTGAAGAAACATACGCCAAATGCGTTCTAATTAAATATGCGCATGTCATTGGTCAATTCCGGGCTCAAGGATGACGTCAGAAGGAATGACCATATAAAGAACATCGGTCAAATTTGGCCGACGAACACTGATTGGCGCAGTGAGTTCACAGGTTTATTTTAGTTTGAAAGAGTGAAGACGAAGCTCTCTTTTAAGAAGTGAAGTCAAACGAATGCAAAGGGTAGAGGATAGGCTCCTCTTTGCACCATTATTTTTATCTATATACATCGATGAAATGATAATATCTTCAGTTCTATTCAGTATTTTTACACCAAATTTTGACAAGTTGTTCTAATGTGATAATCCTTACTAAAAATTGTATTTCAGTGATAAAATTGAAGGTATAGGTCCCGGGGCATAGGTAATTTTCCCCTAAAAAACACTCTTACTTATCCGTCACCAGGGTCAACATTTACCTCTTATATTCACGTCGGGAAAGGGTTAATGGATCTGATACAGAGGCTTAGGAAAGCAGTCGTCTACTCGTAATTTACTACCACTTTTTTCATTTGACGACTACATGTTTCAGTCTGGTAGTCCTGTGTACGACTAGTATATTCAAAGTTTTTATATGAACTTATTTACCGTCAAACTTGCCCGGAATATTGCAAGAGAAAAACAATTTCTAAAATTCACTTTCTTCCGGTATTCAAACCAATCAGGTTAATTCTTTATGCAATGATTCAGGGATGAAATTTTGGGACCACTAAAATTATTTAAAGTAGTGGTCCCTGGGACTAGTACAATTTCAAAAAGACCTAAGCCTCTGATCTGATACATGCCACAGTATAATATTCACCATCTATTCTTAAATACCTTTGGTTAACAGACAAAAAGGGCTTCTAAAATTCTTTGCCTATTCAAGCAACTGGGATTCACTTAAAAACCAGGGGCTGTGAATTTGTACCACCATCTTTTTTTATATTTTATAATCTTTTTTAAATATTTTTGTGATCAAATTTTACCTAATGTTTCTACAGCTATTTTAAGATCTTCTTCCTCCATTTGTCTTTTTAGTCGAAGTTTTTCAGCTGCCATCTCCTCGGGATTTAGTTTCCTTTTGGCCATCTCTTCCTAAATCACATAAATGCATAAATGGGTTAGTAATAAAAAACTAAAATATGGAAGGATTAAAAGTTTAGGCATTACATACTGTAGAAGTGGAAATTTCAACGAGGCATAAATTTTATTGAATTTTTCTGAGAACAAGAGGTCAGCAAAGTAAAATTCGTTAAACTTGAAAAAGTGTCGTATTCTTGGTACATAATCTTGAAATTCCATTTGTCCACAGTTGGAAATAAAATTGAAAATTTCCTATTTGAAAATTCTAATTTTTGTATGACATTAACAGCGCTTGCATTAGGTTAGAAAATTTGTGAGTCCCAAGGACGCAATTTTTTTTAAAAAGTGTGTCCTTTGAAAAAAAAGTGTGTCCCCTATTTCTAGCCTGTTTTGAGGTATAACTTTATTTTAAAAGCATTTTTTACCAAAACACCTTTCAGTTTTTGATTTCTTGCCGCGAATTTAAAACGGAAGTAAACGTTAAGTACGGACTGAATAAATGCATGTTCGTTCATTCAACAACGAATACATTTTATTTCATGAATAACCTAATATTTGTTTCTGAATAGGAAAAACTGTGGCGTGTCATGGTTTCAAATCTAAAAATAAACAAAGTCGAAAAAATTCGAGAGAATCATGATTATTTGTACATGTTGAGCCTTATTTACGATTCAAATAAAGGTGAGAGATCATAATTATTTGTTTTTGTTAGGTTTCGTTGTAAACAAATTGTAGTATTGACCTAAACAATTTTGCGTCCAAAAAACGGAAATATTTTCAATTTTTGCGTCCTCCAAATTATTTTTGAGTCCTTAACATGTACGGGACGCCGTTAATGCAAGCCCTGCATTAAACTTTAATGAGCCTTTAATACTTGTAAACCTCAGAATGTTGACCTTGCATGTCTTTGATAAAACACAAAACTTTTTTTTATGACTAGTTTGAGAGAAAAATGTGTTCAATTTAGTCTACCATATCACTACCAATCCTTTAAAAGCAATGTTTGGGAGTATTTTGGCTTTCCCTAATGATAAATGTTAAGGTGAAGGAATACTACAATATGTATTTAGTTTGTAGGGAGGATTTGAAGTACATTGTATATTCACAATGAGTAAAAAGTTTAAATGACTCTGAAATTCAAAATTGAGAAATAAATTCAAAAAGTGTAAGTCAAAATATAATTCAATGAACCATGCTACTTTTGCCAGTCAGGTCTTGTCATAGCCTGGCACATCAGTTCCCAGTCAATTCCCAGTGAGAGGGCTTTCAGTACTGCTGCTGACACTGAGACAGCCTTTTAGGGTCCCACCTGTCCCCAGACAAAGTGGACGTGCTTATTACCTGGTGATTAAGGCTCTTGACACTAAATAGTTGGCTTGTAGCCAGATTTTGCTCGTAAAAAATTAAATATTTATATTATATTATAATGAGGCCTGTAAAAACTGTCAACAGAACCTGAACTGAACCTTGAAATTTTAGCATCATTTGATCCCTACAAGGGGTTTCATTAGCAGCAGGTGATTTTCACTGGTTGTTTTCACAAAATCGCCTGATTTTTTAGGGATTTTTCAACTTTTCCATGTTAAACTCATGATTTCCATTAATTTTGCCTGTTGTTTTCATTTATTTAGCCTGTTGTGAGAAATTCTAGGGAAACTCCTGCCAACATATTTTCACTAAAAATTACATTTGCTGGCTGTTATTACTGTAGATTGGGTTAATTTGGCGCTACTTAATTTGGCGATTTTGCCATTTTTGGCATATTGGCGGCTATTTAATTTGGCGGATATGCAAAAAATTGGGCATGTTTGGCTATGTTCATTTTTTTTCTTTTGAGGACCACTGGCGATATTCACCATGTTTGTACAATTTTGTGAGATCATCCTTAACATTTTGCACCTCGATCGATGCTGCTACTATACTGCGCTTTTCCTTTCTAGTTTTTCCCTGAGTATTAATGAGTGACTGACCAGTTCTAAGCCAATTTATGAGACATTTTTTCATATTTTTGGAAAAACTAAACCGGAAGTGACCTAAATACACTGGACGAAATACCCTAGATAATTCCCGGGGATTCATTCTAAATTTTGGCGAAGATTTATATTGGCGAATTTTTCAATTTCGCCAAATTCGCCAAATTAAAGCGGGCGCCAAATTAACCCAATCTACAGTATTAGGAATTTCTCAACCTTTAACCAGTGAAAGGGTTTGGGTAAACTTACATTTTTTCTCTTTTCCTCTGCTGCTTTTCTTGCTTGCTCTTCTTTCTCAGCTATCCTTTCTTTAAGAGGCTTCTTTTTCTTCACTTGAATGGCTTTTGGGGCTAAAATAAAAACATTATAATCTTGGAATAACATTTATCGAACTAGGAGTCACACAAAAGAACAAACAGAAGGTTAGGTTACATATGGTAGTCATACAGTGCCATTATATCATTTGATTCATAGGATCATTGAGTGTAAAACCAACTACATGACTGATTGCAGATGCTTTGTGTGTTCTACTGTGCATGGTAAAGTATATATTTACTATAGTACTAGTATATTGTATAGTATAGGATACAGAAAACAAAAGGTGCTCACAAAAACAGGGCCAAGCGTCTATCACCAAACAACCTAACATTAGAGTTTTATGGCAGAGGGGATTTCAGAACATCAAAGTGTTCTTTCTTACCATATCAGAGCAATTTAACCGCATCTTGTTTTAATGCATACACATTTCTTTCAGATAAATAAAAATATTGTATATATTTGAGATATTAATACATTTAGTTCTACTTCAAACTGCATCTAGAAACAAGTTGACTTTTAATTACTAACCATCATCTTCTGGTTTTTCTTCATCTTCATCTTCCCAGCTTGCCTACAATGAAAAATATAAAATATACATTTAAAGATTAAAATATACAATGAAATTACTAATTATACAATGAAAGTATAACACTACAAAACGGTTAATTTGAATAAGTGACAAATGATTACTTTGAAAGATGTTTGATAGCATAATATTTGTTGAGTGTTTAGAAAGTAAGTTTTGATCCTATACCATATAAGGTTTTACAAGGTTTTATAATGGAGCTACAGTTTTATAGCAAAATCAGATTCTTGTCCACAATACAAGTTTCAATTAACAAATTAATTTCTGATCTGGTTCACCTTTACCATCCACCTAATAATCAAAAGGTATTGCTACTAATCAGTATATACAGGTAGTCGCTAATCGAATCATGGCCAATGTTACTTGCAAATTGTAAAAAGTCAGTGAAAAGAACACAGTTTCTTGCTATTTTTGACATGACATCAGATCTCATGAAAGAACATCAAAAAATGACAATTTCTGACAGGATGGAAGTTAAAAACAAATCTACCCACTACAGGCCCGTAGCCAGTGGGGGAGCTGGGGGAGCGGAAGCTCCTCCCCCCCTGGCCAGAAATTCTTTCAAAATCATGCAGTTTTTCACCATTCTGAGAATTTTTCCCATGATTTTTAGCCAAAATTGTGAAAAAGCTCCCCCCCCCTGGTAAAAGCTGGCTATGGGCAAGCACTACACTTAGCTAATTGGCAGAGACTGAGTGGTCAACAACTCGTATACAAGAACACAAATGTGTACAATATGTCCCCACCTATGGTTGATCCTGTCAAATGGTTATCCTAAAAATGAGTAGACAAGACTTTACCGACACAATTTGAGGACGGAGAATCCAAAATGGCCACCTTAAAATTTACCAAGAATGCCAAAAAATTAGTCTAGATTTTCATACTAAGAACCACCCCTGAAAATTTGAAATTGATCCGTCACACAGTTAACCAGAAAACATGTAAACAAGACTTTACAGACAAGATTTGAGGACAGAAAATCCAAAATGGCTGCCTTGACATTTATCCAGAATGCCAAAAAATAATCTGTTCTAGATTTTCATACTAAGAATCTTTCCTGAAAATTTGAAATTGATCTACCAAGCAGTTCACCTAAAAACGCATAAACAAAACTTTAAGATTTTAAGACAGAAAATCCAAAATGGCTGCCTTGACATTTATCCAGAATGCCAAAAAACTAATCAGATCTAGATTTTCATACTGAGAATCATCCCTGAAAATTTGAAACTGATATACCAAATGGTTCACCTGGAAATGTGTAGACAAGACTTTACAGACAAGATTTTAGGACGGAAAATCCAAAATGGCTGCCTTGACATTTACCCAGAATGCCCAAAAACTAATCAGTTCTAGATTCTCATACTAAGAATCATCCCTGAAAATTTCAAATTGATCTACAAACGGTTCACCTAAAAACGCGTAGACAAAACTTTAAGATTTTAAGACGGAAAATCCAAAATGGCTGCCTTGACATTTATCCAGAATGCCAAAAAACTAATCAGATCTAGATTTTCATACTGAGAATCATCCCTGAAAATTTGAAATTGATCTACCAAACGGTTCACCTGAAAATGCGTAGACAAGACTTTACAGACAAGATTTTAGGACGGAAAATCCAAAATGGCTGCCTTGACATTTACCAAGAAAGCCCAAAAACTAATCAGATCTAGATTCTCATACTAAGAATCATCCCTGAAAATTTGAAATTGATCTACCAAACGGTTCACCTGAAAACGCGTAGACAAGACTTTACAGACAAGATTTTAGGACGGAAAAATCCAAAATGGCCGACAATAAAAAAGTGATTATGAGTTTTTGCTGAAATCTTTTTACAAAATTATCACATATAACTACTGTTAACAATAACCTAGGCTTTTACAACAAAGTACACCTGAAATTATTTATAAAGCTACTAAAAAGTTAAAGTATGAAAACTGAAAAACACCATTCAATATGATACAAAGTATTATCGTGCGCTAACTTTTCTTAAAACATTCAAAATGGCTGACATGACGGAGCTAACAGGTCCAAAACCTAATCAGATCTAGAATGAAGTGAGCTGAACAAGATGTTAAAGTTTTAAAAGGAACTGTGAAGCCGTTTTTCTTAAAGTTTGCAGACAAGGATTTTAGCATTTGACTTAAAAATGGCCGACAGGAAGTAGGTATCGAGTTAATTTTTTTTCATCCACATCTGTATGCACTCATAAGTTATCCCTGAAAATTTGAAGGTGATATCTGTAGCGGTTTTGGAGAAAACTGCCGGATGTACGGACGGACAGACGGACAGACAGACGGACAGACAGACAGACGGACAGACAGACGGACAGACGGACGCGCCTAGGCCGACAATATGGCCCCACACTATGTGGTGGGGACATAAAAAGGCTGTGGTGTGTACTTGAATGTCTGTGAATCCGTGAACATAAAACTATGGCTCCTCCAAGGAGAGGTTTCTGGCTCTGGCTTTGAGTGTAAAATATGTTAAGTATGGAAATATACTGATAGGGTATTGTTCACCAGAATATGGAGGTAACTATAGTATGTATCCAACAGACTGACTAGAAGTCAGTCTGTTATGATGTACTACTTTCCTGTGGAAATTGCAGTGAAATTTTTTGCACAATATTATCAATTAGAGGAACCATTTCTTCAATAAAATAAACATTACAAAATTTCAATTGAGTAGTAAGGTGCAATTAAATGCAATAAAAAGTAACACAGCATATTGTCAAGTGGAAATAAAGCTAGATGAAGTAACAAATGTGCAAATTAAGTTTACCCAATCGGCCATTTTGAATAGCACTTCCTATGTAAACAAATATTTAGAATTACCAAACTTTAACAAAGGTGCCTTATAGTCTGAATATAAATCAGACTAAATAGGATATAGTCTAGAGGTAACCAAAATACAATGCAACTGATAAAAGAACTCCCATCAAGGAGCAAAAATAAAACAATGAGCTAAACAAAAACATCAATTACAAGATAAACAAAGAACTAAAAACCTTCTTAATTAAAACTAAGAGGTTCTAAAAGGCCTGTAGAGAGACAATATATTTCATGTATATAAAAGAATTGCCAATGAACTGTACATATATAGATAAGAATTTTAAATAATAAGACAAGGCACAGACGTGAACAATATCGTACCTAAAACACAGCATTGTGGTCTTGTTGACCAAGAAAGCCGCAGAAAAGTTAATCAGCTCTAGAACTTATCACTGTGTAACATATGTAAAAATTTGAACGGTTTGGCTGGAAACCTGTAGACAAGTCTTGAAAGTGAAGATTTTAGGACGGAAAATCCAAAATGGCCACCTTAAAATTTACCCAGAATGCCCAAAAACCAATCAGTTCTTGACGCTGATATGTAGAAACATCCCTGAAAATTTCAGATGAATCCCTCAAATGGTTTGGCTGAAAATCTGTAGACAAGTCTTGAAAGTGAAGATTTTAGGACGGAAAATCCAAAATGGCCACCTTAAAATTTACTCACAATGGCCAAAAACTAATCAGTTCTTGACATTGATACGTAGAAACATCCCTGAAAATTTCAGATGAATCCCTCAAATGGTTTGGCTGGAAACCTGTAGACAAGTCTTGAAAGTGAAGATTTTAGGACGGAAAATCCAAAATGGCCACCTTAAAATTTAACCAGAATGCCCAAGAACTAATCAGTTCTTGACGTTGATATGTAGAAACATCCCTGAAAATTTCATATGAATCCCTCAAAAGGTTTGGCTGAAAACCTGTAGACAAGTCTTGAAAGTGAAGATTTTAGGACGGAAAATCCAAAATGGCCACCTTAAAATTTACCCAGAATGCCCAAAAACTAATCAGTTCTTGACGTTGATACGTAGAAACATCCCTGAAAATTTCAGATGAATCCCTCAAATGGTTTGGCTGGAAACCTGTAGACAAGTCTTGAAAGTAAAGATTTTAGGACGGAAAATCCAAAATGGCCACCTTAAAATTTACCCAGATGCCCAAAAACTAATCAGTTCTTGACGTCGATATGTAGAAACATCCCTGAAAATTTCAGATGAATCCCTCAAATGGTTTGGCTGAAAACCTGTAGAGAAGTCTTGAAAGTGAAGATTTTAGGACGGAAAATCCAAAATGGCCACCTTAAAATTTACCCAGAATGCCCAAAAACTAATCAGTTCTTGACTTTGATATGTAGAAACATCCCTGAAAATTTCAGATGAATCCCTCAAATGGTTTGGCTGAAAACCTGTAGACAAGTCTTGAAAGTGAAGATTTTAGGACGGAAAATCCAAAATGGCCATCTTAAAATTTACCCAGAATGCCCAAAAACTAATCAGTTCTTGACGTTGATATGTAGAAACATCCCTGAAAATTTCAGATGAATCCCTCAAATGGTTTGGCTGGAAACCTGTAGACATGCTGAAAAGTGAGACGCCGCCCGCCCGCCCGTCAAGCTGAGTACAATATCGTACCTCTTGTTAGGTACGATAAAAAAAAAACCAAAAAAATAGAATCTACAAAACACAAGAGCAGCATATAGCAACATCAGTGTAAAGCACCAGAAAAAGAGGATAACCAAAATAAATCAATATGTTATTTTTTCTAAGTTACCAAACTTCCAGTTTAGTATAGTAGAGAGGATTAATGATGCTGATTGTGTATTAGCTGTAGGCTAAACAGCGAACATATTGCGCAATATCTTTTGAAAAAATGCCGGCATAAAAACGTGAATAACACTTCCGTACTTTGACGCCTTCCTCGTCTTCACCAACCCACTTGTCTGTTGGGGCTTTACTGAAATCATCAGGTTCAAAATCATCTGCATCTGGAATAAAAGAACAATTTCCAATTTATTGATCTCATCTACAACACTCACAAAGAGTAAATATTGAATAAATATGCGAAAATTTGGCGCTAACCCCAGTCTGCCATTTTGGATTCTCGTTTGAAATCTCGTAATTTCTCGCGCATCATTTCCGTTTTAAAAAAATTGTTGCCAGGCGAAGTGATACTTTTCTGTCAATTTAGAGGCCTTTAGAGGTGTATGTAATGCATTTTAATTACAGAATGTAAGTAAATGATTAAATTTAACCATACTCTCCTTGTATACGTTTAGTTTTACACTAGCAGATGGAAGGCTTTACAGCTATTCTTCAAAATTTGGGGAGCACAGCCACGGCCACAAGAATTAGAAATGAGAATGTGAACATACATGTACATAGGCCAAGGGTAAAGTAATAGTAAGCCGTATATAGAAGAGACAGGTGAACAACTCTGACTTAGACCACTTGTTAAGATGGAGATTTCAACAATATTTAGTGTATTATTTTCAAAAAGCCATGGGGAGTTGATAGAAAATTGATAGTTTGTAGCTCTTACATGAACCTATGATTGAAACTCAGTCAGATGATATAGAGCGAATAATGCTGTCTTAAAGAGAGAATTTCTGAAAACCTGCAATTGCTTGGCAAGTTCATTAGTAAACAAGTGATCTGATTGGTCACTGCTGACCTCCCTGACCTCCACCCACGGATAGTTGGAAGTCCTCCATCTAGGAGGTATATACACCAGGTTATATGCGACTAAAAATTTAAAAAATATGAAAAAAATATGGTCATCTGTCCTCTAGATTCAATTTTTGAATGAATTGTAGCATAATGTACAGATTATTTGATATCATGCTATTATTGAAACATTTATACGCAAAAATAACTGGGTCTCTCACCTCTTATGCCTATATGTGTTCAGTAATCATCAATTCTCGTGAGTAAAATTTCTCCAGGCCATTGAAAGGTCCGCTCAGTAAATTGACAATTTCTACTGCGCATGTGTCATGAACTACTTCAGGTTGTGAAACACTGGACAAAATGGTTTGGTAAATTTCAAGCTATTTGATTAGTTGAAAAAATTGCGCCTTTGCGTGATTTGCTTTATTCTCGCGAGATAAGGCACTCCATCCCCTTAAATTTTTATTTTGAACAACCATTATGATTTGGTGCATTATCTGACCAATAAAGCAGATTTGGAGGTATGAATATTTTTTTTTTTCTGTTTAGTGTTTTCTACAAGCCCTATGTGTCTCAGGATATTTGTTTAACGAAAACTAGACAAATAATTTATTTCAAAAATACATATTTTTTTATTTTGGATGGAAGCTGCGTAACCTGACAAATAATATAAGTAATATATGGAGGACTTCCCATAACCATGCCTCCACCAGTGACAATCAGTTTCAGCTTGCCAGGCAATTGCAGATATCCATAGTTGTTGTTTTATATGCAGTATTATATGCAGTTTTTAGATAAAGATTTGAAAAAAACAATGATATAAGTTTGTAAAACACTTTGAAGAAGATTTTGGAGAGATTTGGGAATACAATTTGATACCAGTAAGGAGAACTAGTGCCAAGACTAAAAAATTTGAAAAATTTTCAATCTTACTTGTGGACCTGTCTCTTCTATATACAGCTTACTATTACTTTTCCCTTGGCCTATGCTTGTGAATATGAATCAATCAATGCCACTTGTTGAAATTTGAATAATTTCTGATTTAGAATGAGTGATTTTATTAGCTCTTTGTATTTAATTGGATAATTGATATGACGGATATGAAAAACTGAGTTTCGGGTATGCCTCTATGAAGGGCATCATAGCCTATGACATAGGCCCTGGAATGTGTATAAACAAATCGAGTTGAATACACCTAAAAGTAACATATGATATAACTAACTCCTTGGATCCCTTTCATGTTCAGTATCCGATTTCTTACACTACAGCTCCCGGCTTGGATTATTACAGCCCCTAAAACTGAGATACCACATACTACAAAAGATTGAGACGTTCTCAGGACTATAGTCCTGGCACGAGATAACCACGTACTACATGTACATGTATTTTTCAATTTTTTGCCAGTTATGGGTCTCATATATGCTTAGAATGTACTGAAGAGGGTCAAGATTCCAAATATTTTCTGGGATCATGCCAGACCCCCTTAGCTTGAGGAGTTACACCCTGTAGAAGCTTTGCCAGGGTGTGTCGACGGTGCAATCCATCTGTAAGATTAATATATACGCATCAAAAGTCCAAGACTGACTCACTCTTGATTACAATAAAGGTAATATAGGAATTATGCACTAGTGTGTATTCTCTGTAGATATTCCACTGTACAGTGTGCAATGTAAAGGTATGTAAGCAAAGAACATTGATTGTAACTGTGTATTCCAGATATAATATTTAAGAGCAACAGGTAAATGCCATGAGTGGAAGACCAACTTCACGCCCAAGTGGATCAAGGGGTACCCCAGGAACTGCATGGCAAAAAACAACTGCAAAACCAACCACTGGTGCTAAACCTAAATCTGCTTCTCCAAAAAAGGTTGGTGTCCAGCTTCTGTAACGGCACAGCAATTGGTGTTTGGTGTCTGTAACAAATTCTTACGGTGTCTGTAACAAATTCTTATGGCATCTGTGACTAATACATGGCAGGTGGTGACATTTTGCATGTTAATGCCTTGTTACTTTATTGCTACATGTACATGTTCCACAGAATTATTTTATGAGCATGTGCTTGATTATTTTCAAGGCTGCAAATAAGGCAGGAACAAGTACTGCATTGGTTCCTAGGAGCAAACAAGGTGCCATAGCAACCAGGAAAGGAATGGCACCTATCCCAATGAAGAAACAGGATGGCATGCTTGTACCAGAGGGTGAGGACATACTATGATGTACATTCACTTCATAATACATACATTTACATTTACATAATGAATGTTTATGAATCAACTGACATAAAGACTATTACCTACATTACATAGGCAATTCATTGCTATAAGATTTTCACAAAATACATGCTAATCCAAGATCAAGAACTAAAACCATTCCTCCCATCCCATGTTAAAAAATCTTGAATTGTGAAAAACCCCAAATTTTAACAGTGGACAGTCCATGGGCTCTATCATGGGTGGTAAAGCCCACGGACAGTCTTAATTGGAACATTAATCTCACAAAAATAAACATTTATGAACCCAGACTCTTTGTTTGTTACCTTTTACAGGTTACACTGTGCGTAAGATAGAGCCTGCCAAGAATTACGACGTAGTGTCATTTGCCCGTGCCATGAATCCGGACTTTGCACCCAGAGTGAAAAAATTGTTTGATCCAGAAAGGGAAGCTGCAATTGCTGCTCAGAAGTCTGGTAAATCTGTCGACCAAATAAACATTTTGTTGAGTATCATGCAATCATCAGCAATTATTTTCAAATCCTCATTGTGTTCTTGCTGTTTTTAAAACCATCCAGATTGTATCATTTTTTTTTAAAATTACCTGTTTTTCTCACAATTTCTTGAATGATTTCATATTGTGTGAATATTGAAGACATGTACTTTATTTTACAATCATTTTAAATTATTTTTGAAATAACTTGTATTCATATTAATTGTAGGTGTCTACATTGGCTGGAGGTGCCCTGAGTTTACTTGGGATTGTCAAAGAGTTAGTTCAATGTCTAAGTGTTTCTGCGGACATCTACTAGGAGAGCACAATTCATACAATGGTAAGTTAAACCATGGGCTTTCAAGAGAGCTTGAAATACATTATTGATCTTACATGAAAATGTAGTGAAACATTCTACATGGTCAGTATTGGAGACTAAAAGAAAGGAGGTGGGATGGGTATCAGAAAACAAGTAAATGAAGGCAAGCCATCATATCACTTATCATACAATTTCTAGTTTATTTGCCAGATAGCTAATTTTATTAAAAACATTCTATGCGTACTTAACCTTATTTAGAATATCCATTTTACATTACATATACAGTAGTACTATGCAGCATTACATTTTGAATATTATAGGCCATTGTGTTAGAGTCCTCTGCAGACAACCAGGCTGTTCCTCTAAAGCATATGTAGCATAACACTTCGATTATTATAGGCCATAGTGTTAGAGTCCCCTGCAAACAACCAGGCTGTTCCTCTAAAGCATACATAACACTTTGATTATTATAGGCCATAGTGTTAGAGTCCCCTGCAGACAACCAGGCTGTTCCTGCAAAGCATATGTAGCATAACATTTTGATTATTATAGGCCATAGTGTTAGAGTCCCCTGCAGACAACCAGGCTGTTCCTCTAAAGCATATGTAGCATAACACTTTGATTATTATAGGCCATAGTGTTAGAGTCCCCTGCAGACAACCAGGCTGTTCCTCTAAAGCATATGTAGCATAACACTTTGATTATTATAGGCCATAATGTTAGATTCCCCTGCAGACAACCAGGCTGTTCCTCTAAAGCATATGTAGCATAACACTTTGATTATTATTGGCCATAGTGTTAGAGTCCCCTGCAAACAACCAGGCTGTTCCTCTAAAGCATACATAACACTTTGATTATTATAGGCCATAGTGTTAGAGTCCCCTGCAGACAACCAGGCTGTTCCTCTAAAGCATATGTAGCATAATACTTTGATTATTATTGGCCATAGTGTTAGAGTCCCCTGCAGACAACCAGGCTGTTCCTCTAAAGCATATGTAGCATAACACTTTGATTATTATAGGCCATAGTGTTAGAGTCCCCTGCAGACAACCAGGCTGTTCCTCTAAAGCATATGTAGCATAACACTTTGATTATTATAGGCCATAGTGTTAGAGTCCCCTGCAGACAACCAGGCTGTTCCTGCAAAGCATAATATGTAGCTGTAGCATAACACTTTGATTATTATAGGCCATAGTGTTAGATTCCCCTGCAGACAACCAGGCTGTTCCTCTAAAGCATATGTAGCATTACACTTTGATTATTATAGGCCATAGTGTTAGAGCCCCCTGCAGACAACCAGGCTGTTCCTCTAAAGCATATGTAGCATAACACTTTGATTATTATAGGCCATAGTGTTAGAGTCCCCTGCAGACAACCAGGCTGTTCCTCTAAAGCATATGTAGCATAACACTTTGATTATTATAGGCCATAGTGTTAGAGTCCCCTGCAGACAACCAGGCTGTTCCTGCAAAGCATATGTAGCATAACACTTTGATTATTATAGGCCATATTGTTAGAGTCCCCTGCAGACAACCAGGCTGTTCCTCTAAAGCATATGTAGCATAACACTTTGATTATTATAGGCCATAGTGTTAGATTCCCCTGCAGACAACCAGGCTGTTCCTCTAAAGCATATGTAGCATAACACTTTGATTATTATAGGCCATAGTGTTAGAGTCCCCTGCAGACAACCAGGCTGTTCCTCTAAAGCATATGTAGCATTACACTTTGATTATTATAGGCCATAGTGTTAGAGTCCCCTGCAGACAACCAGGCTGTTCCTCTAAAGCATATGTAGCATAACACTTTGATTATTATAGGCCATAATGTTAGATTCCCCTGCAGACAACCAGGCTGTTCCTCTAAAGCATATGTAGCATAACACTTTGATTATTATTGGCCATAGTGTTAGAGTCCCCTGCAAACAACCAGGCTGTTCCTCTAAAGCATACATAACACTTTGATTATTATAGGCCATAGTGTTAGAGTCCCCTGCAGACAACCAGGCTGTTCCTCTAAAGCATATGTAGCATAATACTTTGATTATTATTGGCCATAGTGTTAGAGTCCCCTGCAGACAACCAGGCTGTTCCTCTAAAGCATATGTAGCATAACACTTTGATTATTATAGGCCATAGTGTTAGAGTCCCCTGCAGACAACCAGGCTGTTCCTCTAAAGCATATGTAGCATAACACTTTGATTATTATAGGCCATAGTGTTAGAGTCCCCTGCAAACAACCAGGCTGTTCCTCTAAAGCATACATAACACTTTGATTATTATAGGCCATAGTGTTAGAGTCCCCTGCAGACAACCAGGCTGTTCCTCTAAAGCATATGTAGCATAATACTTTGATTATTATTGGCCATAGTGTTAGAGTCCCCTGCAGACAACCAGGCTGTTCCTCTAAAGCATATGTAGCATAACACTTTGATTATTATAGGCCATAGTGTTAGAGTCCCCTGCAGACAACCAGGCTGTTCCTCTAAAGCATATGTAGCATAACACTTTGATTATTATAGGCCATAGTGTTAGAGTCCCCTGCAGACAACCAGGCTGTTCCTGCAAAGCATAATATGTAGCTGTAGCATAACACTTTGATTATTATAGGCCATAGTGTTAGATTCCCCTGCAGACAACCAGGCTGTTCCTCTAAAGCATATGTAGCATAACACTTTGATTATTATAGGCCATAGTGTTAGAGTCCCCTGCAGACAACCAGGCTGTTCCTCTAAAGCATATGTAGCATTACACTTTGATTATTATAGGCCATAGTGTTAGAGTCCCCTGCAGACAACCAGGCTGTTCCTCTAAAGCATATGTAGCATAACACTTTGATTATTATAGGCCATAGTGTTAGAGTCCCCTGCAGACAACCAGGCTGTTCCTCTAAAGCATATGTAGCATAACACTTTGATTATTATAGGCCATAGTGTTAGAGTCCCCTGCAGACAACCAGGCTGTTCCTCTAAAGCATATGTAGCATAACACTTTGATTATTATAGGCCATATTGTTAGAGTCCCCTGCAGACAACCAGGCTGTTCCTCTAAAGCATATGTAGCATAACACTTTGATTATTATAGGCCATAGTGTTAGAGTCCCCTGCAGACAACCAAGCTGTTCCTCTAAAGCATATCTAGCATAACACTTTGATTATTATAGGCCATATTGTTAGAGTCCCCTGCAGACAACCAGGCTGTTCCTCTAAAGCATATGTAGCATAACACTTTGATTATTATAGGCCATAGTGTTAGAGTCCCCTGCAGACAACCAGGCTGTTCCTCTAAAGCATATGTAGCATAACACTTTGATTATTATAGGCCATTGTGTTAGAGTCCCCTGCAGACAACCAGGCTGTTCCTGCAAAGCATAATATGTAGCTGTAGCATTACACTTTGATTATTATAGGCCATAGTGTTAGATTCCCCTGCAGACAACCAGGCTGTTCCTCTAAAGCATATGTAGCATAACACTTTTATTATTATAGGCCATAGTGTTAGAGTCCCCTGCAGACAACCAAGCTGTTCCTGCAAAGCATATGTAGCTTAACACTTTGATTATTATAGGCCATAGTGTTAGAGTCCCCTGCAGAAAACCAGGCTGTTCCTCTAAAGCATATGTAGCATAACACTTTGATTATTATAGGCCATAGTGTTAGAGTCCCCTGCAGACAACCAGGCTGTTCCTCTAAAGCATATGTAGCATTACACTTTGATTATTATAGGCCATAGTGTTAGAGCCCCCTGCAGACAACCAGGCTGTTCCTCTAAAGCATATGTAGCATAACACTTTGATTATTATAGGCCATAGTGTTAGAGTCCCCTGCAGACAACCAGGCTGTTCCTCTAAAGCATATGTAGCATAACACTTTGATTATTATAGGCCATAGTGTTAGAGTCCCCTGCAGACAACCAGGCTGTTCCTGCAAAGCATAATATGTAGCTGTAGCATTACACTTTGATTATTATAGGCCATAGTGTTAGATTCCCCTGCAGACAACCAGGCTGTTCCTCTAAAGCATATGTAGCATAACATTTTGATTATTATAGGCCATTGTGTTAGAGTCCCCTGCAGACAACCAGGCTGTTCCTGCAAAGCATATCTAGCATAACACTTTGATTATTATAGGCCATATTGTTAGAGTCCCCTGCAGACAACCAGGCTGTTCCTCTAAAGCATATGTAGCATAACACTTTGATTATTATAGGCCATAGTGTTAGAGTCCCCTGCAGACAACCAGGCTGTTCCTCTAAAGCATATGTAGCATAACACTTTGATTATTATAGGCCATAGTGTTAGAGTCCCCTGCAGACAACCAAGCTGTTCCTCTAAAGCATATGTAGCATAACACTTTGATTATTATAGGCCATAGTGTTAGAGTCCCCTGCAGACAACCAGGCTGTTCCTGCAAAGCATATGTAGCATAACACTTTGATTATTATAGGCCATAGTGTTAGAGTCCCCTGCAGATAACCAGGCTGTTCCTCTAAAGCATATGTAGCATAACACTTTGATTATTATAGGCCATAGTGTTAGAGTCCCCTGCAGACAACCATGCTGTTCCTCTAAAGCATATGTAGCATAACACTTTGATTATTATAGGCCATAGTGTTAGAGTCCCCTGCAGACAACCAGGCTGTTCCTCTAAAGCATATGTAGCATAACACTTTGATTATTATAGGCCATAGTGTTAGAGTCCCCTGCAGACAACCAGGCTGTTCCTCTAAAGCATATGTAGCATAACACTTTGATTATTATAGGCCATAGTGTTAGAGTCCCCTGCAGACAACCAGGCTGTTCCTCTAAAGCATATGTAGCATAACACTTTGATTATTATAGGCCATAGTGTTAGAGTCCCCTGCAGACAACCAGGCTGTTCCTCTAAAGCATATGTAGCATAACACTTTGATTATTATAGGCCATAGTGTTAGAGTCCCCTGCAGACAACCAGGCTGTTCCTCTAAAGCATATGTAGCATTACACTTTGATTATTATAGGCCATAGTGTTAGAGTCCCCTGCAGACAACCAGGCTGTTCCTCTAAAGCATATGTAGCATTACACTTTGATTATTATAGGCCATAGTGTTAGAGTCCCCTGCAGACAACCAGGCTGTTCCTCTAAAGCATATGTAGCATAACACTTTGATTATTATAGGCCATAATGTTAGAGTCCCCTGCAGACAACCAGGCTGTTCCTGCAAAGCATAATATGTAGCTGTAGCATAACACTTTGATTATTATAGGCCATATTGTTAGAGTCCCCTGCAGACAACCAGGCTGTTCCTCTAAAGCATATGTAGCATTACACTTTGATTATTATAGGCCATAGTGTTAGATTCCCCTGCAGACAACCAGGCTGTTCCTCTAAAGCATATGTAGCATTACACTTTGATTATTATAGGCCATAGTGTTAGAGTCCCCTGCAGACAACCAGGCTGTTCCTCTAAAGCATATGTAGCATTACACTTTGATTATTATAGGCCATAGTGTTAGAGTCCCCTGCAGACAACCAGGCTGTTCCTCTAAAGCATATGTAGCATAACACTTTGATTATTATAGGCCATAATGTTAGAGTCCCCTGCAGACAACCAGGCTGTTCCTGCAAAGCATAATATGTAGCTGTAGCATAACACTTTGATTATTATAGGCCATATTGTTAGAGTCCCCTGCAGACAACCAGGCTGTTCCTCTAAAGCAAATGTAGCATAACACTTTGATTATTATAGGCCATAGTGTTAGAGTCCCCTGCAGACAACCAGGCTGTTCCTCTAAAGCATATGTAGCATAATACTTTGATTATTATTGGCCATAGTGTTAGAGTCCCCTGCAGACAACCAGGCTGTTCCTCTAAAGCATATGTAGCATAACACTTTGATTATTATAGGCCATAGTGTTAGAGTCCCCTGCAGACAACCAGGCTGTTCCTCTAAAGCAAATGTAGCATAACACTTTGATTATTATAGGCCATAGTGTTAGAGTCCCCTGCAGACAACCAGGCTGTTCCTCTAAAGCATATGTAGCATAATACTTTGATTATTATTGGCCATAGTGTTAGAGTCCCCTGCAGACAACCAGGCTGTTCCTCTAAAGCATATGTAGCATTACACTTTGATTATTATAGGCCATAGTGTTAGAGTCCCCTGCAGACAACCAGGCTGTTCCTCTAAAGCATATGTAGCATAACACTTTGATTATTATAGGCCATAGTGTTAGAGTCCCCTGCAGACAACCAGGCTGTTCCTGCAAAGCATATCTAGCATAACACTTTGATTATTATAGGCCATATTGTTAGAGTCCCCTGCAGACAACCAAGCTGTTCCTCTAAAGCATATGTAGCATAACACTTTGATTATTATAGGCCATAGTGTTAGAGTCCCCTGCAGACAACCAGGCTGTTCCTGCAAAGCATATCTAGCATAACACTTTGATTATTATAGGCCATATTGTTAGAGTCCCCTGCAGACAACCAAGCTGTTCCTCTAAAGCATATGTAGCATAACACTTTGATTATTATAGGCCATATTGTTAGAGTCCCCTGCAGACAACCAAGCTGTTCCTCTAAAGCATATGTAGCATAACACTTTGATTATTATAGGCCATAGTGGTAGAGTCCCCTGCAGACAACCAGGCTGTTCCTCTAAAGCATATGTAGCATAACACTTTGATTATTATAGGCCATTGTGTTAGAGTCCCCTGCAGACAACCAGGCTGTTCCTGCAAAGCATATGTAGCATAACACTTTGACTATTATAGGCCATAGTGTTAGAGTCCCCTGCAGACAACCAGGCTGTTCCTCTAAAGCATATGTAGCATAACACTTTGATTATTATAGGCCATAGTGTTAGATTCCCCTGCAGACAACCAGGCTGTTCCTCTAAAGCATATGTAGCATTACACTTTGATTATTATAGGCCATAGTGTTAGAGTCCCCTGCAGACAACCAGGCTGTTCCTCTAAAGCATATGTAGCATTACACTTTGATTATTATAGGCCATAGTGTTAGAGTCCCCTGCAGACAACCAGGCTGTTCCTCTAAAGCATATGTAGCATAACACTTTGATTATTATAGGCCATAGTGTTAGAGTCCCCTGCAGACAACCAGGCTGTTCCTGCAAAGCATAATATGTAGCTGTAGCATAACACTTTGATTATTATAGGCCATAGTGTTAGAGCCCCCTGCAGACAACCAGGCTGTTCCTCTAAAGCATATGTAGCATAACACTTTGATTATTATAGGCCATAGTGTTAGAGTCCCCTGCAGACAACCAGGCTGTTCCTGCAAAGCATAATATGTAGCTGTAGCATTACACTTTGATTATTATAGGCCATAGTGTTAGATTCCCCTGCAGACAACCAGGCTGTTCCTCTAAAGCATATGTAGCATTACACTTTGATTATTATAGGCCATAGTGTTAGAGTCCCCTGCAGACAACCAGGCTGTTCCTCTAAAGCATATGTAGCATAACACTTTGATTATTATAGGCCATAGTGTTAGAGTCCCCTGCAGACAACCAGGCTGTTCCTCTAAAGCATATGTAGCATAACACTTTGATTATTATAGGCCATAGTGTTAGAGTCCCCTGCAGACAACCAGGCTGTTCCTCTAAAGCATATGTAGCATAACACTTTGATTATTATAGGCCATAGTGTTAGAGTCCCCTGCAGACAACCAGGCTGTTCCTCTAAAGCATATGTAGCATTACACTTTGATTATTATAGGCCATAGTGTTAGAGTCCCCTGCAGACAACCAGGCTGTTCCTCTAAAGCATATGTAGCATAACATTTTGATTATTATAGGCCATAGTGTTAGAGTCCCCTGCAGACAACCAGGCTGTTCCTCTAAAGCATATGTAGCATTACACTTTGATTATTATAGGCCATAGTGTTAGAGTCCCCTGCAGACAACCAGGCTGTTCCTCTAAAGCATATGTAGCATAACACTTTGATTATTATAGGCCATAGTGTTAGAGTCCCCTGCAGACAACCAGGCTGTTCCTGCAAAGCATATCTAGCATAACACTTTGATTATTATAGGCCATATTGTTAGAGTCCCCTGCAGACAACCAAGCTGTTCCTCTAAAGCATATGTAGCATAACACTTTGATTATTATAGGCCATAGTGTTAGAGTCCCCTGCAGACAACCAGGCTGTTCCTGCAAAGCATATCTAGCATAACACTTTGATTATTATAGGCCATATTGTTAGAGTCCCCTGCAGACAACCAAGCTGTTCCTCTAAAGCATATGTAGCATAACACTTTGATTATTATAGGCCATAGTGTTAGAGTCCCCTGCAAACAACCAGGCTGTTCCTCTAAAGCATATGTAGCATAACACTTTGATTATTATAGACCATAGTGTTAGAGTCCCCTGCAGACAACCAGGCTGTTCCTCTAAAGCATATGTAGCATTACACTTTGATTATTATAGGCCATAGTGTTAGAGTCCCCTGCAGACAACCAGGCTGTTCCTCTAAAGCATATGTAGCATAACACTTTGATTATTATAGGCCATAGTGTTAGAGTCCCCTGCAGACAACCAGGCTGTTCCTCTAAAGCATATGTAGCATAACACTTTGATTATTATAGGCCATAGTGTTAGAGTCCCCTGCAGACAACCAGGCTGTTCCTCTAAAGCATATGTAGCATAACACTTTGATTATTATAGGCCATAGTGTTAGAGTCCCCTGCAGACAACCAGGCTGTTCCTCTAAAGCATATGTAGCATAACACTTTGATTATTATAGGCCATAATGTTAGATTCCCCTGCAGACAACCAGGCTGTTCCTCTAAAGCATATGTAGCATAACACTTTGATTATTATAGGCCATAGTGTTAGAGTCCCCTGCAGACAACCAAGCTGTTCCTCTAAAGCATATGTAGCATAACACTTTGATTATTATAGGCCATAATGTTAGATTCCCCTGCAGACAACCAAGCTGTTCCTCTAAAGCATATGTAGCATAACACTTTGATTATTATAGGCCATAGTGTTAGAGTCCCCTGCAGACAACCAGGCTGTTCCTGCAAAGCATATCTAGCATAACACTTTGATTATTATAGGCCATAGTGTTAGAGTCCCCTGCAGACAACCAGGCTGTTCCTCTAAAGCATATGTAGCATAACACTTTGATTATTATAGGCCATAGTGTTAGAGTCCCCTGCAGACAACCAGGCTGTTCCTGCAAAGCATATCTAGCATAACACTTTGATTATTATAGGCCATAGTGTTAGAGTCCCCTGCAGACAACCAGGCTGTTCCTCTAAAGCATATGTAGCATAACACTTTGATTATTATAGGCCATAGTGTTAGAGTCCCCTGCAGACAACCAGGCTGTTCCTCTAAAGCATATCTAGCATAACACTTTGATTATTATAGGCCATAGTGTTAGAGTCCCCTGCAGACAACCAGGCTGTTCCTCTAAAGCATATGTAGCATAATACTTTGATTATTATAGGCCATAGTGTTAGAGTCCCCTGCAGATAACCAGGCTGTTCCTCTAAAGCATATGTAGCATAACACTTTGATTATTATAGGCCATAGTGTTAGAGTCCCCTGCAGACAACCAGGCTGTTCCTGCAAAGCATAATATGTAGCTGTAGCATAACACTTTGATTATTATAGGCCATATTGTTAGAGTCCCCTGCAGACAACCAGGCTGTTCCTCTAAAGCAAATGTAGCATAACACTTTGATTATTATAGGCCATAGTGTTAGAGTCCCCTGCAGATAACCAGGCTGTTCCTCTAAAGCATATGTAGCATAACACTTTGATTATTATAGGCCATAGTGTTAGAGTCCCCTGCAGACAACCAGGCTGTTCTTGCAAAGCATAATATGTAGCTGTAGCATAACACTTTGATTATTATAGGCCATATTGTTAGAGTCCCCTGCAGACAACCAGGCTGTTCCTCTAAAGCAAATGTAGCATAACACTTTGATTATTATAGGCCATAGTGTTAGAGTCCCCTGCAGACAACCAGGCTGTTCCTCTAAAGCATATGTAGCATAACACTTTGATTATTATAGGCCATAGTGTTAGAGTCCCCTGCAGACAACCAGGCTGTTCCTCTAAAGCATATCTAGCATAACACTTTGATTATTATAGGCCATAGTGTTAGAGTCCCCTGCAGACAACCAGGCTGTTCCTCTAAAGCATATGTAGCATAACACTTTGATTATTATAGGCCATAGTGTTAGAGTCCCCTGCAGACAACCAGGCTGTTCCTGCAAAGCATATCTAGCATAACACTTTGATTATTATAGGCCATATTGTTAGAGTCCCCTGCAGACAACCAAGCTGTTCCTGCAAAGCATATGTAGCTTAACACTTTGATTATTATAGGCCATAGTGTTAGAGTCCCCTGCAGAAAACCAGGCTGTTCCTCTAAAGCATATGTAGCATAACACTTTGATTATTATAGGCCATATTGTTAGAGTCCCCTGCAGACAACCAGGCTGTTCCTCTAAAGCATATGTAGCATTACACTTTGATTATTATAGGCCATATTGTTAGAGTCCCCTGCAGACAACCAGGCTGTTCCTGCAAAGCATATGTAGCATAACACTTTGATTATTATAGGCCATAGTGTTAGAGTCCCCTGCAGACAACCAGGCTGTTCCTCTAAAGCATATGTAGCATAACACTTTGATTATTATAGGCCATAGTGTTAGAGTCCCCTGCAGACAACCAGGCTGTTCCTCTAAAGCATATGTAGCATTACACTTTGATTATTATAGGCCATAGTGTTAGAGTCCCCTGCAGACAACCAGGCTGTTCCTGCAAAGCATATCTAGCATAACACTTTGATTATTATAGGCCATAGTGTTAGAGTCCCCTGCAGACAACCAGGCTGTTCCTCTAAAGCATATGTAGCATAACACTTTGATTATTATAGGCCATAGTGTTAGAGTCCCCTGCAGACAACCAGGCTGTTCCTCTAAAGCATATGTAGCATAACACTTTGATTATTATAGGCCATAGTGTTAGAGTCCCCTGCAGACAACCAGGCTGTTCCTCTAAAGCATATGTAGCATAACACTTTGATTATTATTGGCCATAGTGTTAGAGTCCCCTGCAGACAACCAGGCTGTTCCTGCAAAGCATATCTAGCATAACACTTTGATTATTATAGGCCATAGTGTTAGAGTCCCCTGCAGACAACCAGGCTGTTCCTCTAAAGCATATGTAGCATAACACTTTGATTATTATAGGCCATAGTGTTAGAGTCCCCTGCAGACAACCAGGCTGTTCCTCTAAAGCATATGTAGCATAACACTTTGATTATTATAGGCCATATTGTTAGAGTCCCCTGCAGACAACCAGGCTGTTCCTCTAAAGCATATGTAGCATAACACTTTGATTATTATAGGCCATAGTGTTAGATTCCCCTGCAGACAACCAGGCTGTTCCTGCAAAGCATATCTAGCATAACACTTTGATTATTATAGGCCATAATGTTAGAGTCCCCTGCAGACAACCAGGCTGTTCCTGCAAAGCATAATATGTAGCTGTAGCATAACACTTTGATTATTATAGGCCATATTGTTAGAGTCCCCTGCAGACAACCAAGCTGTTCCTCTAAAGCATATGTAGCATAACACTTTGATTATTATAGGCCATAGTGTTAGAGTCCCCTGCAGACAACCAGGCTGTTCCTGCAAAGCATATCTAGCATAACACTTTGATTATTATAGGCCATAGTGTTAGAGTCCCCTGCAGACAACCAGGCTGTTCCTCTAAAGCATATGTAGCATAACACTTTGATTATTATAGGCCATATTGTTAGAGTCCCCTGCAGACAACCAGGCTGTTCCTCTAAAGCATATGTAGCATAACACTTTGATTATTATTGGCCATAGTGTTAGAGTCCCCTGCAGACAACCAGGCTGTTCCTCTAAAGCATATGTAGCATAACACTTTGATTATTATAGGCCATATTGTTAGAGTCCCCTGCAGACAACCAGGCTGTTCCTCTAAAGCATATGTAGCATAACACTTTGATTATTATAGGCCATAGTGTTAGAGTCCCCTGCAGACAACCAGGCTGTTCCTCTAAAGCATATGTAGCATAACACTTTGATTATTATAGGCCATAGTGTTAGAGTCCCCTGCAGACAACCAGGCTGTTCCTCTAAAGCATATGTAGCATAATACTTTGATTATTATTGGCCATAGTGTTAGAGTCCCCTGCAGACAACCAGGCTGTTCCTCTAAAGCATATGTAGCATAACACTTTGATTATTATAGGCCATATTGTTAGAGTCCCCTGCAGACAACCAGGCTGTTCCTGCAAAGCATATGTAGCATAACACTTTGATTATTATAGGCCATAGTGTTAGAGTCCCCTGCAGACAACCAGGCTGTTCCTCTAAAGCATATGTAGCATTACACTTTGATTATTATAGGCCATATTGTTAGAGTCCCCTGCAGACAACCAAGCTGTTCCTCTAAAGCATATGTAGCATAACACTTTGATTATTATAGGCCATAGTGTTAGAGTCCCCTGCAGACAACCAGGCTGTTCCTCTAAAGCATATGTAGCATAACACTTTGATTATTATAGGCCATAGTGGTAGAGTCCCCTGCAGACAACCAGGCTGTTCCTCTAAAGCATATGTAGCATTACACTTTGATTATTATAGGCCATAGTGTTAGAGTCCCCTGCAGACAACCAGGCTGTTCCTCTAAAGCATATGTAGCATAACACTTTGATTATTATAGGCCATAGTGTTAGAGTCCCCTGCAGACAACCAGGCTGTTCCTCTAAAGCATATGTAGCATTACACTTTGATTATTATAGGCCATAGTGTTAGAGTCCCCTGCAGACAACCAGGCTGTTCCTCTAAAGCATATGTAGCATAACACTTTGATTATTATATGCCATAGTGTTAGAGTCCCCTGCAGACAACCAGGCTGTTCCTCTAAAGCATATGTAGCATTACACTTTGATTATTATAGGCCATAGTGTTAGAGTCCCCTGCAGACAACCAGGCTGTTCCTCTAAAGCATATGTAGCATAACACTTTGATTATTATAGGCCATAGTGTTAGAGTCCCCTGCAGACAACCAGGCTGTTCCTGCAAAGCATTTGCCTGGATTCCTTCTAGACCAGAGGAAATAGGAGAGTTCTGGTTTGCAAGGAGAAGAGACTTTGATCCTGAGGCCTGGAGGGCTAAATGTAGATGTAAGCACACACATGAGGACCATGATCCAAATGGTATGAGGAGGTGCAAAATGAGAGGTGAGTAATGGTATGGTGTATGAGGAGGTGAAAAATGAGAGGTACATGTTTATTGTATTGTAAGGAGGAGGTGTAAAATAAGGTGCATGTTCATGAATTTTTATGCAGAATCTAAAAATGAGAGATGTTGATGCTTATTTAATGTTATTGAGGTTATGGGAGGTAGATATTTACATTGTATTATTAGATGGCTTTGATCATGTAGATCTCTGTTTGAAAAACATGGTACTTATTGTAAAGCAAGTTTTCAGTACAACATTATTAAATCAGTCCTATATTTTGAATACACATACAGTACATTTACAGTAACGTACATGTAAATCTGACAACTAACAAACTTGTTGTAGGTTGTGGGTGCAGTGTCTTTGACTCTCCATTCTTGTGTGCTGCATGTGACCAACATTGGGAAGTTCATGAAACATTTTTTGAAACTGAGTCAATGAGGCGAGACAAGGGACTACCCTATGGTATGTTGTAATAATATTGATTTTGACAAATGACTACCATATGGTATGTTGTAATAATATTGATTTTGACAAATGACTACCCTATGGTATGTTGTAATAATATTGATTGTGACAAAGGACTACCATATGTTATGTTTTAATAATATTGATTTTGACAATGATCTACCATATCATTATGTTATGTTGCAATATTATTGAATGTGACAAAGGACTACCATAATGGTATGTTGTAAAAATATATTTTGACAAATGGCTACCATATGGTATATTTTAGTTCAGAGGGGGAGAAACACCAGGGTTCAAAGATGACATACGCTTATAATGTAAATCTGTATTGAGATGACATCGTCGCTGATTGGTCAAAAGTCGACAAACAAATGACGTCATCAATGGCGGTTTCAAAGTTTTCGAAATACGCTTCGAATAATATTATGTTAATTTCTGGCGTGTTAACCAATATCATAGCTTCTCATTACACATCAAGATAAAGAAAGGTGTACGGAATATGCCTATATCAATAAAACATCCCATCGAAGTGTAGTTTTGATAAATAGCCGATGAAAATTCGAACGAACGAAGGTGGTAAGCAAGAGACGTAATTATGTCTGTCATCTTTAAACTCCTCTTGTTTTAGTTACATTGAATGTTGTTGTATTATTGATTTCGACAAATGACTACCATATGGTATGTTGTAATAATATTGATTGTGACAAATGGCTACTATATGGTATGTTGTTATAATATTGATTGTGACAAAGGACTGCCTTATGGTATGTTGTAATTATAATGTTGACTGTAACAAAGGACTATTATATGGTATGTTGTAATTATAATGATGACTGTAACAATGGACTGTCGTAATCAAATTGATTGTGACAAAGGACTCTATATAGGGTACTCTATATTGTTACATGTACTTTGTATAATAATATTGTAGATTTACATGCATTGTAAATTGTATATGTTCCCTGTACCTCCAGGTGAGGAGTACTTACCATTCCACGAGATGCCAGAATTACGCAACATTGTCCTAACAGGGGAGGAGACTGATGATTCTGTGTACCGTGCCCTGACTGAGGGGGAGGGTGCTATACCACATACCAATGTTAGGGCCATTGCTGATAATAATACACCATTCTCATTTGGAGGAGGGGGAAGGGGTGGTGGGAGATCAGGAGGATTTAGACCAACTTATGATTAGTGACTAGCAGGGGGTCTCTTAGAGTTTCCTGAATTCTGTCTGCCTTAAGTTAAGGAGGCTCTTATTCTAATATACCCCCTCCCCCTTCTTCCTTAGTATGTCCTCTTTCAAGGAGATATATTGGAAGAAGAGACAGAACTGAAGATAATACAGGAACAAACACAATAGATTATGATTGTCCACTAAGATGCACAATTTGCTACCATATTATTGCGGCCTGCCTTTATTCTAGAAAGGAATCTCAGGACAGCGTCGACTGGCAAATGATTAAATACCTAATAAGCTAAGAACAAAATGAGATGGTCATTTTGTGATTTAATTGGGCATGAAATGTTTGTATCTGTATATAGTAGGAAAAAGGACTATTCTCGGTTCGGAGAACAAAGTTCATCACTCTAAATGAGCGTTACCCCTGTTTCGGACAAAGGATGGGTATCGATATGGTGAACTTTCTGAACACACGTTTCTCTTAAACCAGGCATAAAAAATCTGAAAATTTTACACATTGTCAATTAAATGGTCATCTTTTGAATGTAATGGTAACAATATAATTTGAAATAAATATATTTTTCTCTATATTGTTTTAGAAAACACATCAGGCACCTCTTTGGTTCTTGGTATCATACTCGGTATCATAGGCTAAGGGTTAAGTAATAGTAAGCTGTATACAGAAGAGACAGGTGAACAACTAGGATTTAGGCCACTTGTTAACATGGTGATTTTAACATTATTTGTGTATAATTTGCAAAAAACAATGCAGAGTTGATCCAAAATTGATAGTTCTCAATTCTTACCTATGAATCAACCACATTCAAGTGATATAGAGTGAATAAAGCCGTCTTGAGGTGAGATATTCTGAAAACCTACAATTGCCTGGCAAGTTACCCGGATTTCCGTGTTGAATCATGAATGGAAGTTTGAAACAAGGAATTTGATTGGTTCCTGCTAACCGCCGCCAGTGACACCTATCTGGTTCTCTAAAATGTAATTCATTTTCTAGAAATAACAATCAATTAAAGTGTATAAAACTATAAAAGGTTTACTTAATAATTATTTATCAAAACATCTGATTCATATAATATCTTTTTAAACCCAATTTAAATGGTGAAATTTCAATCTTTCCATGTGTCCGGAAGTTTCAACTTGCCGGGCAATTGCAGGTTCGTACAGTTGGTGTTTTTTATGCTGTCTTATCGAAGAGTTAGGATATAGATTTGAAATATTCAACAATCTACGTTTCGAAAACACTTTGGAGAAGATTCTTGGGAGATTTGGTGGTACGACTCGATACCAGTAAGGAGAACTCGTACCAAGACGGCAAGTTTTTGAAAAAATTTTCAATCCTAATTGTTTACCTGTCTCTTCTATATACAGCTTACTATTACTTAACCCTTAGCCTATGCTCGGTATCATATGTTCGGAATGAAATGAAACATCTATCCGAACCTCATTGGAACAAAATGACATAAACACAACGCGGTTAAGTCTTTCAATATTGTAATTGTACAAAGGAAAGTTTGGTTGATATAAAAAAGTATCTTGTTAATGAAATAAAAGGTTTATCTTAATTTTATCTATTTTACAGATTTTTGAATACTTTTTCTCAAATCAACCAAAATTGCCTTTGTATTAACTATAATATTGAGACGTCTAAGAAAATGTTGTATGTGCTATTTTGTTCCAATAAGCTTCGGAAAGATATTTTATTTCATTCTCAAGAATTGGTAAAAAGGAACAAAAAACGATTGCACTAGAAAACAAAAATGTTAACAAAAACAGTTATATAAAATATTTATAAATTATTTTCGCATTAAATTGTTGTCAACATTACATAAAGGACCGTGTTTTTTTACAGAATGTTTTCAATACTTGGTTTAAGAGAAAAACATTGTTGAATTCAGTTCTCCATATCGATACCAATCCTTTGATATTTGCATAATATAGTTTTGAATGTCTTCTTTTGAATAGTCATAATTTAATTTGGATGATATTTCTAGAATTTTTATAAAAAATTATTAGTGCAGTACACTAATGAACTTCTTTCTCCAATTCGAGAATTGTATTTTACTGAATCGGTCTACTGCACGTTACCCCTGCTTCGTACAATTGTGATATTTCTACATCTTCAAGATTTAAATGTGCTCTTTTGAATATTCATAATTTAATTTGGGTGATTTTTCTAGATTTTTCATAATAAGATTATTAGCCCAGGAGACTGTTCTTCAAACCAAGACCCTTTTGTGTTCAGTATCCATTTATTGAACATTCAAATAGTTCCAAATTGCATAAAGGTGAAGTATACATGTATCTTGTATCAAGTATTCATTATATTATTAGATGCTTTTTATCATTGCTTTATATCTCAGTATGGAGTATCTACATTTGCAGTTCAGGCACATTTTGCTGCTGGTTTGCCAAAATGTGAAACAAGAAATCCGTCCAAGATTGCATGAAGAGTGATCGTCTTTTGTGTTATACATGAAAATATATTTTCTGTAGAAATGTGATATTCAGTATATTATAGTGCCATTAGTTTTACATTATGGTAGATACTTTATCAATTATTGTGTATATTTATATTATAGTGCCATTAAATTTACATAATGGAAGATACTTTATCAATTATTGTGTATATTTATATTTTAGTGCCATATATGATCGTGCTTAAGAAGTTGTATATGAAGAAGTTTTAATTTTAAGTGTTTATTAAAGTTAACATGTTATTTACTTTATTTGAATCATGCACAAATTGTGCACATTCTATAAGATTAGACTTAAAGCCTCACTATGCATATTTTCAACATTTTTTGACAAAATAAAGACTAAAACTTTTGAATTTCATAGTATATCAATGGATTGACAAGTACTTTATCTTTCATTAGACATCAAAAACAGCTCAAACGGGCCACATCAAAGCTTACAATAAATTATTAAAAATATTTTTAATCTGTCAGGTTTTTATATATCAAGTTTTTACCAATGTTAATGAAAGATTGCGAAGTTGTTTTTAGTACATGATTCATTCATTTTTATAGAAGTGTCACCCTCTTTTATTTAAAAACATGCACTTTGTCAAAAATTTGCATGCACTACTAAAGATCTCATAACTTCAAATGCTGTTTTATATGTGATTTGATGGAGTGTGTAAATAACATGTTTCAATGATTATTTTATCTTTTTTCCATCTAAATTAAGCATAGTGGGCTTTAAAGTGGATGGTGATATTGATGTATTTTGTCAATTTATTGAATGTACGAGGGTTGTCCCAGAAGTAATGCACTATATGCTTTAACTTTATCAATAATTGATATTTTTGCATGAAATTTTCAGTAAATGTTCCTTAGAGACATTTTGATTATTCTAGAAATTTTCATGTTTACTGATAAAATTATATTGATGTTATAATAAAATCAAGTTGGTGAGTTTGGGTAGGGCGGGGCAAGTTATACAGTCACGTCAAAAGGAATATAAAATTGAAATTATGAAATAATTAATCAACATATACCATTTGGTGTAGCTATAGGAAGTATGCTCAAAAATACATTTTAAGATACTAAATTACTATGAGCACATCCTAGATTTAATGTATGTATATTGCACAGTGTCGCATTTTACATTTTCTCAAAATATTGCCCTTTGCGTATTATGTACTTTTGATGCCTGTCAGGTCAAACACTCTCGGCAATTTCTTCCACTATGACTTGTGGAGTTTTTGCCTCCCATGTTTTGAGTTGTCATACAGGGTCAAATCGTCTCTTTTAAATCTCTTCTGCCAACCCATAATTGAAGTTCTATCTGGTATATACTCCTCATATACTTTCTTCATAGTAGCATTGTTTTACGTGGCTGTGAGTCCAAGTGAAGTATGAAATTAGGTCACCAAACGCAAGGCCTTCTGTTATCAGGAGAGAATTGTAGCCATTTTTGCAATTTCTTGACTTTGACTGTATTTGAATTCGTGACTAGTGAAATGTGGTATTATGGCATCACAGTGCTAAATGTCATTATTCATACTTGGTTAACATCATGCTGAGTAAATTTAATAATTTCCCAAACATTTTGACCATTTAAAGGAAAGAAATATTAATAAAAGAACACTTTAGATCTTTTCATAATTATAAAAATTGGTACCTGCCCCGCCCACCCCTACCCCCATGTTGTTATAGCAACCACATTAAGACTTAATATTAATGTTGGATGCTGAAACTTCAGGATATAAGAGATAAAACTTCAATTGTTATATACACAAAATTTCAGCTAAATTGATGAATATTAAAGAAAGTTAGAGCATATAGTGCATTACTTCTGGGACAACCCTCGTACTTGTTATTGATCAACTCTGATTGGTGCATAGACATCAAATCAAGCTTAATGAGTAATTTCACCATCAATTATTACAAAATCCAAGTGTTGTGATATTATACAAACATTGAATTCTGTTTTCCTGCAATACCTATGTATATTTCTTAGGGTGTATTCCATGAAAACAGGACTCAATATTTGTTTTATTGTTTCTCACCTGATTTATATGTGTATTGAGATAGAAGTTCTCCAAAATGTTAAGCCTATTCAAATTTCCTTAGGAACAACTTTCAATGTCAGTTTCAATTTCACTTCATGAAATACCTTGTGGTATCACAGTGCTTATTATCATGATTATCACTCAGAGAAATAATAAAATATAATATAAGTTCAAAGATTCTGAAATTGTAAAAAAAAGTTTGGTCATGTACTCTCCCCAATTTTTCCTTCAGATTTATTGTTAACAATTCATTCGCATTAAACACCCAATAAACTCTATGTTGAATTTGCTGTTAGAGAACCTCTTGAAATGAAATGATGAAAATGAAATGATTTTTCTCCATTCATCTCATCAAATTTAACCAAGGTTATAACAGAATCCCTGTTTTTATTATCTTCCACTTTTTATGAGAACAGAGCCATTAAACAAGATTATAGTAAAATTTTGCCATTTTAGATTAGCTGACTGCAAAAGTTGTTGAAGATTATGACTGCCAGATACATTGAATTTTATAAGACCTGATTTATTTGAGGCAAATATTGTGATTGATAATGAAAAGCACTAAGGGAGAACTTTATCAATTGTCATTATTAACAAAATATTTTTGACAATTTATCTGCTATAAACTGTGAAGGTTGCCTGTGTATTCACACTGTATAAAAGGTAAAAAATATAAAACAGAAATAGATTATTATATTAATAAAATATATTTTTGTTTTTAAAATTCAAGCTGCCATGAGCAGCACATTTATGATGATTATTAAGTCTGAGGGTCAGATCAAAATATTATTGTCTGTCCAATCATCAAATCACTCACTTAGCCAATTTTGTAAATTTCATTTGTAAAGTCCAATAATGCATACATGTTAGGGCTACATATTGCTACATGACTTTTATATTTTATCTGACTCCTCTAGTAACTTTTAAAGGAATATTCCTTGCCAAACCATCTCTCTCCTCATATGGTAGCTATAACCATATATATGCTTGCCATGTTTAGCAAAACACGCAAAAATGTTTTGATATGGTCAAAGTTGATCACTTAGAAATGTGATGCTCAATTCCAGTAAGCTGCCATCTTTTAAAATTTCACACAGGAAGTGATGTCATCGACTCTCAACTTTGCATATTGCATTAGGTGAGGAGCTATTAAGAATTACAAAACCAGCTAAATATTCTTTTTCTACTTTGTATCTTATCTAATCCTTCTGAAAATCTCTTCTGTTATTCTAAGTTGACAAGCCCTGAAAATATTTTTGCACAGAAAGTAATGATCACTTGTCGAGAAGTGATTTTGTGCTACTTTCCTATACTGTTATGGGCAAGGTTATAGAAGTTGAGAGTTGATAACATCACTTCCTGCAAGAAATCTTAAAGATGGCAGCTCACTGGAAATAAGCACTAGATTTTTAGAAATGATCAATATTGACCATATTAAAACATTTTCCCATGTTTTGCTAAATATGGAAACTATATATATGATTATAGCTACCATATCAAGAGAGAAAGGGTCTGGCAAGGAATATTCCTTTAAGTCTTAAGACAAAAAGAATTAAAAAAACAGAAAAACCTATCTGATCTGAATGCCACTGAGATCTACCAAAAGTGCTCAAATTAGCAGGTGTTCAAACTTGGAAGTCTATGGCAGATTGAAAAATTTAGACTGAAGAAGTTAACATTGAGAGGTATTCAGATATACAGGTTTTACCGTAGATATGTTATTATTTGTTTAATAAGTGAGGATCAGGTAGTCATGTGCTATCAATAGGAATACCATCAAGTGGACAAGTTGTGGAAGAATATGTGAGCCACTGATCAATGCATGTTTCATGAAATACATGACCACATGGTAAATATTTCCTACACTGTCCTACAAGGTAGAACTCCATGCATACTGCACAAGGATCTTCTAGAATGTCATGTTCATGAACAGCTTCAACTCTCAGTGAGCTAAGTGCCAGTGTATTAACAGTTTTAGGTTTGCATAGATCATCAAGGTTAAGCAGCAGGTCAAAGTCTTCTGGAGTGATCTCCCTGTGCTGTAGGTTTATAAAGGCACTCACAACAGTAGTGTCAAAACTTGAGAATTCTTTAGGGGCACTTGTCGTATTGAGTAAAGTATGAACTTGAGCAGTTCTATAGTTTTTGGTAGGGGTGTACACTCGGGGTGTTTTTGGGCTGCTTATTTTGTCAATTGTTGCATCAATCTTATTTTTACAGGAAACTGCAGCTTCTGAGTGTTTGTATTTTAATATTGGTTGGAATTGATCATTAGCTCTTGAAAGTCTAAGGCAGATAAGTTTATACACTCTGTGGTGCATAAACAGTTTTGATCTGTTATGTATTGAATTATGGATTTTTCTGCATTGTTTTTGCTTTATTTGTTTCTTTGCACTCTGCACCTTTCTGCCCTTGTCCTTCCTTAAATAGTCTCTGTTCCCCTTTGAACCATGGATTTGATGATGTTCAAATTGTCCATATGTAGTTTCATATGATTCAAGTTCTTCATCATAATGAGCCATTATTTCAGCAATTTCTTGCGTTTTCCAAGGATGTTCATCATCAACCCCAATTTTTCTGTTTACTTCAGAATTGTCATATTTGATATTAAGAAGATGGTTTGCAGGTTTCCATTTCTTATTCTTACTTTTATCAGTATTTGATTTTATACTTGATGTGGTACTGGTGTGGGAAGTCACTGTATGAAGCTCTTTACTCTTCAGATCATTGGGTATTTTTTGTGTCTCTTTGGTAAGATGGATGTCATTACAAGTTTCTCTTTCAGTAGAGTAGTTCTAAAATATAAAATGAGTAATATACGGTAATTACAATTTAATTTTGAACAATTATCTGCCTTATCAAATACATTGGAGATTCTATATGAAGCACCTACTAACTTATACTAATAGTACTTACTAATACTAGGTATTTTGAAATACATGTAGATTTGAAAAAGAAGAAAAGATGGTTTTAGTCAATTTTGTATTATTTGATAATAACAGCTCTGTGAAATTGAAAATTCAACCACCCCCCCCCCCCCTTAGGTGCGGCCATGCTAGTGATCATAGGCCAAGAGAAAAGTACTATTGAGCTCAATATTGAGGTCATCTATATTGACCTATACAGTACTTTTCCCTTGGCCTATGCTAGCGACTAAACGTGTATATGAACTGACTTGTATACTATGACCATGGACTGGAAATACATGTAAGCTCACACAATGAACTTTACACAAAAAAAGTGCAAAGTGCACAAAACAAAAATGATATCCATGGGCGTAGCGCTATAAGTAATACGCCACCACGGGAACAAGAGTTGAGCGAAGCAAAAACGAGCGTTTAGAGGAGTCTGGGGGGGTCCTAGTTCAACAAGTTAAACCCAAAACCACGGCTTTCATTTATTAATCTGAATGTTCTTGTTGCCGTGGTTGGGTTTAACTTCCATGCTATGCTTTCATTTGTTGCAAATTCTCACTATCAGTTATTAATTAAACGCGCATGGAATTTCATGCGCTACCATAGGCCACCATTAAATCTTTTGCATCAAGGGCCGAATAGGCACGGACGTTAAACCCAGGGCGGGCCACAAGATATGTCAGATAAGAAATAAGGCCCAGACTAGGTTTAACTTGTTGAACTAGGGGGGTCCCCCCTAGGAAAATTTTGAAATTTGCTTGTATTTGGAGCGAATTTGCAATCATCTAGTACGCCTGTGCATACCCAGCGTACCGGGCGCTACGCCTATGATATCATAGATCAAATGCTAAAATCACTGAAAGACCTGATGAGACAATAGCGCCATAAGACATTAGAGCGCCAGAAGAATGTCAACAACAACAACATGCAAGTCAAATAACATCAATCTTACCATTTTGACACTATCCAGCTCTCCAGTTTTCATTTCATTCCTTCGTTTGATATGTTCCCTGACTAGAACAGCAAAACTTCTCCCCAAATCTTCATATGGTGACACAGGATACAAATGTCTTGGCACCTCAAACTCCATTTCTGGGGTTGAACCACCTGTGAGTTGCGATGTAGAAGTATTGACACACAACGAAGTAGTTGCCATTATTGTTGACTTTTTACTCGGTTCTTGTCTACTTCGACACTCCGCCTAATGCTCTGTTGCAGAACTGCTTCGAAAATGCAATTGTTTGCGTTTTTAAACATGTCTTGCATTGCACAACCAAAATGAAATCTTTGTTTACAAATAAAGACATGTGGGACTAAATATAGCCAATGAGCAAATCGTTCTATGATCTGATTGGTTTAAAAGATTAGGCGTCATCGGGGATTCCCCAGGAAGAATTCCTACGCATGCGCATGTTGTACTTCCTTTACACGCCATTTTTCAATATTTTTAACAAAATGTAAATTTTCCCAATATTTTACTTATCTACAGCACAATAAGCAATTTTAAAGAGATTATAACATTGTTCCATCATGGTGAGTAGCATAGCTTGATATATATTCGATATTTGAAGTGATTTCAAAAGCTTTATTTACGGTTATGATGAGGCATCTTTACCCTTGTAAATGAAAAATGGGCTGGAATGGAATAACCAAAATAAACAATATAAGTGCCAGAGACCATCTTAGCATTTGCATCCATTTTACCGCTTTTTAAAGTGAGCTTCGTCCACACTATTATTTCAAGAGAAACCTCTGAATTGCTTAGCCAACCAGATATTGTCATCACCAGAAGGAAGGTCATTTCCTTTGACATCATTGTTTACCCTGTATTCACCATAGATGCTAGCCAGATCATCAAAGGCTAAATAAATATTCTTCAAAGTGAGATAGGAAAAAAATCCAAGCCCGTGTAAACATGGTCTTACGCTGATCTTGAAATCCTATTTGTTTTCTTATCTTTACGCTACCTCTGATGGATAAAAGTGATATCCGAAGGGGTTTTGTTTCTCATTGATTTGATTCCTGAAATGTGACGCCTGCTTCACAATGATATTTGGACACACAGCTTCCAGCAACAATTGTAATCTTTGCCATAGCGAAAATTGAATTACAGTGTCCGAAGCCTATTTACTTTAACCAAACAAGTAGAAATAGAAAGATCCAAGCTATAAATTTAGTGATGCTTCACAGAGGAAGTGGATATTGTACTCTTACATGATAAGGAAATCAAACTGAACTGGACTCAATATACTCCCAATGAAAAACATATCTCATTTAGATTACAAATATACCATTCCAATCATATAGCATTCTGATTAACTATAAACAATATATTTCCAAAACTTGATGAATGCCACATCATAGAAATAAATAAAGTGAACAATCACCAGATTCTACAGACATTCATACCTTTTGGTAGAAACTTACAAAATTACAATGACAGTCTACATTCTGCATGCTAAGTGCTTTGGTATTTGTTTTTAGCCTCAGAACGAGCATATTGAGCTACACAGGAAGCGTCATGGATATCGTCTGGATTACCATGAACGTAAGCGTAAGAAGGAAGGAAGACAGCCTCACGAAATCGCCAAAAAGGCTAAAAAACTCAGGGGTCTCAAGTAAGTGATGTTTTTGCATATATTATTTGGATTTACAAACCAATAATAGTGAATTCCCTCATAAAACATAAAGAAAAGTGAACACAGAAAATAATGATAGATTATAAATTAAAAGTTCAATTGTTCCATTTTGTTATAAAGTTGAATCGTGACACTAGCGCTCGTAGAATCAAAGTAAAATTAACATTCCTATAGCACCCTAGTACTCTAGATATAAAAAATATAGATATATTCTCATAATTTTGCAGAATTTGTTCTCAGTTGTCCTTCTTAACATTTCAGGGCTAAAATGTACAATAAGCAGCGCCATTCAGAGAAAGTACAGATGAAGAAAACGTAAGTTGAATAAAATCCTACATGGATATGACTTGTATTTTAGATATTAACTGACTAGCTCTTTTGAATCAAAGACAATTCAAAATAATCTATTAAACTTATATTATACATGAAGAATCACCTCATTCTGTATAATACAATTATTGACTTACTTTCCAGAATAAAAATGCACGAAGAGCGTAAAACTAAACAAAAGGCAGATGACGCTGTTCCTGAAGGAGCAGTGCCAACATATTTATTGGACAGAGAAGGACAATCTCGAGCTAAAGTGCTCTCAAATATGATTAAACAAAAAAGGAAAGAAAAAGCGGGAAAATGGGATGTACCACTACCAAAGGTGAAAGGAGTTAGTGAAGCTGAAGTGTTTAGAGTAGTAAAAACAGGAAAAACTAAAAGTTAGTATTCTATTTGTCATAGATCACATCTATGTCTAGATTGTCATAGATCACATCTATGTCTAGATTGTCATAGATCTCATATGCCATAGATAACATGTCTTTACTCTGGTATGATACCAATGATCTATAACTTCAGCATTTCCTATAGTTTCGCAAAAGAAGAGGGAAGGCCTCTGGAAACATCTTCAAATCTTTGCCTTTGGATTTACTAAATTACAATTCCATTTCCAGAGACTCAGTTCTCTAGAAGGCCCATGACTTTTCAGAATTAAGTTTAGTGAAATTAAGTTTTTAATGCAAGATATTTAAGATTAGCAGTGCATATTGTATTCCCCATAAATTCAAGATACTTAATTTTTCAGGACTCTTAAATATTTGAAGATTTGCAATTTTGATTTGACTTTCTAGGGAAGGCATGGAAAAGAATGGTTACCAAGGCAACATATGTTGGAGAAGCATTCACTCGGAAACCTCCAAAATATGAAAGATTTATTAGACCAATGGTAAGTTGAATCTGGTAAACACGGATCTATCCTGGTTAGATTATGCACAATGGTCCCCAAACATTAGTGAGGTACTACCTCAAGATTAACAGTTCATATTTGTTTCTTGGTAAATATCATGGTTGCTGTGCTTACCCAATTTGATTTCACCCATGGTAAAACATTTGTAGTAGCAGAAGAAGTAATTGAAAGATAATTTTTGGCATTTTATTATTTTATAAATATCCTGAATATTAATTGCACAATTGATGTACATATATTTTTATCGCACTTTGAAAAAGTGCTATATTGTCGTCGTCTTGTGCTGTTGGGCGGGCGTGCGGGCGGGCGGGACATAAACCAAATCTTGTCATCAAATTTCCAGGATAACTGCTTACCTGTTCAACTTGAAATTTTAACAGATGCAAGAGCAGACCAGTACCAAGATCTGATTAGGTTAAGGGCATGCTGGGTAAACTATGTGGCGGCCATTTTGAATTTTTCAACAAATCTTGTCATCAAAATTCCAGGAAAACCACTTATCCGTTCAACTTGAAATTTTTACAGATGCAAGAGCAGACTATTGCCAAGATCTGATTAGGTTTTGGGTATGCTGGCTGAATTACATGGTGGCCATTTTTAATTTTTTAATTTGGCGGCCATTTTTAATTTTTCAACTTGCTCCAAATTGACCAAATTTTTTTTTAAAAAACATCTACAAGTTCTCAGAAGTTCAAATCTGACCTTAGATTTCAGATTTGACCTTTCATTCACCTTCAGTGACCTTGAAAAGGTCAAAAAAGTTGATTTTCTAAATTGATATTTTGGATTTAAATTTAGGTCAGCTTAATTACAAAACACCTACTGAGGTCTGAAAAAGTGAAATTTTCAAGGTCGAAAGTCAAGGTCATTAAACTAGGTCACAAATGATGTTATCCAAGTTTCTCAAAGTTTGAGACTACAAATCAATTCTTGTCATCAAAATTCCAAGAAAACCGCTAACCTGTTCAACTTGAAATTTTTACACATGCAATAGCAGACTAGTGCCAAGATCTGATTAGGTTAAGGGCATGCTGGGTAAACTACGTGGTGGCCATTTTGAATTTTTCAACAAATCTTGTCATCAAAATTCCAGGAAAACCACTTATCCGTTCAACTTGAAATTTTTACAGATGCAAGAACAGACTATTGCCAAGATCTGATTAGGTTTTGGGTATGCTGGCTGAATTACATGGTGGCCATTTTGAATTTTTCAATCTGGCGGCCATTTTGAATTTTTCAACTTGCTCCAAATTGACCAAATTTTTTTTTTAAAAACATCTACAAGTTCTCAGAAGTTCAAATCTGACCTTAGATTTCAGATTTGACCTTTCGTTGACCTTCAGTGGCCTTGAAAAGGTCAAAAATTTGATTTTCTAAATTGATATTTTGGATTTATATTTAGGTCAGCTAATTACAAAAGACCTACTGAGGTCTGAAAAAGTGAAATTTTCAAGGTCGAAGGTCATCAAATTAGGTCACAAACAATGTTATCTAAATTTTCCCAAAGTTCAAGACTACAAATAAATTCTTGTCATCAAAATTGCAGGAAACCCGCTAACCTTGTCAACTTGAAATGTTTACAGATGCAAGAGCAGACTAGTGCCAAGGTCTGATTAGGTTTTGGCCATGCAGGGTAAATTGCATGGTGGTCAGTTTGCTCTTCAAAGTGCGATATTTATCACTGTGTGTCTTGTTTATATATACAGTAGTAAACGCCACTTTTGATATTGCAGGCTTTAAGAATGAAGAAGGCACATGTGACACATCCAGAGTTAAAGGCTACATTCTGTCTGCCAATCATAGGTGTAAAGAAGAATCCAAGTTCCCCTATGTACACATCTCTGGGGGTCATCACCAAGGGAACAGTAATAGAGGTAACAACCCCCCCCCCACACACACACACACACGACTGGTCCTTAATTCATTTTCATGAAAGGAATCAAATTAAATTGAAAACTGGTAACTGGTATTTTGATTATTAAACCAAAGTATGTTGTTTGTGTGAGAAGATGTTGCACAAGTTACTATGACAACTGCTGCAGGGCCAAAAGTCAACTTATCTCTCTGTATTTTTGGCCATGAAGAGTCAGTGAAATGTACAATGCTTCTTCTGTAAAGATTTCTGCAAAGGGTGAAAAGTGTGAAAGTTTTGGGGTAAATTTATGGTTTTATTAAGTAATTTACCTTGTGTGTTAATCTGTGTTTTTATTTCAGGTTAACATTAGTGAACTCGGACTTGTTACTCAAGGTGGAAAAGTTATATGGGGTAAGTTTTTTAGGTCTGTGTTATTGGGCTGTGTTTTAATCAGTTTATTTTACTTGAGGTTCCACTTTTCCATACGACTTTATCCACTAAGTCTTATTTGCATCGAATAAAGAATTTGAGCAAAAAGTGTCTCTGAGTGTCTCAGTCATATTTTGGCAAGTCTAAGTCTGATGTTGGAATAGAATTCTCACAAAGTTAACTAGAAGAAGAGTACAGTAAGTCCTCTGTATTGATTAGTTTTATGACCAAAACAATTCATCAGCTTAGTTAGGTTTTCACCAGAGTCAGGTTCGGGTGTTCTGCTTATAAAGGGGATCCCTTTATACGTTTAAACCATGAAATGTGGAACCATAACTGTAATCTTGGAACCTGGTAGTCCACAGAATTTTGCTACTTGACCCAAAGGTTGTAACAATATCTCCATAAGAAAACAGCATTAGAAGTTCAGAGATTTTAAGCACCAATCCATATGCATTTTTCACCAAAGTGTTTTCAAATTACTTTTGCAAGCAAGTATTAACTATGCCTACTATTCCCTCACTGAGACTATGACACATGACCCCAGCCTGTCCTATTTCCCATTTCTTATCCAAATTGCTGCTATTCTTCCATATTACATGCATTTACATTTGTAATTAAATTTATGTATTTTCTAGCTTAGCCTATAATGCTTTATAAGCGATTGGCAAGCCATTCTTGAAAAACATGATTATGATGAAATAAATTGATAATGTATAAAAAAAAAAATAAAAAAAAAATTACTTTTGAAAAAATATATGATTAACACATATACCAAAAATGAATGACTGATGTACTGTGAACGCCATCATCATCTTTCATTTCAGATTGTAAAAAAAATTTAACTGATTGAAAAAATATTTTTGCTTATTATTGTTAGCTCCAGTGTTTGAGCTGTCTTTGGTGTCAAATGAAAGTTTGAGTACTTATTAATCCATTGAAAATATGATGTTATAATAAATTTGTAAATACATGTTTCTTATGTTGTTTTTCAGGTAAATATGCTCAGGTGACAAATCATCCGGAAAATGATGGATGCATCAACGCTGTTCTGTTGGTATAGCAACAGTTGTTCTAGAAACGGTTGTGTATGTTTACAGTTGAACCATAGTAAAAGGACTAAATAAAAATAAACTCAAGAACGAACTATTATTGCAGGCCAACAAAGGTTTTGTAATAGAAATGTTAAAATATTGTGAAATGGCAAACCTCAGATGTGAGAACATCTTGAAATTAAGTACTTCAACACATCTCAATGTACATCAGAGTATATTTGATGCACAAATATGAAGCTTGTTACAAGCATTGTATTATCATCATTATGGTGTAGTCTAAACAAGTCTACATCAAATAAAAAAAATTGTAAAACACTTAAAAAGTTTGTTTTTGAATTGTACCCTTTGTTTAATCCTTTATGAAATTGGTATTTCAGCATGAATATTAAATATGACAAAAATAAATATGACCATGATATTTGCCAACGAATTGGGATGAATGAAACATATTCCTCAGAACTGTTTTGTATTATTCACTTCATTGAACTAGAGGTAATTCTCGGATAGATGAGTTATATATTTGTATTATGAACACTGTACAATCTATGAGTCCAGGTCGTGTGCTTTTTAGATCATCTGCGGCGTGGCAATGAAGCCATCTATCGCCTATGTACCATTGAATTGAATTGAACAAACAGTTTGAGAAAATGGGATTCCTTTCATCATAATGGTTGTAAAATATTCAAAGCTTTTCAGATTAAAGATACAATTTTCGTTACTGTTTCTATGTAAAGCTGATCAAAATAGGAACCCATGAGCATGATAGACGGATGGGTTCTGTTCACTTTGTCAAGCTTTTGAAACATTTCTGAATGTCTAGTTATTCAATATGTTCTCCCACTATGCTCTATTATGTTTCACCCAAGAAGTGGTCACGTATTGTTATACCCTCTGTTTCTGATTGGAACTTACGTTCGGCCGCCATTGTCTGTATAATGTTACTTTTGTATAAGTTCTCATTTAGACATTTAGAAGTAATCTATTCAGATCGACTTGTTCATGAACTGTTTACTGACATCATATAGCGAGTTTGAACAGATAGAATTGGCAATATACGTTACTGTGGTAATGAATAAGAGAACATGGGGATCATAACTTGTAACACTCAATTCGTAGCTCATATGTGAAGATACATGTAAAACAAACAACTTTAATCTAAATGCTTTTATTTTTTAACATTATTTATTAACTTTAAATGATGAATCAACAGTATTGTTGTCGCTCTGTACACAATCGTTTTACAACTGCTATCCGTCGTTAAGACATCATGAAAGTTAAAAACCAGACATCAATGGGTCGAAATATCAGTATTTGTTTTATAGATGGCATAATGATCATTGACAAAAGTCGTGTTATGAATCCAAAATGAGTGAACAATACAATATGAAGAAGATATCTAAGATAATGTAATTTATGGATGCCATGGCAACCTAGTCAACAGAATCCATAATTACGTAAGCAGATGTCTTTCCGATTTAGACATTCACGAAATTGGATCATATATTCGTATTGATTTTGTGCCGTTATTTTATTTGTCTGAAGAGCTAAATGAAGATCCAATGCAGAACTGCAGAATGCGAGTGAATCATCCCAAGTGAATTTCGCGAGACGTGATGTTCGTCGTTATCAAATGATCAGAAAGGGAATCGAATTCATCTCATTCCCAGCTGGGTGTTTATAATTAAACCCAGCTGCTCCTCGAGTAAAACTTCAAAATATCTTCCATTTCCTTTCCTCCTACTGTTACAACCGAATCAGTAAAAAGAGGGAAATCTGGTTCGGACTTGAGAAGCCATACCTGCGTTCATCAAAACTTGGCATCGGGCTTAGAATGTACTCTAGAAATCTGCTTACAAAACGATAAATTGAACTCTAAATCGAACCTTTTTCTAAGCTGGTTTGAAACTTAGCTTTTGGAAGATTTGCGAAATACGATATTACCCATTTTTGTTCCTAGGGTACCAGACTTTCTAAAATTGATCAATTTCTAAACAGCGAGGTACCCTTCACTTGCTACATTCTCAACAATATAATGCACATTTCCCCTGTTTTATTAAAAAATTTGCATAAAATCCGGGGCATCATTAAAATGTCTGAGATAATATGTTCCCCCTGGGCATACTTAATGTACAACTTTGCAAAAGTTTAATTTTTGACAATATTCGATTGTGCAACTGAATCTCCTAAAGTCGGAAATTTCCCTTGACTCATATGCTTTTTTTCAGTAGAACTAAGCATCCGACGTTGATCGTTGAAATTAAACGTTGCCATAAATCAGATTAAGAAGTTGATTGATTAGCTCGAACTGCAATGACATTTATTATGCCCCTGGGACACAAAACTTCTGACACCAAGTCATATGCACGGCCATCATTTTAGAACATTTTAACTACAACACAAAATGTACACTTTATATGATTAGCAATAGGCTTGTGCCCATCTAGCTTAGATTATCGAATACTCACTACATTATGATACAAGTTCAGATTATATGGGTCTGGAAAAATATACTGTACACTTTAGGTGTATTGATGTACATGTATGAAAAACTCCCTATATTCTCAAAGTATACACCTCACATTAGGCATTATAAACAGGCAGATGTGTAATAATATATACGTATATAGCAAAAAAGATAAAATTAACTATCTGAATGAACGAAACACACACACTGAGGAATGATATGAAATAATAACATTAAAAAGCTACATTGCTGTGTGTATACTGTTTCCGATACTCTAAAATCTTGCTCTTCTTAGTTTTCCTCCAAATGCATTTAAAGTAAGCGTCAATACAGTCACTTTGTATAGTTTATCTGCGAGAACGACATCGTTTAAAGGTGAGAAAGTGTTACGGCCCGAATCACTGAATTGAGTATCACGTGATTATACTTGGTGGGAATTGTGACGTAAAGCGCAAGTGCTGCCATCTTTTAGTGGAGTAAGTACATGGCTGCACCCAAAATGAGCAAGCAGGTGCCTTGTAGCTTCCCGGCTCCAGATTCTGGTGTTGTCTCGGGTTCTGGCTCGGCAGAGGCTGTAATAGAAACAAGGCAAATAAAACGATTTTGGAAGTTTTGGATATGTTTTGTGTGATCATAATCAACCTTATCATTTCCTTCGAAGGCAATGGCTCTGGTGAGGATGATCAATAAGATAAGGTTTTATTTTGAAGTCTTGAAGAAATATTTTAAAAAGCTATCTGGGAGTATTAAATCCTGATTTGTTGGTATTATGATGCCAGGAATGCTACATGGTAGTTCTGTATTTTCTGAAATTGCAATGGCTTTCGAATTCGAGTCTCATGTTATTTCAGGTACTGTGTATATAACTCATACTTTACATTATCTACTTTCAGTTTTACACAAAGATTTCAGATTTACCTACTGTAGATCATTGCTTGAGGGCTAATAATGTTCTACGATGTATAAAATTCAGCATGTACATGTAGTTAAGGTTTTGGAGTAGTTTTCAGAAATGACCGCGAGTTGTTTGAAGAATGAATCTGGGGAGCTATTTCTCATTTTCAAGGATTATCTATGGATTAACACCCAGGTATTGTTATATTTCAAACTTCAGATGGCTGGGAATCATTATTACGATCGCTTTTGAATAATATTAATGCTGTTTTCAATAGAGATAACAGAAAAGTTAATCATTAATTCACACCTCATTGGCTTGTGATTTAAACCAAAACTACCCAATAAGGTGTATTAATGATTAACTTTTCTGTTATCTCAAAATCTGCTTGGAACTATACCATCGGATTACTATTGAAAATTCCTCAAAGAGAAAATTCTTGGGATTAAGGAAGGGGTACCATTTGCACAATTTAAGAAATTATCGGCATACATGAAACTTATTTAAAACAGCATTGATATTATTCAAAAACCATCGTAATAATGATTCCCAGCCATCTGAAGTTTGAAAAATAACAATACCTGGGTGTTAATCCATAGATAATCCTAGAAAACGAGAAATATGTTTAAGGATTATATGGTGCTATCTTATAGTCAATAAAATGTGTTAAAGTGTATTGATGTAATAATACTAAAAATTGCTTATATAATATTTTGTACCAGAAAATAGCATGGGCAGGTTTAGCATTTTCAAAAATGTTGTTTGGAAAGAATAACCTAATGAGTTTATGTTTCTGAAAATAACATAAAATGCAATTAGAAGCCATTACATTTCTGAACACGCAGAGGGATTTTGAACGTTTCAAATTTTCGATCTGGTGTAATGAACATACTTGTTGGTTCTGCTTCAGGGGTAGTTTCAGGTTCTGCTGAGGTTTCAACGGCTGTACCATTTGTAGTTGCATCTTGGGCAGAAAGACAATAAACCATAGCTGCCAAGAGAGCGAATACCAACCAGTGCCTCATGATGTATGTCTTTGTTTACTGCACCTGAAGTCAAAGATATATATGATCATGAGTATTACAGGCACAAATCAGATGTGCCGAGTCATATATTCACTCATCACGTCGCCTTCGAGTGTTTTGGTCTAAAAAGGCATTAACCACGCTGTTATAGCATGGCGGTCACGCCACCTCTGAAAACGAGGTTGGACGGCTACGTTTACTGATTTATCCAATAAAATGGCCACGATGGAACAGAAAAAGAAAACTAAGGTTGGTGCATTATTTTCTACTACTGTGTATCAATGAAAGGATGAACGATTTATGTAAGCGTCGCATTCGGTGATGCATTCAGTAATGTACATTTTGAACGTGGTCTTTGCAAATTGATGCCCGCGCCCGGGGATAACATGAAATAAACGAAAAACTATCGAGTTTGAAATTCAAAACTACATATTCCATTTCTTACCCATTATAACAATAACATGGAAAGAGGCTATCGGATCTAGCACCCTTGACTTGACAGGTGTACATGCACGTAACCGTCCGCTAAATATCTAGTGTACAAGAAATACAATAAGTTACCGTCCATAAAATTCATACGGAGTCGTCTAACGACATTGCGTCTGAAACCTAATTATTTACAAAATACACCACGTTCCTGTTCTGGATTTGTCATTTTATGGCTTGTTTATACACAGTTTACTTACGGATAATATTTTGAGTGGCTCTGAGGCACATATACTGAGAAAACAAAGCATGGACTAAAAATTATGAACTTGGATATCTCAGTTGGTAGGTTTACACATCCTTCTTCAAAGGACTTCATTTATGCTTAAATTCTTATATACTTTTTATAATACCCTTGCAGCAAGGATGGGTTTACAGCTTATATTCTACTTCTTGTAGAACACCTGGCTGATTTGACCCAGTCTTTACAACCATCCATGTATACGTCACCGAATGGAACTAGTTTTAAAGGAAATCTTCTCAGTGAATCTTGCCTACAGGCGAGAAAGAGGACATGCTGTCTTTCCAATCCGCCATTTGTTATTATCGTTACCGTTGCAAATCGCCTTGACGTAACCGTCATGTTATAACAGCGTGATTAACACTTTGGTGATTATGATTATTCGGCTCAAAGCGGCGTGTTGTCTTACAAAGACGTGTATGATTAATGATGAAAATACTTACTGGTTCATTGAACTAGCAAAAGGAATGCAATGTTGGAGTTGGTAAATGATGGTGATGGACTATTGGCAAAGATACTTTCACAAAAAAACAATAGAGTGTGAAAATGTACATAAACCAAAATGGAGACATCTCTGAAAATCGCTATTATACAGTCATGACTATTTTCTGGAACAAATTGGAGTATGAATTGAGTGTATTTCTTTTTTTCTGAAGAGCAACCATGTTGGAGAAAACATTTGAAATGAGAAGGTGGCCATTTTGAATTTTTTTCTTTCCAATTCTTTTAAAATTCAAAAGCAATCATCTGATTCAATAACAATCACCAAATTCAATAGCAATTACTCAATTCAACAACAATCACCAAATTCAATAACAATCACCAAATTCAATAACAATCACCAAATTTAATAGCAAACAACAAATTCAATAACAATCACCAAATTCAATAACAATCACCAAATTCAATGGCAATCACCAACGTCAATAGCAATCACTAAATTCAATAACAAACAACAATTTCAATAACAATCACCAAATTCAATAGCAATCACCACATTCAATAGCAATCACCAATTTCAATAGCAATCACTAAATTCAATAGCAATCACTAAATTCAATAGCAATCACCAAATTCAATAACAATCACCAAATTCAATGGCAATCACCAACGTCAATAGCAATCACTAAATTCAATAACAAACAACAATTTCAATAACAATCACTAAATTCAATAGCAATCACCACATTCAATAGCAATCACCAATTTCAATAGCAATCACTAAATTCAATAGCAATCACTAAATTCAATAGCAATCACCAAATTCAATAACAATCACCAAATTCAATGGCAATCACCAACGTCAATAGCAATCACTAAATTCAATAACAAAGAACAATTTCAATAACAATCACCAAATTCAATAGCAATCACCAAATTCAATAACAATCACCAAATTCAATAGCAATCACCAAATTCAATAACAATCACCAAATTCAATAGCAATCACCGAATTCAATAACAATCACTTTTAATAGCAATCACTAAATTCAATAGCAATCACCAAATTCAATAGCAATCACCAAATGTAATAGCAATCACCAAATTCAATAACAATCACTTTTAATAGCAATTACCAAATTCAATAACAATCACCAAATTCAATAGCAAACAACAAATGCAATAGCAATGACCAAAGTCAATAGCAATTACCAAATTCAATAGCAATTACCAAATTCAATAGCAATTACTTAATTCAATAGCAAACAACAATTTCAATAACAATCACTTTTAATAGCAATCACTAAATTCAATAGCAATCACCAAATTCAATGACAATGACCAAATTCATTAGCAATCACCAAATTCAATAAAAATCACTTTTAGTAGCAATAACCAAATTCAATAACAATCACCAAATTCAATAGCAAACAACAAATGCAATAGCAATGACCAAAGTCAATAACAATCACCAAATTCAATAGCAATTACCAAATTCAATAGCAATTACTTAATTCAATAGCAAACAACAAATTCAATAACAATCACTTTTAATAGCAATCACTAAATTCAATAGCAATCACCAAATTCAATAGCAATCACCAAATGTAATAGCAATCACCAAATTCAATAACAATCACTTTTAATAGCAATTACCAAATTCAATAACAATCACCAAATTCAATAGCAAACAACAAATGCAATAGCAATGACCAAAGTCAATAACAATCACCAAATTCAATAGCAATTACCAAATTCAATAGCAATTACTTAATTCAATAGCAAACAACAAATTCAATAACAATCACTTTTAATAGCAATCACCAAATTCAATAGCAATCACCAAATGTAATAGCAATCACCAAATTCAATAGCAATCACCAAATGTAATAGCAATCACCAAATTCAATAACAATCACTTTTAATAGCAATTACCAAATTCAATAACAATCACCAAATTCAATAGCAAACAACAAATGCAATAGCAATGACCAAATTCAACAGCAATCACCAAATTCAATAATAATCACTTTAAATAGCAATTACCAAATTCATAATCAAAATTCCAAAACCTCTGAATTATTTTGGATAATTGTGTAAGAGGCTGAGAATTCAAAGTTACACTCTATTAAGGTGGGTCAAAAGAGTTGCACCCGGTCTACCTTAATGGAGTAGAATATGAATATCTTCCCTGCATTACTCACCCATCGACTACAATTTTTCTTATTGCCACACATATCAGTTTTGGTAGTCCAACAGTAGTTATATTAATATGGCATGTATAGGAGAAAATAATTAAGCCACTTAGATAAGATGTAAGTCAACGTGACACTCTTATTTACAATTAACCCCAACTTATACAAATTAGACTGGTGCTCCTGATACTATGGAGATATGTTCCCTCAGTACAAACATAAAATAAGTTGTTTTTGTACAGATATGCAACGACATATACTGAAATGCTAACATTTACGTCATTGTAATTCGATGCTCTCTCTCTCTCCCTCTCTCTGTTTTACTTTGAGCAACTTGGCTCTAATGAATTAAACAACCTTTGAGGCCAACTACATTATATCATCATCATATTTTATCGCCGTATCATCCTGCCACTTAACAATAAGGTGTTTATCTAATTGGTGTTGATGGGTTAGCTTTTAGTGCCTTATTTTATATGTCGATTGCCATATTGCGTGAATTGAGACGATACCAAGGGCTGGATTATATTTTGTAGGCAACGATCAGGTGTTGCGCCTCTTACTGTTAAACACATTTATGACTAGCCTGTCAAATTAGACAGAGTGGGCCAAAACATCCACATCTCTTTTGGTTTAACTTTTTGATGATGCACGGATTTCAGTATTTTCTCATTGAATGCAACAAGCAATTAAAGTTATACAATGGATCCGAAATGGCATAATTGTTTATAACAATAAAGGTACTTGAATGATAGGTGAGGGTAATAGCCTGGGATGTGAATACAAACTCACAATTTCGAGATAATATTTGACGTTTCACTTTTACATTGAAGCTAGTTATGCCCCATATATTGGAATCGGATGGACATACTAAACAGTCTATCAGAGTGCCAAGAATATTATGCGTTGTACTTATATCATTCATGTCATTGTAATTCATCTTTCTGATAGATTGAGAGGGTACTGAGACCAATAAAGAAGATTGACTGGACTGGTTCACTAGGTGATAAATGGATGAGTCGAATTTTCTATTTTTCGTGGGTTCATTGAGTCAGGCACCATCTTTCAGACACCGTTTTCCTTATGCTGAATCAGTTGTTCTTCATCTTACTTATTTGAGTTGTGATTCTTCATTCTAATATTTCATTTTCGTCTGGAAACAATTTCAGAATGCACTGTTCAACCTCTCTTGTCCAGAAATCCCTGACGATCTATTCATCTCATATCAGGAACAATTTCAAAAGTGATTTCTGCTTCTCCATCAATTAGGATTTTTAAAAGCCATGCATTATTAAAGAAAATGGAAGCAAGGCGGTTTTCAAAACCATTGTATTTCCGTAGTTTTGAGTGTGAGAAGCAATCATGATTCCGCAATGAATTCAAACTATTAAAAATGCAGAATTCTAGAAAGCAATGGAAAAAATGTCTCTTAATATGACAAGAATCGAGGTCAATAGAAATTCCAATAAACTATTTCAATTTGGTCAGCAACAATAAAAACTCGAACATCTAAAAGGTTAAACCTCGTGCATTTATCCTAATTTTTGGTGAACCCTGTACATCCATGTACTCTCTACTAACATAAACTAATTTGTGGTTCACCCTGTAGATATTATTTACGTCTAGAAAGAGGAGATAAACATGAATCATGGTGATATTTCCTTCAGCCTGTGTTTTACATCAGGAATATAGTAGTATATATATGGGGCAGACTAACCTGATGAAATAAATAATGTTCTATTTGAAAGCAAACCGTCTGGTGGATATTCAGAGTGCATGCGTAATAGGCAGGTGAGAAGAACCCCTCTCCCAATTTATTTCATTTTGCTTTTGCCAAGATATCTTAATTCCCAGCTTTAAGATTCCATGATAATCTATTAATTGGAGAAAAGAAAGTTGTAATCCAAATCAGCGTGATTTAAACTTAAAATACACTTTGGTAATATAACAATAAGACAATCGCTAGATGGGATTAATTTTCTTTCGCAACATCTTAGATTTTTATTTTCGTTAACAGTTTGATATTTTTATGCAGAGCATCGTGACATCATTATGTCGACTTCTATATAGAGACTTCCAGCAACTCTTTCCAATACAGTAAAACCTGTAGGTCCAAACACCTCTCTAATCTGAACACCTCTCAATCTGAACACCTCTCTAATGTGAATACTTTTCGGCCGTATAGGCTGCCAGAGATTGATATTGCTAAAGAACCCGAAATATGAACACCTGTCAATCCGAACCCTTTAAGCCGGTCCCAGTAGCGTTCGCATTAGGCAGAGGTTTTATCGTATGATTTTACTTCTTTTGAGCTTCATTTACCTATTAAAAGTAAACTTATAAGTAGACTCTGACCTCCCCCCCCCAGGGAATTAGCTTATACTACGTATACCTTCAGGAGATTATAATACTAATCTAAAGAGGGGAAGGCGGGTATGATCTTGAAATGATTTCAATAGAATCACATTTCTTATCTTTGACTTTGTTGCACGTGACTGATATGCTTGAACCCCTACCAGGTTCCTCTGAACCTCTACCTTGAAAACACATGCAACCAACTAAAACTTTCTATCCAAACATTTCTCATCAAATCGTTAACACCACGTAGGTGCTCATTTTGTAGATTGACCTAACATTGTAGATGACCTAACATCACACCGGAATAGCCTGACAACGGTCATCCATTTGTGACAACGATATCTGACTTTACCGTTGTCAGGCTATTCCGTTGTGAACATATGCTTTCACTCAGTATATATATACGACATGATAAATACGCGTATGCCAACCGTAACATGAATACCAAGACACAAGGGAACAACGGCCCGTGTGGTGTTCTCTTATATTGTTCGGTGCCAACTACATTGTACAAAGAAATGGATTTGAACCTGCAATTTGACAATCGTTATTCACTTTACCTAACTTTTGTTAGCTTTTTAAAATAAATTTCATATTCCATGAATTTCCATTTACTGAAGTAGAAGCTGCAGATGGCTTGCAATTACTGAATGTAGTCTTTGATCAACTTTCTAACTCGGGAGTAATAACTCGACACAATGATGGTATCAGAATCAAAATCTAGAGACAGCTTTACTACGCCAGCGTGTTTCAATGCCTCATCGGACAATAATTAGCAGAGAGCAAAACCTATTGATGCGCTGCATACGGATGTGATTACTGAAAGCATCCGACAAGCCATTTCCATCAACCCTGCAGTCAACCCATTCTGTTGTAATCCACCATCAACGCTGCAGTCAACCCATGCTGTAATAATTCACCATCAACGCTGCAGTTAACCCATGCTGTTGTAATTCACCATCAACGCTGCAGTCAACCCATGCTGTTGTAATTCACCATCAACGCTGCAGTTAACCCATGCTGTTGTAATTCACCATCAACGCTGCAGTCAACCCATGCTGTAGTAATTCACCATCAACGCTGCAGTCAACCCATGCTGTTGTAATTCACCATCAACGCTGCAGTTAACCCATGCTGTAGTAATACACCATCAACGCTGCAGTTAACCCATGCTGTTGTAATTCACCATCAACGCTGCAGTCAACCCATGCTGTTGTAATTCACCATCAACGCTGCAGTCAACCCATGCTGTAGTAATTCACTATCAACGCTGCAGTCAAGCCATGCTGTAGTAATTCACCATCAACGCTGCAGTCAACCCATGCTGTAGTAATCCACCATCAACGCTGCAGTCAACCCATGCTGTTGTAATTCACCATCAACGCTGCATTCAACCCATGCTGTTGTAATTCACCATCAACCCTGCAGTTAACCCATGCTGTAGTAATCCACCATCAACGCTGCAGTCAACCCATGCTGTAGTAATTCACTATCAACGCTGCAGTCAACCCATGCTGTAGTAATTCACCATCAACGCTGCAGTCAACCCATGCTATAGTAATTCACCATCAACGCTGCAGTCAACCCATGCTGTAGTAATTCACCATCAACGCTGCAGTTAACCCATGCTGTAGTAATCCACCATCAACGCTGCAGTTAACCCATGCTGTAGTAATTCACCATCAACGCTGCAGTCAACCCATGCTGTAGTAATTCACCATCAACGCTGCAGTCAACCCATGCTGTAGTAATTCACCATCAACGCTGCAGTTAACCCATGCTGTAGTAATTCACCATCAACGCTGCTGTCAACCCATGCTGTAGTAATTCACCATCAATGCTGCAGTTAACCCATGCTGTTGTAATTCACCATCAACGCTGCAGTTAACCCATGCTATAGTAATTCACCATCAACGCTGCATTCAACCCATGCTGTAGTAATTCACCATCAACGCTGCAGTCAACCCATGCTGTAGTAATTCACCATCAACGCTGCAGTCAACCCATGCTGTAGTAATTCACCATCAACGCTGCAGTCAACCCATGCTATAGTAATTCACCATCAACGCTGCATTCAACCCATGCTGTAGTAATTCACCATCAACGCTGCAGTCAACCCATGCTGTAGTAATTCACCATCAACGCTGCAGTTAACCCATGCTATAGTAATTCACCATCAACGCTGCATTCAACTTATGCTGTAGTAATTCACCATCAACGCTGCAGTCAACCCATGCTGTAGTAATTCACCATCAACGCTGCAGTTAACCCATGCTGTAGTAATTCACCATCAATGCTGCATTCAACCCATGCTGTAGTAATTCACCATCAACGCTGCAGTCAACCCATGCTGTAGTAATTCACCATCAACGCTGCAGTTAACCCATGCTATAGTAATTCACCATCAACGCTGCATTCAACCCATGCTGTAGTAATTCACCATCAACGCTGCAGTCAACCCATGCTGTAGTAATTCACCATCAACGCTGCAGTTAACCCATGCTATAGTAATTCACCATCAACGCTGCATTCAACCCATGCTGTAGTAATTCACCATCAATGCTGCAGTTAACCCATGCTGTTGTAATTCACCATCAACGCTGCAGTTAACCCATGCTGTAGTAATTCACCATCAACGCTGCAGTCAACCCATGCTGTAGTAATTCACCATCAATGCTGCAGTCAACCCATGCTGTAGTAATTCACCATCAACGCTGCAGTTAACCCATGCTGTAGTAATTCACCATCAATGCTGCATTCAACCCATGCTGTAGTAATTCACCATCAACGCTGCAGTCAACCCATGCTGTAGTAATTCACCATCAACGCTGCAGTTAACCCATGCTGTAGTAATCCACCATCAACGCTGCAGTTAACCCATGATGTAGTAATCCACCATCAACGCTGCAGTCAACCGATGCTGTAGTAATTCACCATCAACGCTGCAGTCAACCCATGCTGTAGTAATCCACCATCAACGCTGCAGTTAACCCATGCTGTAGTAATCCACCATCAACGCTGCAGTCAACCCATGCTGTAGTAATTCACCATCGACGCTGCAGTTAACCCATGCTGTAGTAATTCACCATCAACGCTGCAGTCAACCCATGCTGTTGTAATTCACCATCAACGCTGCAGTCAACCCATGCTGTAGTAATTCACCATCAACGCTGCAGTCAACCCATGCTGTAGTAATCCACCATCAACGCTGCAGTCAACCCATGCTGTTGTAATTCACCATCAACGCTGCATTCAACCCATGCTGTTGTAATTCACCATCAACCCTGCAGTTAACCCATGCTGTTGTAATCCAACATCAACGCTGCAGTCAACCCATGCTGTAGTAATCCACCATCAACCCTGCAGTTAACCTATGCTGTTGTAATCGACCATCAACGCTGCAGTTAACCCATGCTGTAGTAATTCACTATCAACGCTGCAGTCAACCGATGCTGTAGTAATTCACTATCAATGCTGCATTCAACCCATGCTGTAGTAATTCACCATCAACGCTGCAGTCAACCCATGCTGTAGTAATTCACCATCAATGCTGCAGTTAACCCATGCTGTTGTAATTCACCATCAACGCTGCAGTTAACCCATGCTGTAGTAATTCACCATCAATGCTGCAGTCAACCCATGCTGTAGTAATTCACCATCAACGCTGCAGTTAACCCATGCTGTAGTAATTCACCATCAACGCTGCAGTTAACCAATGCTCATTAACGCGGGTGACGAGTTCCCGACGGTCTTGGAAAGTTATCCAAATGGGTCATTAACCAAAAGAATAGTTGTATACCTTAAGTTGTTTTTGGCCTCGTAGCTAAATCTATTTGTTCATAGATTTAATAGAGAATATAGGTAAAGCAGGAGGGTACCCATTGTAGGAGCCACAGCCTTTACCACAATTCTAGTACCCTTCTTTGGAATAGACAATCATTGAGGCTCTGATAAATCAGAATGGAGGGTATCATGAGAAATCATGGCCTTCTATTGGTTTCTTTCTAGAAGACAGAAAGATGTGAGGAGTATCAGAATGGAGGGTATCGCATTGTGGAATCCCCCGTCTCCACTATCCCTTGGAATAGAGTGTTAGGTAAAGCGCGACTCCGATAATTCATAATGCATAGAGGGTGCCGCGTTAGACAAGATACACCTTAACTACATATGATGGTTACTATAGCTACTGATCTAAAACATTAAAAGGCAACAGTTTATTATCAACTGAACTTCACGCATCAATAATCACTTATTTGTTTGTTTGTTTGTTTGTTTGTTTGTTTGTTTGTTTGTTTTTAGTGTCATTGCTGGCATGATATACATGGATATGAATTCTGCTTTCCATAAACCAGGTATTGGTGTGGGTCGTGAATGCAAAATACTAACTCACAATGAATAAAAAGTTACGGTAAAGATATTCAATTTCATTACGTCCTTTCTGGCATGTGTCGAATTCGAGTCAATTAAATCTATTAATGGAGTTGTATCCCTGACGATAGTTTCCCGTGAAGCTGAAACGTCGCATGGTGGTTTGGTTTAGAAATGTGTGACGTGTTATTTATCATTTTAAAGCAGAAAGCTAGTAACAATGGAATTCATATCTAGCTCCAAATATTCATCCGACTACTGGGATTTTTATAATTAAGAATACTGCTCGTGATTAACAAACAGTCAAGCTGTTTAACTCGCAATGTTGCAATCATAATACGATCGGAGAAGTGCTAATTTCGATAATTGTTTCGTCGTTATGTCATATTAATAATAAACAGGCCAGATACAAGATACAAGCCAAGACAGTATATCCAAATATTCTAGAATAACTAAATAATAAATGCATGATCATGGTCAGGTTATATAAGTTGGCATGCAAATGTAATTATATAATAGATCTAGAATCTTGTGAACCCTTTGCACGTACGTCTATTGATTTCATATAGATTTGATCGCCATATGCCTCTATTAGAGTTTCCTCCAGAATTGTAAGTCACAGAAATCAAAGAATAAAATGTTTGAATCCGAATGCCTATTACAGTATATAATACCACTTTGTTTGTTTTTGTTAACAGATCTGTTATCATCACATCCTGCACTTGAACAAGGGTGACCCACGAAGCCATGGAAGGGAGGGGGACGTGATGGGTCACGAAGTATGTTTCACAGCCTTCATAGAGTAGATTTGTATATTATATCGTCATTCAGATTCTTTCTTTTTGAAATTCATTTTCACCTAAACTTGGGAATATATTTTGCGCATTGGGATTTGCTAATGACTTTTAAATCATTTGTATGTAGGAATGTACAAATTAGTATAGAACACAGAAAATGGATCCTTCATAAAACCCAGCCAGATGGATGGATCGATGTTACAGAATATTTCGATTCTTACACAAGATCACAGGCTCTGAGAGATCTGTTCCCAGAAATTGTAATCATCGCAACGTAACCATGGCAACTGCGTTGCAAGCATAGTTCATGAAGATGATTGAGCGAAGAATCTTCATTCACTTTACCAAATTGACAGATATTGAGATTATACTCGTCATTCGCCCAATTCACTTCAATATTAAGATATTTTGGAAGTCTGACCCAGTGGATCTATCGTCACTACATCTTATCACGAGTCCCATAGACAAGTAAAGTAAGTTGCAAGACCAGGTCGACGAATCCCAAGATGCTGCACATATGACTCAAGCTAACAACGGTAGATTTATAAATTGAATCTCTCTTTTTGTGGTAAAAAAACTCCATGCGACTGACAAGCATGTGTTCAGAGAGACTGAGAACACATGGTGTGCATAATCAGTGGCGGATCCAGGAAACAACAAGGGGGGGGGGCCCAAATTTGAGAATATAGAAAAAACCGCCGCGCTTGCGCGGAAAAAAATTTTGGGCCCCTAAAACCGAAAAAGTGGGCCCAAATTTTGAAAATTTGAGGCCCATTTTCTTCCAAATTTGGCCTAAATTAAAAAAATAAGGCCCAATAATGACCAAAAGGCCCACTTTTTGGGGCCTTAAGGCCTTTTTTGGCCTAAAATTTTTTTGGGCCCAACTTCTTTTTTTTTTGGGCCAACCTTAGGGGGGGGGGCCCGGGCGACTGACAAGCATGTGTTCAGAGAGACTGAGAACACATGGTGTGCATAATTAATAACTCAGGTACTAACTTTCCATATATGGAGTGAGCGATGGATGTACTTATACTTTCATGTTTAGAAGCATTCATCAAGTGCCCTAAAAAGCTGAATGCTAAAAATGCATTTTGAACTAAAATCAAATTCCGTATCAATGAAATCTAAAGTTATAATTTTTTTGTTAAAATCAGATACGGTATCGCTGCATGTGAAAGACATCAACGATTTACACTTCTCATTTTTAATGCGAAAACTAGACGTTAACGACATCTCGTAAAATATTTTGCTCTGTAGCTCAAAGGTCGACATTTAAATTGAGTGTTACTAAAGATATTACCGGTTAAGAATTTGGTTAATACAATGTCGGACCTGAAAGATGGGAGGAAGGATTTTATATACGATCTAATCATAAGATATCAATATACTGAACTTTTAAACGTGCCAATTGCTCCATTAAATGGCCGCATTTACATGTACAGCATCTACGTTCATGCGTTTTTTAGAAGAGAGTCTTATAAAATAGTGTGCCTCTAGTTAAGGTACTATGGTACTTAACAGGAAATGTGACAAAACAGAAAGTGACAAAAACCATGCTGGATTTTGAATATTTTTTGAACAAAGATTACAGAGTTCTGTTTTGACCTCCAGTCAATTTAACCATGTACATTGTGATCCTGGTCATGTAAATGATTATGTGGAACTAGTTAAACTGACTTGAAGTCAAAACAGAAATCTGTTATCTTTGTTCAAAAAATATTCAAAATCCAGCATGGTTTTGTCACTTCCTGTTTTGTCATTTCTTGTTAAGTACTATGGTACCTTAAGCCTGTAAGCTATTCAAAGGAAATGTTTAAAAAGTAGTTAACAAAGATTTCGTCCAGATCGTTTTGTAGTAAGCCTAATATCAATATCTCAATAAATAGTATTCAAAATGACACAAGAAAAGAAAACTTATTGTCGAGATACTGATTCTTTTTCCAACGATCTGGTCAAATCTGTGATTACAAATGATACCATCTTTCACATTTGTGTCATTTCTGTTCAAGCATAAACTATTCAAAATTAGAAATCATATATGTGTGAAAATGCTCGCTCGTTAGTCTGATCAAATCAAAGGCATCCTAGTTGACGTAGACTCGCATATACGTGGGTTGCAAATGAAATCGTCCAATTTTCCTCAATCAGGTTATGACAGATTCACTCTTACATTCTTACATGTAACTCTGGTTCACTTCAAATTCAGATTGGGAAAAGATGTGTATGTCAGCGATGACACTAATGAAATAGAACTGATTAGATTACGTCCAAGTCACCCTGATCCTCCAGACGAAGTAGACGTCTAACATACCGAGCTAAATTAGTTCGAGATGTACAAGTACGGGTATGTAATGTACATGTCAAGAGAGTCAATATTTGTGGGGTATTGGGGAGTGGCGGCTATCCTAATCCTTTTGTTTTCAAATGATAAAATTATTCAGCCTTCAGATTTTTAAGGATGATAATTCTTAATAGTTACTGTTTTTGAAAGATGTTTTTATTCAAGTTTCAGTTTTTGAAGGATGACTGTATTTACACATCTCAAATCTATACTGTATCCTCACCTGGTATGTGAACTTTACAAACTATATGTAAGTATGTAAAAATCAATCAAATGTGAATATATCATTAAAACTTTTTGCAGTGTCAATGTCTGACATTGAAAAATTGATTTGGCATTATCACTGAACATCAATATGATTGGTATTTTGTGAACTGCATCTGTTTGCGTTTCAGATTTTTAGGTGTTACATCAACATGCTTCAAAGCGTTTTAAGCGTTCGGAAACGCATTAACATTTACCATAATTAACTAACGGGTCTGAGCCAAATCAACATTTCAATACAAATTCTCAAATCCTATAAACTATTGATCAGAATCACCCCCCTACCTCCACTGGAGAATTAGGTTTGAGAAAAATTACCCTTCGATCGCTCAATTTTGACTATAATTATCCTTTTAAATGATTAATCCATTCTTTAAACTTATCGAGTACCAACGATTTCAGAATTAATATTAGAACTGAAGAACAAGAAATCGAAACCGTGGCAATAGCAACTCAAGGACGTACTAAGTGTTGGGTACACGTTCGTAATTGAATCTTTGATTGAACTATTATAGTGGCTGAGACAACCGTTGCGATAACCGCCGTTTCCATTTTTTTCCAAAATGGAGGGACGGCAATCTTTATTACCCCAATCCGCAACACCATCTTGCAGCGGAAACAGTTCTGAACATTGCATTTCGAGCACTGCGCTGTTACAGCGCTATAAAAAATTGGGCCCAAAAACTTTGAAGGGCCTCAGTTAGTGGACCTTTTTGGGCATTACTTTGCCTTATTTGGGCTTTTTTAAGCCAAATTATCAAAAAGAATTGGCCTTAAATTTTCTATTATTGGATTTAGGGGTCCATTTTTGGAATGTGCCACCCTTTAGCTTCTGAATGCGCCAGTGATATACTATATACATATCACGCATGATACGACGCCTACTCAGTGTTGTCAATGTAACATGGGATCAGCCTGTTCTGTCATATGAACTACCAGAGCTAGAGTGACCTTGAACTTTTTGATAAGACACCATATTTGTCCGATATACACTGGTCACAGGTGTTAACGTTATTAATTCGTTTCCATACGTTTCATTCTACGGAAAAATAGCTGTGTGGTAGCCTAAACACACGAGTGAAAACCAGTGCTTCATTTTCGTATCCATGGTAATGGTCATAGGTTTTGGGCCGATATAAAGAATCAAAGATGGCAGCAGCTGTAGAATTCTATCACCTTTCTTTCAAGGAGAGGTGTAAGGTTTAAAAGTAATATTTCTATGCCCCTTTATGGGCTAAGGTTAGTTTTTCTTGTCGACGGTTACGAAGATATTGCATTCCTCCTCTGGGTACGTTTGACAATATATTTATTGAAGCAGAAACTTGCAATTGTTGGCCTCACACAGACGAGTGCATTCCTGTACAAAGTTTGCCAACTCTTGCCTCCCCTTTCCATTGGACTACGTGGTAAACGTTGTACATATATATGATCTTAATTCGACCCGAACCATTCCCAAGAAAGGCAATGATAGCTTAGTATTGGCCCGTCTCTACTTCAAGTTAAGGAAATGAATGAATGCTTTGACTAGATGACTATAATCTTTCGTTGTTTATTTTGGAAGATCCAGACTTCTTCAGCTCCTGCCTTGTAACATTTCATGACACGCTGCTACAGATAAATCAGCATATCAGGGCAAGAGGTATCATCTTACCCCCTGCTGGATTAAGATAACTATTGAAACCCAGTCTTTGACATTCCATCCTCTAGTTTGTAAACTTTCAACATTTCTTCAAATTACTAAATTACCAGTTTCGATGTGAATAGACTGTGGTCCTATAACGTAAATGTAACGTGGCGTATGCGTTAAGAAATGCGAATGTATCGTATCGTATGCGTTAAGAAATGCGAATGTAACATGACGTCTGCGTTAAGAAATGCCAATGTAACGTGACATATTAGTTGAGAAACTCGAATGTAATGTGTCGTATGGTTTAAGAAATGCGAATGTAGCATGGTGTATGGAAGAATCATAGTTTTAGACAGTAAATAAAGCTTAAACAAAACTTTAATGATACATTACATCAATGATCAGTTTTGTCCTATGTAAGAATAGGCCTGTATTGATAGTAAACTTCACATTTTTATAAAGAGATATAGCTAACAATTAAATACCAGACAATCTATTAACCTATTCATTGCTGAAGCTTTTTAATTGATCATAATGCGAGATAACTTTCAATTTTGACAAACGTTTAATCGATACGATCATCACTGGAGTATCGTTTACAATTAATTACGGTGTGAGAAAGAGGCTCAAAGAGCCCGGGGAAATGAATGGTACAAACTGGAGCTATACGTCGAATGTAATATATAAAACGCAGAAATATATAAACCAAATGATCTCATCATTATCATATAACTACACAATATTATTATATAATTTTCGAACAAATGAAATACGTAGAAAATAGTGGTGCATTAATAATGCAGCATTCATTAATGTCGTATTGGAATCTTTTATTCCGCTCAATTGTACGATTGTAATGAAATAGCCTGGGGAAATCAGGTCATCAGGTAGAATTCACTGATGAATATACAAGGATACCTGATAATGCATTATCACAATACGGTCTGCCATTTCAATTATACTATAAAGGTGCATATACTATGTACTTTGAACCATTGTGGGATCAACTGTCTCTACTGCTCTCTACTACTCTAGTATCCTTTGGAATACAATACTTAGATAACGATAGACTCTAGAATATGAGCACATCATTTTAAAAATAGAGATTCAAGTTAGCATGGGCAGTAAAATTCAAAAATTCAAAAAGTCTTTAAGATTGAGGAGTTCATCTGAGACAGATAAATTTAACATTGGAGCAAATGGGAAAAATAGAAGTGGATCCCAAAAATGTAAGGTGTTCACGTTATAAAGATGTTCAGGTTAGAAGAATGTTCAAGTTGAGAAGCTTTTGAAGTTGTGATTTATTTATACCTGATCGATCATGGCCTTGCAGTAAGTGTTTTTCATATTCTATGATTAACTTATTGATCTAAAATCCTAATTTATATTGCTCAAAAGTTACCAAAGAGGCATGAAAACTTGCCATGTGAAACAAATTGAAAGTCTTGCCATGGACATGTATCTCCGATATCATCTGTATGCCACATTTAATATACAAGTACCAGCAAAATCTAACCAATAAATGTAAAACATCTTATGACAACTCAGGAGGGACACAGGTGGGTCATACAATAATGTCATGATTCATTCATATCTGCGGCAAACCATGGAAACAATACTAATGTCAAGACTGACGAGCAATCGGATGACTTGACATGGTTTATCACTACTAATGTCAAGACTGACGAGCAATCGGATGACTTGACATGGTTTATCACTACTAATGTCAAGACTGACGAGCAATCGGATGACTTGACATGGTTTATCACTACTAATGTCAAGACTGACGAGCAATCGGATGACTTGACATGGTTTATCACTACTAATGTCAAGACTGACGAGCAATCGGATGACTTGACATGGTTTATCACTACTAATGTCAAGACTGACGAGCAATCGGATGACTTGACATGGTTTATCACTACTAATGTCAAGACTGACGAGCAATCGGATGACTTGACATGGTTTTTCAATATTATAGTTGGAAACAGATGTACATCGGAAACGACGTTACGAAACGAAACATGAGCCATTACTTAGCTATGAAGTGGCATCAGTATTACATTAGCGTTGTCTCCCACGGGAGAATGCGTATTCCTTTGGGATGAAACTGTCTCATGTACCATAATATCAACTTATGTTTTAACTACACTTGTACATATAGTCAGCCTGTATTGGTATATGTCTGTTAAGTTTCCTATCGATGTCCCCCAGGCTAAACACATACACAGTCGGTGATCATTTACTCGACTACTGGACCAAATTGTTTGACCTTATTGTTTATATGTGAACTACAAAAACTGCCACGTCAAATCAGATCCAGCCAAATGGACATTTTAATGATATCTAATGTAGGGTTAAGCAAGAAAGAAGTTCCCCAAAATATTTCAACTTGGTTAATTAGCTTGTATTATAATATAAGATGCTCCTCTGTATAACCTAGACGGAAGGAAGGAATAGAAATGCGGATGCAAGTCAGAAGGATTCGTAAGGTTATGATTATATTGCAAAACACCAGGCCCGTAGCCAGGATTTGCCAAGGGGGGGTTCAGTTTTCAAAAATTTCCAGGGGGGTTCACATTTGACAATTTTGGCCCAATTTTCGCCCGAACCCTGCGAACCCCCCTCCCCCCTGGCTACGGGCCTGAAAACACTCTTTTGTAGAATTGAATTTTAAGACCTCAGACCGACCCCCCTTTCACTCCATTTCTGTCCCCAGAAGTTCTAAAAGCCATGGGGTCGAACTAGAATTTGTTAAACATCAATAAAGCAGAAGAGCACATCCAGATATTGAATTGTGATTGGCATATCTCGGATTGCAGAGTTACAGGACGTGTATATGAAGTCCTATTTTCACTGAAGCAAACAAAATATTAGAAAGGGAATGATTGACAGTGATTCATCTCTGCTTTGCATCGTATGAATATATTATATTCACTCGGCGCTCATCGTTCATCATCAATAACCAACTAGCTAATTTGCATCCCTCTTGGACATAAGTTGCATAGAGATCTCCCAATTGTTCTTCATTGTACGTGGATGCAATTGTAATATCAAGAATTGTTGATTCATAACTTGTAATAGTAAGCGAATGATAATTAAGCATCTTACGAAACGTATAATATGTATCTAATATTGGTCAATATACTATATACATTACTGTTGTATGTATAATCCCGAACTTGCCAAAAGATTCTATCGCATAAAGGTTTATCTAATTCTAAACTCAAAGGAAATGTTTTCTTATGTTTAACGATTGTATGTATACTAAATCATGAATTCGTGATTATCTTTAAAATGGGCCAAAATCGAATAAAGTAATAAGGTTATAAGACTAAAAGCAAATTATTTTTCTGCAATCAGTTCAGCAACCTCTGATAAAAAACTATAATCCTCAAAATTGAATACAGTTCATTTAAATCAGTATAAATGCAAAATTCAGACAGAAATCATTAGATATGATTTACAAATTCAAACGAAATATACAAAAGTAGAACTTTTAACTTACCGGGAAACGTGATTGCCTTCGCTGTTAACTGCTAAGTCCTGCTAGTGAACGATGATGTGAGATGAGAATAGATGGATGGATGGATAGTGCGGAGTGATGCAGCGGAAAGACGAACGCTATACAGTACCAACAACACGACTTAGAATCGTAACTTCGATTTTTATTCATTCGTTTGAATCGATGGTATTAAAATAGAAAGATCCGTTCTTGATAGTTAGTTCCTGAGAACTAACTGATAATGATAGAGATCTGAAATCGCGTATGTAAATAACTTGTGAATTAGAAAACGGCAACGCCACGTAGTAGTAAATCTCAATGAACAATTGATGAATGATCACGTGCATCACTTTCTGGCCAATCAAAATATGATATAGCCGTTCTTTATTTTACAACAGATGCATGACTAACAACGGACACAAAACTGAAATAAGGGAAAACATTGGCCATGTATATATACAGGTCATTGTGTTGGCCTTGCAAAAATATTTTATTGTTCAAAATACGTTGCTTTGAAAATAAGATTGTATTCCATGAATGAATTGTAGGTGATTTAAAATATTATTTGAACGGGTAAGTGACAAGCGACGGTTCGTCCATCCGTCCGTCCGTCAACACCGGTGGTAAAAAAAATTATTTAAAATTACTCTGTTTGTATATGCAGATACATTTGATGTTTGACGTCAACAAGTATATTCCTAAGAAAAATTGAGACAATGCGTGTACATCAGGGAGATTCAGTTGATACGATTATGAGTTTAAATTCCTCATTATAGCTTGGCGAACGTAAGTTCCATGGACTGCCAACGTGCCAATATTATACAACAATATCATTAGTGTAACCACCAAGCCAACGAGACCACATGATTATCATGTACTAGTGGATGATTTTCAATTAGCAGTGATTCAACTTAAATATATTTCATTTCTATGTGAACGATCAATTATATTCGTGTTTAGATTTCCTCAATTAGTTACTTTCATCATATTTTACATGCCATTATATTGAACAAGCAAGCGAGTGGTCCAACTACATAGATATACATGTTCATTAATTAAAATAAACTGAGTAAAATGTTGTGTTATTGGTATATTTTGGTTAACGTGAGAACCAAAAATAACATATATCATTAATGTTTTTATGCCAATGTTTTTAAATTCTAATTTGAAAGGATTGTCCTTGGCCTTATGAACTACAGTACGCCTATTCAGTTATCAAGGCGTGACAAGTAGATGCACTGCTAAAATAAAATCTAAATCGAGGGCTTGTAGGGAGGGGATGACAGCAGAAATTCCGTGACTTCTTTCTAGGTATTTGAGTAAACACAAATGCTGTGATCGGCGCGAATTTGGCCTCTAATTGTAATTTAAGAACAATGTAGGTCCTTCCCGGGAAAAGTGTCATCGAATCACGTGACATGTTGCTTGCAAACCATATTATGTTGAGAGACAGACGGTAAGACGTGATGAACATAAGAATATCAATATATGGTAAACCATTGCATTTCATTCCTTCTTAATTCGGGAAAAACCATGAGTATGATGAAATGACTTCTTCGTTGACTTCAAATTTGTATTCATTAGAAGTTGAAGCAGTTGAACTTAGTGAATCAATTTGTCATGTGGACGCCATCTATATCTAGCCTTCCAAGTTAGAAATATATGAGAATATCAAAACATATCCATATTGTGAACGCATTTAGACTAGCAGGAAGCAATCATGAATCCCCTTTACTTTATGAGCTGGAACTTTTTAATGAATTTAATGAAACTTTTAGGAAATGATGCTATGTTCATTTATATCATCATATAGAAGATACACCTCCATAATAGCATCGCGTTTGTCAGACAAATTGGAAAGGTATTCCTCTTAATAATTTATGAAGTATTTTGATGTTTATTTAACATGCCACGTGGAAAGAAGGAAGATGAAACATAAACATATCCAAAGATTAATGATCTGTAGTAAATCTAATATCGTTCATGAAGATGGAAAATATCAATTCTATAGATCTTAAGATAATGGACCGCGTGTACACATTTGAAGAGCCTATGTGAAGTTAAGGTGCAAGTGCTTGGTTTATTTCCTATCAAACATATAAGGATAGGTCGTATTATGGATGGGCCTTCTTTAAACCACCTTCTTGTGAATCCTCTCCCGCTGTTAGCGAAACAAACATCACATGTTATATTGATCATTCTCCATTATACATAAATTATATTTCTATTAAAGATCTATCCAAAGTTTGACTTTACTCAAATTGAAGATGTTTTTGAGTTGTCAAACATTGCCACTTTGTCAACGTTAATTGTGAGATCTTGAACATTGCAACTCCGGTAAAATCCGTATTTTAACGATATAAGAAATCAGGTTTCAATTCAATATTTCCTAGATAATGGGCTGCGGATATGTGAAATTTGCAAATTCCTGTGAACCATTGACTACATGCCACGTAATGAACTACAGGGCGGAACGACTCCTAAGTGGAACGCTTTTGAGGTTCCAGAAGCTGTTCCAGATTATCCATAATAGAAAGCTAGTATCAATTATAAAGCATCACACTTAATTTTTCTATTAATAGATTAATTGAGAAACACGATTAATCATTAAGCCCCATGGAATTAATTCTAAGCTGAATAATCCAAGACTGAAAAGCTACGCAAACACTTAGTAAATCTATTTCTGCCTTTGCAAGTATGTATTTATTCAAGAACTAAATGCAAATAGTGGAACCAAAATCAAAGTATGAAATGAGGAACCCATAGACGACAAATCGTTTTGATGTTTGAATAACAACGTTTTTCAAATTAGGATATGTCAACATTGATTTGCTGTGTTTCCAAGCAGCCCTCCATCGGTGGAAACTCCATGGCGTTAACAACAGGCAAGAGAAAAAGTATGTCTTTAAATAAGGATTAACTATAATGATTATTTTTAAGAAAACTGACAAGTAAAACTGACTCAAAATGGATTTCAAAGACACACGATTGTACAAAACGCTGACGGGGACAGATGTGGCTGAAATCAGCACCGTTATGCATGAGTTGATAAAAACAGGTCGAGATATCACTCTACAAGACCCTATCACCGGAAGAGGATATCTACACGTAATAGCCGAACATTCCGATCGATTTAAAGACGCTCGTGCCATTCCTGTTGTCTACCAGTTGACATATGCAGGAATAGATATAAACCTACAAGACATCAACGGAGACACGGCCTTGCATATAGTTGTAAAGAATACGGGAGCACATGCCATAATGGTCGCTCTGATAAGGTAAAGACTATTAAATATATATAAACCTACAAGACATCAACGGAGACACGGCCTTGCATATCGTTGTAAAGAACATGGGAGCACATGCCATAATGGTCGCTCTGATAAGGTAGAAGACAATTAAATATATATCGTTGTAAAGAACACGGGACACATGCCATAATGGTCGCTCTGATAAGGTAGAAGACAATTAAATATATATCGTTGTAAAGAACATGGGAGCACATGCCATAATGGTCGCTCTGATAAGGTAGAAGACAATTAAATATATATCGTTGTAAAGAACACGGGAGCACATGCCATAATGGTCGCTCTGATAAGGTAGAAGACAATTAAATATATATCGTTGTAAAGAACACGGGAGCACATGCCATAATGGTCGCTCTGATAAGGTAGAAGACAATTAAATATATATCGTTGTAAAGAACACGGGAGCACATGCCATAATGGTCGCTCTGATAAGGTAGAAGACAATTAAATATATATCGTTGTAAAGAACACGGGAGCACATGCCATAATGGTCGCTCTGATAAGGTAGAAGACAATTCAAAATATATATCGTTGTAAAGAACACTGGAGCACATGCCATAATGGTCGCTCTGATAAGGTAGAAGACAATTAAATATATATCGTTGTAAAGAACACGGGACACATGCCATAATGGTCGCTCTGATAAGGTAGAAGACAATTAAATATATATCGTTGTAAAGAACATGGGAGCACATGCCATAATGGTCGCTCTGATAAGGTAGAAGACAATTCAAAATATATATCGTTGTAAAGAACACTGGAGCACATGCCATAATGGTCGCTCTGATAAGGTAGAAGACAATTCAAAATATATATCGTTGTAAAGAACACTGGAGCACATGCCATAATGGTCGCTCTGATAAGGTAGAAGACAATTCAAAATATATATCGTTGTAAAGAACACGGGAGCACATGCCATAATGGTCGCTCTGATAAGGTAGAAGACAATTCTATATATATCGTTGTAAAGAACACGGGAGCACATGCCATAATGGTCGCTCTGATAAGGTAGAAGACAATTCAAAATATATCAAGGAAAAATATCGAATAATTCGTGCTACAAAATTGAATACAAGTGGGATCTTTTTATCTAATTTTTCAAACTCGTTTCTCGATCTCTTTAATGCAATTTTAAACTTTTACGAAGCCACCCTAGCCTTGTTGTCACCATTTACTCCAAACACGATCCGTTCGTGTTCTATTATTGTATATTTTTTAATCTTTTAAAATAAGCAAATGTCATCATATATCATGATATTCTGATACGTTCAGATCCGGGGCAGATATGGGGATATTAAACAAGAAAGGAGAGAGTCCACTCGACTGTATCAAGCACTACCAGCCTCTAGGACACGGTGAAATGGAAATGTGGCACAACGCTTATAAACCAGGTGAGGGAAATCAAAATTGTTAAACTAACCTTAACAACGTAGAGCCGACGTACCATTTAGAAATCACAGCTAGAACAGGTCAAGATAATTTGGTAATCTAAGAGAACAAAGAGTTCAATGGTATGAGATGCTACAAATATAATTCCATATATCTATATTCGAATCATAATTTTGGACGAAAACTATAGATTACCGACAATATTCATCGAGAAGGTATTTTAATAAATACATCTAACAATTAAATCAGTATAATTTTTGCAGATTTTAAATTGCTTCGACTATTTTTATGAAGTGTTTCTATTTATGATCATACAATTACTTCGATCTTTACAGGTCTGTACGACGCCGTAATGGGCGCGAACCCCGACGCGGAGCTCGTTGAACGCCTCCTTAAGTCCTGGTGCAGGGTGATCATATTCCGTAATAAGGAGTGGATCAATCTGGCTGAGCTTGTTCAACCAAGAACTGGAAATACAGAGATCTCAAACCTACTCAAGAAATATCAATGGACAAATCAATACGTACATGCGACGCTAGGTGGCTCTGTTTATCACATGAAATATCTCCTCGCAAAAGGTAAACAATTATTGTAGTCAAAAGATAAATCTAAGCAAGTTCAGTTTTCAACACTTACTATAAAGTAATATCTAATCAAATAAACCAACTTTTAATAATTATGAGGAAAACGAAACTAACTGTATTCACGAGAGCATCTAACTGCATTGCCCGCTTCATTCGGATTGACAATCATAGAATATATTTTATCAATCGACGACGTCAGTGGTGTCGCAAGATGCCCATTCATATATGTATTTTCCGATGTCCAATGGTAAGCAGAGACCGATGTCAGCGTTTATGATAACTCTTTGTGATAACTTTTATCCATTTTGCTAACAATGTATGTTTTAGACACTGGTCCAAAAATCGACGTGAAGACTTTTGACGTGTCTCATTTCACGCCATTCCCGGAGTGTCTCCCTATGCCACGCCCCCTTCTTGCCTCGTCCTGGGAGCAATTGAACTTTGACATCATTGAAGAACTAATGACATCTGGTGCCAATACTAGTGTGTTATACGGAACTGCAGAGCCGGGAGAAAACTCAAAGAAACCTCTGATATTTCACGTAAAGTACTTTTAGTAACGTAAAACTTGACGCGTAAATTGTACATATGCCTAGGCCTGAAAGTGTGTGAAAATTTCTGGGTTAATACAATCCTCAGATTTTCATAAATCACTGTAGGTGATTAAATGGCAGCACACCCAATGTAAAACAATGTGCACCACCGATAGTCCCGATAATACAATGCTGTGTCGCACAACCACTGCATATGTGCATATTGAATTAAACCGTTTTTGTTAAGTATGACATCGAAATGTAATGGAAAATATCCAGTTAGAACAGTCTAACAGTAACATATAATTGAGCTTTTAATTTCAGTTGGCGATAGGTCCTAACAAACCATCTCTGAGAATCATCCACAGGATATTAAAACAATCCAAAATGAACTGTAAAAACCCAATGGGCGAAACATTAATCTACGAGTGTATACGACGAGGTGAATCCAAAGGCATGATACAATCATTGATTAACTATGGAACCGATATTAGCTTGAGGAACGTGGACGGTCAGACTGCCCGAGATGCTGCGGAAGAACACAGCAAACCAGAATACGTTGAACTCATTGATAAGCACGTTGGAGACACTGTCATTAAAGGTGATATGAATGCATTAAAGAAGCTTGCCATACAAGGGTATGACCACCTGGAAGATATTGGTAGAGACGCAGATGTCACGTATGCTATATGCAGCAAAATATGGAGAGATGACATGTATGCATTTTTCAGAAACATTCCAAAAATAGAGGTAGGTCCGGATTTTTTTTCATCCTGGCTTGAAATAATATGAAATCACAAACTCAAGAAATGTTGCATTGTAATAAGCAAATTGGATACTTTCTTTAATATTTCAAAATTGTTAAATATCACATTTTCATGGAAAAGTTGCCCCTGGGTATTATGATGTCACATTACTATGGTAACCTTAACTCTAACTGCTTTACTTAGTTTTTTTAACTTAAAGGTTTTAGTTGCAATACTTAAAAGTACATTGTGTAGAAATTTGAAGACAGTTGGTGCAGAATTGACAAAATGCCAGCACCAATCCTATTATTTTTGGAACACCCTGTATAAGTCATTCATGAATTCCAGGCGAAATGTGAAGATCTGTTTACAGCGGTTGATACATGTGACCTGGACAAAATCAAGAAGTTATCAGATGATATTGATTACGAAAATGCCAGAGATGCATGCGGGATGAGTCTTCTTCATAGAGCATTACTTCAAAACGATATTCCACACAGACTCGTAGAGATTATCATTGAGCGCTTCCCCCACACAGTTCAATCTGTTGATAACGTAAGTTAAGACAGAACGTTTTTATTCAAAATTGATAAAGGTACCGTCCTTCTATGTTCCCCTTTTTACCACAAAAAGTGCTCTTGAAAAAATGGTATGGGAACAAATAATGGTACTTGTAGGGACATTAACCTTAGTATATATATAAAATAATACGATGTGGGTAGAACTAATCCCTGACAGGACCACAATTCTACAGGTTCGCCCTGGGATGAAGGTTCGGCGCACCAACTTCTATAACCTCCTACTATTTCTCGTTTTAGATGATGCGGACTCCACTTCATTTTGCGTACCTACTTCATGGGGACTCGGAAATTATTGATGTGCTGCTAAATAATGGCGCTTCCAACAACAGTATTGATGTGGTAACACATTTTTACAGTTATTTCGTTATATATCATTTCAAAAGTCTAATACACCCCCAATCCACAAAATCATCTTGCAGCGCTGTATAGAGCTGTAAACAGTGAACATTGCAGTTCGAGCACTGCGATGTACAGTGCTATTTGATGGATGTCAACTATTAACATAGGTTTTAGGCCGATTTAAAGATGGCAGAAACGTAAAGAGAAGATATGGAAAACAGATTGATTGTCACCTTTATCTAAAAATAAAAACTATTGCTGACCCATAAGACCAGACTGTATAAAGATTCATCTGAAATAACGTTAAGCGATAAAAACTTAGAATTGGTTTCAGAACAAGGTGGCGACAGAATGAAGTTAAAAGTAATTTCCCAAAATCCTGGCAATCTTTCTATCTTATAATGAGGCTATAAAATAATAGCTTTACCAGTCGGGATTTTGCCATTTCTCATGCGAATAGGATTTTAGAAATGGGTTGATGACTAAATGTTATGAAGGAAAACGCCATTGAATTTTGTTGTGAATTTTCATTTACTTGTGCCAAATATACAAATTGAAACGAATCTCAATACCTGCCAAATAAGGAGCAATGTTTTGTTAATTATACTGTGTTTTTAGAATGGATTGACAGCGACCGATTATAAGTCTTCCAACTGCTCCACTCTACAATGGAAGCGGCTACAGAGAAACGTCCTTGACTTCCAGCTTCATGTAAAACTCAAACAAATGAAGGTTCATGATAACTTCAAAAGAGCAATTCAGGTAAAGAGTATATCCAGTGCAAACCGTATTCTATTCTTCAAACTTAAATGTAAAAGGCAGTTAGTTATTTACCAAGTTTTTCGAATGAATGCCATCTTAAAGGAAGAGTCTGGCGACTGACCCCCCCCCCCCCCCATCAATTATACTATTTTGATTTCTTTCTTTTATTTGCCATTATAGGAAAATGACATGAAACGTATTACTTCAATGGTTGAGGAGCTTAAGATAGTGTCAGGTAATTCCGTAAAGCCCAATTTGATGTCAGTGTACAGCACTATGTTATTCTATTGTGTGGATGAAAAGAAGGAACACATAGCAAGGTATCTTCTAAAGAATGGAGCGGATCCAGATATATATCAGGTGTGTACCCTTTTTACAATAACACTGTTAACAGATCGTTTCGGTAACAAAATGTCAGAACCTCGAATGTACGATTTTTCTTTTTTATGACTTCAGAAACGGTTAAGATCTGCACTTCTAACTCGTTTCGTTTACGTAATTATAGTAAGGTATTAAATCGACGATTCTGTTGTCTTTGAACTACATGTATTTGCATGTTCGCAAACATGTACATTTTTACATATGATTCTTACACACGTTTGTGATGAAAATGGCATGAAAGTTCTGCCTACAACGCGTGAAATAAGGAAAAGAGGAAAATCGTACCTTCGAGGTTTCGCCATTTTGTTACTGAAACGATCCGTTTCGGTTGCTTTCACTTCATTAAGAAAACACATGACTAAAATTACCCATGCAGCAAAGAGGTAACTTTACTAGGCACGTGTGCATTGAGATTGATCTAGCCTTATCCAATGATATATAATATGTTATTCCGTGACGTATTTTTTACATTCCTTACAGACCAATGCTGACAAAACTACTTCGTGTGGTCAGCCTTGTGTGATTTCTCTTCTGGAAAAGGCCACATCGACTGGAATGGCATCTTTGAGAGACGACATTATTCAGATAAGAAACAAAAAGGTACATCTCCATATTGTGTTTATTGCTTCATTTACACACTATTCTCCACAATGGCACCTTACCCAACTGCCATTGTCACTTTAAAACAAAAAATGAAGATTCTGTCTTTTTAATTTTTAAAATCACAAGGCCTTCATCTTACATTGACAGAATATTAAATTGAAATATGAAAAACATAGCCAATACTCCCTGACGTTGAAAAATACGACAACGACTGTTGGGGATAAAATGAAATTATGAGAATTTCTCAATCGGTTACGCACATCCTTCTCTTCCTGTATTAAGTAAAACATTTCTTTCAGTTCATGAATTTCATTGATTGTATTGAAAATACTTTGGTTTAATATACTAAAGGCATGTTTTCTATTTTACAGCGGACTGAGGGCAGAGGAACAGACGACAAATGCTTAGATGTCTTCATGAACTTCGGTGGAGTCTAAAGATTTAGTAATTTTTACACAAGTAAAAAAGATGTCAAAACAATGTGACTTTCATGTTCAAGAGGAGAATAAGCCCAATGGACAAATCACATAGTTCGTTGCCATGACAACGTATATTTATATATTGCCCACATACTGTTTTTGAATTATTGAAGAAACATGTTTAGTTTTTCACAAAAATATTTTATTAGTTGTATGTATATACAATTGCTTGTGTTGAGGTACAGCATCCTATCTATATACAAGAATTATTTTTACAAGAATACATAACTGTAATGTGAAGAACATATTTTTAAAGATTCTTTCTATGAAATTTAATAAATGATCTGCTGATTTTATCATGATAGATTCTTGTGTCGAACCCTCGTTCAGCCTATCGGCTATTCCTCACATAAACATGCCGAACTTGAAAGAAGAGAGTAGCGGTGGCCAGAGCCTTGTCGCAAAATCAATTGTAAAGGCGCCTTCTGAGTGCGAGACTAGATGGATTTTGACTTTACGAGTGGCAAATTACTCCTATTCGTCTAAACATCATCAAAATTGTCTCTCTTAATAAGAACAACAGCTGAAATAAACATGATAATGTATTCCCAGATCCATAGTGTACTGAGGTCCCCCCAGCCTCCTCCCCAGTCATAATCCCCAACCTCCTTTGGGAGTTTGCAATCATCGGGGGTCTGCCTCTTACACGAACGCAACCACGGCTTGAAATTACGAATTCTGCTAAGTGGTGTAGGATCCTGGATCCATTTGATCGCATCTGATGATGTCACGATGTAGACGTCATCAAGCTGGAGGAGTTTCTTGATAAACATATCGAATCCATCGACTGTGTACTTGTAGCTGGAAAACCAGATGGCGTGCATGTTCAAGCCAAACGGTGCGCGGTTGGTTTCGTAATTGCGGAGAAAATTCATCCAAAGGAACTCGTACATTTCCTCGGCATCTCCTGGACGATTAAGACATTTATCCACAAATGAACATTCAATTCCGCCCACGTCCATTGTACGTAAGACTGGAATTTCCCAGAACCCTGGGTAACGTTTATGTGGACAAGGAGGTATATTACAATTCTGGTCCTGTTCTTCCATACTGAAGTCCAGTGTGTACGGCCAAAGAGTTGGGTCCTCGAGATTGGCTGGGCCTCCGACAATCGTAGCATCATAGCTAAAATTGAATTTCTCAAGCATACTAAATTGGTTGTCCCCTCCAACAGCTAAGAATGGGCTTCGCATTCCTTGTATTTCTTTTATGGGCACCTTAGCGTCCCTCATTAAGTTGTTCTTCTGGCCCCAGATCTCAAATTCCCAATCCTCATATTCAGCATTCGACCACCAATCTGTGGGGACCCTGTGCGTAATGCTATGGCTGGCAATTTCATGCCCGAGTGCCCACATGCGGTTGACCATACAATAATCTGTGTAGTTATGGGACACAAACAACGTGATACTAATTGGGCAGCCATTTGGGTTCTTTCTACTTGGATGAAACAATTTCTTAAAATGACCCCATACTTGGGCATTTACAGCATCGTCAAATGTAAACATTACCATTTGTGGCGTCTCTTTACGGCTGAGTTTTCCAGGAATTTTAGTCCCTGCACAATTACAATATGGCAGTTTACAATTGTCCGAGTTACATAGATTTATCGGCTTCCAATCAGGTTCTTCCTCCTCAACTAGATCCTGGCACAGTAAAGGAACAGAGAGGACTATAATTCCAAGGACGACTAATCCTGTTTGTCCAAACCTAGCCATATTTGGCTGAAATGGTAATGACGCAATATGTATATCTGCTTTGTTTTCTTACTGAATATTACTGAGTCACTTTGCAGTGTTGATGCTAATGTTAATGTAAAAGGTTTAGGCCAGAAAGCTATTAATGCCAATCAAGTTAAAGAAAGAGCCTCGGGTGAAAATACAATAAACAGCTCGCTAATTACACACTGTTCTCTGACTGTACGGCATTTTACCCGATTGCATTTGCGGAAACAAGCTTGTCTTGACCATGGGCTCTATCAGTGGTAGAGCCCATGTCTTGACATAGTTCATTTATATTTCAATCAAGGGCGTTGTCAAGATACAAAAGATAGGTGAGGCAAAGTTAAATGAAAAATAGAAATAAATTTGAATTAAGTGGATGACATTATTTATTCATGGTATCGATTAGAACATTTCTGCATTGGAATTTTTGAAACCAGCAAATGTCTAGTCTGTGCGCCTTATGCCAGGCTACGCTTAGTTCTGGCACTGGATAAATATCACTAATGATGACATATAGGACTTAAATTAGCATTAATTTATCAATTAATTAATTAATTAAGTAATTAAAAAGAAAAGAAATAGAACTATGATTAGCAATCACACACCGGAATACCCTGACAACGGTAAAGTCAGATACCGTTGTCAAAAATGGCAAGCATAACCGTCGCTTCAACTCCGGCTTAAATCACTTGGTCCTCGTCTCATGGGACTTTATCGTCGCTAATTCTGTGCATGTTTTAAGCTCTTGTGATGATGTCGTATTATATAAAATCCCATTTTAAATCAAATGGGGTCGTGAATCGCAACAATATAGCGTCTTCGATATCGTCAATGACAACGGAATCTGAATTTGAAATAATTTAGAAAGGCAACGGCATGTGGTAAGATGTGACAACGGATTATGATGGATGTCTTGCATTGGAACATAGGAAAATGACAAAGGTAGACACTTTACCGATGTCTTTACATATACCGTTGTCAAATATTACCGTTGTCATCCCGAGTTTACATCACATTTGACCCACACCTACCGTTGTCATTTATACAGTATCCGTTGTCCTGTGTCATATTTTGATCGGTAAAATTAAAGCCTTTATTTCGATGGTAGAACATATTTAACGATCCGTAGAAAAACACTTTGAGTGATTGCTGTACCAAAGTTCATGAAAATGGAATTGAAGCGACGGTTATGTCCGCCATTTGTGACAACGGTATCTGACTTAACCGTTGTCAGGGTATTCCGGTGTGAATCAATAGAAAACAACTTAGTTCACAAGTTCAGGACCCATTGTTTTTAAAAATATACGTTTAACCAGGCCCGTAAGACACTTTTCTCCAAGGGGGGAGCGGTTTTTAGCTTACTAAAGAGAATATAAAATTGTCATTTTTTTGCCGCGTACATCAAATCGCGTAAGACAGAGGGGGGGGGGGTCAGTTACTCCCTATATTGGTTTGGAATTAACAAATGCATGCAACGTCCAATTGTTTTGTGGGGGGTGGGAAGAGTGGTCCACTCCCCCTAGAAAATTTTACAGTTTTGAGATGCTATTTGGTGCGTTCTGGGCACTTTCAAAGTGTGAGTTTCTAAGAAGTACGCCACCACCACGGGAATAAGAGTTGAGTGAATACAAAACCGAGCATATATGGGGGTCTGGGGGTTCTCCCCCAGGAAAATTTTGAAATTTGGTTGTATTTGGAGCGAATTTGCAACCATCTGGTACGCCTGTGCGTTATGAGTCAATAAGAAAAATGTGATTTTTTTTCAAATTCTTTTGGGGGTGTCAAAGAGGATGAGAGGGTGAAGTGGGGTGGGGTGCCAGTAGGGGAGCAAGGGGTTGTCCCCCAGAAACATTGACCATATCAAGGTGCTTTTTGATGATGTCTGGGCACTTAAAAATGTCTGAGACAATACATAAAATTCAGAATATTTTCTTTTGTTTTGTGGGGGATGTGAGGGGTGGCTAACTCTCCTAGAAAATTTTACAATTTAAAGATGATATTTGGTGCTTCTTGGCACTTTTAAAGTGTATTAGTCAATAAAAACATTGAAAAACAATCACAATTTTTTTCAAATTTGGGGGGTGTCAAAGGGGGGAGGGGTGCCAGAGGGGTAGGTGGGGCTGGGGTGCCAGAGGGGGAGCAAGTGTTTCTCCCCCATATCAAAATTTACAATAGCAAGGTGCTATTCGATGAAGTTTGGGCACTTTAAAAGTGTCTGTGCCTAAAAGTGCCTATTTCCCAAGAAAATTTTACAATTTTAAGATGCTATTTGGTGCTTTCTGGGCACTTTCAAAGGGTATGAGTCAATAAAAAAAATTGAAAAATCTCTTTTTTTTGGGGGGGGTGTTAAGGGAGGGGGGCTGCCAGAGGGGGAGGGGGAGAAGGAGTGGGGATGCCAGAGGGCGAGTGAGTGTTAGTCTTCCAGAATCATTAACTTTATCAAGGAGCTATTTGATGATGTCTGGGCAATTTAAAAGTGTCTGAGACAATACATAAAACAAATTCACAACTTTTTTTTGGGGGGGGGGTCAAGGGGGGGCGCCAGAGGGGGGGTTATGCAAGTGCAAGATGCAAGAGGGGGAGTAAGTCCCCCAGAAACACGAACTATATCAAGGAGCTATTTGATGATATCTGGGCACTTTAAAAGTGTCTGAGACAAAACTCTAAAATAAATTTAAAACTTTTCCATTGTTTTGTGGGGGGTGTGAGGGGTAGCCAATACCCCTAGAAAATTTTACAATTTTAAGATGCTATTTGGGGCTTTCTGGGTACTTTCAAAGTGTATGAGTCAATGAAAAGAAATTACAAAAAAATATTTTTCAAAGAAAAAAAATTTTTCAAATTTTTTTTTTCAAATTTATTTTGGGGGTGACAAAGGGGGGTGCGGTCGCACCCCCCCCCATCTGACGGCCCTGTTAACCTATTCGATAATTGAATGAAATGTCATATTGACCGTGTGTTCACACTTGGCCACTTGAACACATGCGCGTGCGCACTTAGGCATTCCGTATGCAGTTATTTGAGAAAATGTCAGATGTCAGAATAAAAAGTAAATCTAAAGATAGAATAGATGTGATAGCTATATTGGTATAACATGATTCCTAAAATATAACCATAACTTATGCTTGATTCTTTATGTAATTACTCCCATGTTGTTGATTTTAGACGCTATTAACGAGGCTCAACTTTTAAAGAGTTAGTACAAATCAAGATATCTCCCATTATACTCGCTCTATCACTGCTTAGAACCATACTAGGTTTTTTAAACCGAGCAAGGGAAATAAGTAGATGAAGTCGATATCTAGCCATCCAGGAGTCGAACCTGGCTCAAAGAATGTTTAGATCTTTGAGGTATCCCACACAACTGTGATTGATATCTACACATAGAAATTTTTCCCAAGGTTAGCAAAACATCCAATCCAGCAAATAGTTGTGTCCATAGTAAGACTAAATTAGAAAACAGCAACTCCCCAATGACATTGGATTATATTTTTACTAAGAATGGCGGCCATTTTGAAACAGGTTGCCATATTGATGAAAATGCCTTTTTGAGTGGAGGACATATGCCAATGAAACATTAGCATATGAAAGTTTAAAGTCTGTAAAATCCGTCTACTGTTCTCAGGTTCTTAGTTATCAAAGATTGCATTTTTTCGAAAAATGGTGGCAATTTTTAATTAAGTGGCCATATCGAAACTTTATTCTTTAGTAGAGGTCCCATGGCCATAAAACACCAGCCTCTTAAATTCTCAAATCAGTCAATCAGTATTTGAGTTATTTTCCGGAGAGACAGTACTAGAGACGGCTTCTCCTCGAACGACGTTCGGTGGGATAAATATCGCTCTTACACGGTGTCTTATGACGTGCACGGACCTGGAGAAATACGGGCTAATCTCAACTTTAAGCGTTAATATCTGCCTTATTTAAAAAGCTAACTATGTGCTTTATATATCATTTTGAAGTATTTTTTATTCGCATTTCACTGAAATTATTTTTCCTTGAAACGTTTGATGGGATCTACTACATTTTTAAACTTAAATGTACCTCGTCAAATACGCTGTAAGACGTAACATTTCACGCTTACACTGTTCGTTGAAATCGGGATAACTTTTGAAATACTGATCAGAATTTTACTAAAATTTCACATTTTATTTAATAGAACATGTGCATTTATGACGTCCCACTTGCATAAAGGCTTCAGTTCAAATTGTCTTATATGAACGCTTTTAAAATTTTCAAAATTGTGTAAGGTTTTGAAGGCGAAGGAGACAGGCAATAAGTTTACCTAACCTTCTAATTTAGGTCTGATTTAAAAAAAATTAACTGCACAATATTGTCATGGCGGAATTTACAGACAATAACCGATTTCTTTATTTTTCAAATAATATTAAAATAACAGCTGATTTTAGAGAGTTGAAAAAATGTAACGCATCGATTTTTTACCACAAATTCCGTACATATCAATTTTTACTAACGCCCCGAGTGGATTTCCTGACCGTTTTTCAAAAATTCAATATATCTTAGAAATACAATGTCCTCGAGATCTTGTTGCTCTGTAAATTCTACCAGGATTGAATAAGGATAAAGCATATTATTTTTAGGTTGACTAAACTTGACAAAATGTAACGCTTGTCGTTTTTGACGTTATAAGTCTCTGCCCAATACTGCCCATTGTTTTGTTTTGGTATTTTGACGCCATTAATGTTACGCTAAGTGTCCCCAGTTTTGTGCGACGTGTATCTTCCCATATATCACAATTTGTTCAAAATTCCACGACTTGGTTCAATCATGGCCATTGACTTGGGTTAGTTCACCCTTGTATCCAACCATAGGCAATAGTGAAGTTTCACGTGTACATTTAAAGGGATATTCCTTGCCAAACCATCTCTCTCCTCATATGGTAGATATAACCATATATATGCTTGCCATGTTTAGCAAAACACGCAAAAATGTTTTGATATGGTCAAATTTGATCACTTAGAAATGTGATGCTCAATTCCAGTAAGCTGCCATCTTTTAAAATTTCACACAGGAAGTGATGTCATCGACTCTCAACTTTGCATATAGCATTTGGTGAGGAGCTATTAAGAATTACAAAACCAGCAAAATATTCTTTTTCAACTTTGTATCTTATTTAATCCTTCTGAAAATCTCTTCTTTTATTCTAAGTTGACAAGCCCTGAAAATATTTTTGCACAGAAAGTAATGATCACTTGTCTAGAAGTGATTTTGTGCTACTTTCCTATACTGTTATGGGCAAGGTTATAGAAGTTGAGAGTTGATGACATCACTTCCTGCAAGAAATCTTAAAAGATGGCAGCTCACTGGAAATAAGCACTAGATTTTTAAATGATCAATATTGACCATATTAAAACATTTTCCCATATTTTGCTAAATATGGAAACTATATATATGATTATAGCTACCATATCAAGAGAGAAAAGGGCCGGGAAAGGAATATTCCTTTAAAGATCTTTTAAAGAGATTGGCAGCCATCCAAGTACAAAATGACATTTTTTAAAACCACAGACCTCAATATAAGTAAATTGAATAAAAAATATTTACGGCACAGTCTAGTGTTTACTAAACGAAATGCTGACTCTAATGATAGATATGTTCAAAGTACAATTATGTTTTCAACCCACATCTCATGG